>OY796656.1:605000-1047332 GCA_963680705.1 Rhagium mordax
AAAAAAGACTTGTGAATAATTGAACTGTCTTTCTTCTTGTTACCATTTAGTGCTCTATGAAGGGCATTTAAGAACCACGATAAAAAATCTATAGGGTCACCTAAAAGTAGACAACATCAGACATCACAAATTTAGGTAAAAGTAGCCAATGCTTACCCTGCTGCGTGAACTGGAATTGTTTCTTACTCCACAGAACGACGGCTTGCAGCATTTCATGGGGGGACACATGGGCCTTAAAGTTTCTTGGATTCCACAACTTCCTCATGAGCTCGCCAAAGCGCTGGACAAGAAGATACGCCGAATCCCCGGGTGGCCGCTTGACTTTACTGTAGTTTTCTTCTCTTAAGAAATAATTTCTTAACGGAGTAACATGAGACAGAGCCTAAAAAAGTATTATTATGCCTTACATATTCTTCAAATTTACATCCCGCTTAAAAATTCAATGCTTTACCTGTAAAACGACGTTACAATAATCATTAGCCTTAATGTTATTTAGACCAACTATGCCAGGTGTATACAATGACCCATCAATAGCACGGGACAATTTTGTGCTAGAGTCTAGATTTTTTATATGGTACTCGGTAAACGTCGGGTTTAACACATATTTTATATCGTCCAGAGAGGAATCTAAAACATTACATATTATACATGCAATTCTAGAGTTGTAGCATAACTCAGTTACCTATAATTTCGTAATTATCAGGCAGACAATAAAACTTTAATGTCTGCAAGTTGAGGAACACGTGGTGTCCTTCGGCTACGGAGTGTGTATATGCATGGGTGTTGGTGCCCCTTCCTTGAAAATACTTGCCACAAACTAAACAAGCATAAACGTTTATTCTCGTCAAAGATACCGAGCACAGTTTTTCAAAATCAAAGTCCAGATATTGGCGGTTAATGGTGTCCAAGTAAGGACACAACCTAGGGATTCGGCTCACTAAAAATAAATTTCAAACATTAATTTTATGCATATACTGACAATTTTTGTCTTACGTTGAATCGTGGATTTGTTGTCTTCCTCTTCGGATTTAATCTCGGATTTAATGTCGGGTATTTCAGCTAAAATGTACAAAAATTATTGAAAAACTGAATATTAAACAGACAAATTCCTCTACTACCTTCATATTTACGTCTCTTATATGGTGGTGCACGTATATTTGAGCTCATTTTTAATTATATATAATTTAATTCAAACTATCGTTTACAAATCGTACACAAAATATTAGGTTATGTTGATATGTTGATGTTCATCTACGTCATTCTATGTTCTAGCTATTCTGTCTGTGATCTATGCAGTGATGGAACTAGAGAAGAACGATCTCTTCTCTGACTATTCGGATAAGAATTATCGTACCTACATTCCGATTATTGAAATACTCGAATATTCCGTTGATCGGATAGCGAAGAACCGTTCTTGATTAAAATCATCCGATTTATGACCATCACTAGATCCATGATCTATGGTTGACATTTTAGATATTCCGTGGGTAAAAAATACCTAGAGTCCATAGACCATTTCGATTCATGTACCGACTTTGTAAAATGTAAAGTGAACATTTTTGGACTAACTTATGAATGCTATTATCATTAACTACTGTCTACCTAAGTTATAGCTGCAGTCTTCTTCTGTTAGAAATACAAAGCTCTCAATACCGATAAATTAACGATTTTAAAAAAATTTCCAATTATGACGTCATCTTTGAATACGGTTTGGAAGCACAATATGAAGTGCAACAAAAAAAATGACTTCAAACCAAACCCAACAGCCACGAAGTTGGTGCGAACAGCTGATTTAAGTTGTTGCAACTGAATAAATTTAAAAACTAACCAATAAAAATGTTCTTTCCAAAAGTTAACCGTTAATTCCAAAATATGCGTTTATCTGTCTAGCGTTTTGAAAGGTGTAAAAAGAAAATTATTTGTTGTCTCTAGTTTTAAACTTATAGTTTAAAGAGAGTGGTATTTTGATGCCAGCGCTTATATACATATGTTATGTTTTAATGTGTTATGTTAAGTTTTAAAAATGCCATCTGAAAAACAAGGTGTGAAACGCAAACTGCTTGTGGAAGAAGACAATGATGATACAGTTGATGAGAATGATAATCCAGAGAACCAGCCTGCCAGAACTAGCGATACAGGTAATGATAACTCTACGAAAATTAATATATCAAATATTTCTTCATGATATTCAATACTTTGCTCTCTTGTACCTAGTAAATGGCAATCCAGAAGGTGCCCAGAATGGAAATAAGGATAAAAATCCAGAAGATATGGACGTGTGTACCAATACTGCTCCTTGCACTGTCGTGGATGGTATTGCGATACCCTCTCCGAGTGATCAAGGCTTTACGTACGATCCAACTGGTCCACGATTGATTATAACTAAAATATCTAACAATTTTTTTAAAAGCTATGCAAATGAACAAATTCTAGGCCCATTTCATAAGGTGATTATAAGGTTGCACGATATCATACTCCGTTTATTGCATCTTTTAATTTACAGTGCTTCAATGCTATAGTGGGGCCGAACGGTAGCGGAAAAAGTAACGTAATCGATTCAATGTTGTTTGTTTTTGGATATCGAGCTTCTAAAATAAGATCAAAAAAGATCTCTGTTCTCTTGCACAATTCCGAGGACTATAAAAATATCCAGTCATGCACAGTGGCAGTACATTTCGCTTTAATCATCGACAAGGTAATTCTTGAAATTATGTAAATGATACGTTTGTTCCATTGTCGACTTGGAATTTTTAGTCTGGAGATGATTACGAAATCGTTCCCGGCAGTGAATTTGTAGTTTCCAGAACAGCCAATAAGGACAACTCTTCCTACTATCAGTTGAACAATAAAAAGGTGCAGTTTAAGGAAGTTGGTACGTTACTGAAAAAACATGGTGTAGATTTGGATCATAATCGATTTTTAATTCTTCAGGTTAGTGAAGAGAATTATTAATTTATTTTTGTATATTCCTCATATTTCCTTTCTTAGTAGTATATATTTCTAGGGCGAAGTGGAACAAATTGCTATGATGAAATGTAAAGCAGAAAATGAGCATGAAACAGGAATGGTTGAATACCTCGAGGATATTATTGGCACCTCACGCTACAAGGTAGGAAGTGACTTTTCATTACAAGTTGTAGTATAGACAATCTCAAACAACATACTTGTTTCATTCATTATAGACACCTCTACTTCAACTTGAAGAACGAGTAGAACAGTTATCGGGACAAAGAACAGAGAGACTAAACAGATTGAGATTAGTAGAAAAAGAATTAAATGAGCTCAAGGCTCCCATGGAAGAAGCCGTTACCTTTCTGAAAACTGAAAATACCATTGCGTATAGCAGGAATTTTCTTTATCAGAGGAACATGTGAGTTTAATATGGAATAGTTCCAATAGCTGGTTGTTGACCCTTTGAGACTTGTTCTAATAAAGAGTATACTATATATTTATATTGTCATTTTAGATATGATCTGGAGAAAAAGTTGCAAACAGCAGACGCAAGTTATAATGAGGTTTTAGAGGCACACCAGAAACTAGTGCAGGATATAAAGAATTTGCGCGATTTAAAATCTGAAAAGGATAAAATACTCCGGGAACAATCAGAGTAAGTATCGACGTTGCCGTTATATTATCCTCTACTCTCGTGCCTTTTCCTAGGGTATATGAAAGTCTGCGAAAGAGAAAAGAAAGCCTGACTGAGGCCTTTAACAAAGCTAACAATAAGGATATTCAGCTGCAAGAGACGATGACGCAAATGAATAAAACTCGTAAGAAAACCAAGGAGATGATTATCGAAGAGAAGAGAAAACTGGCAAAACTGGAAACGGTTCCTGAAGAAAGCAAGCAGGTAGGTGCTTACGGAAAAAGTGCGAAACTTTTCTCACTCTGATTTTGCGTAGGGCATCGAGGAATGTGAGGCGAAAGAAGCCGAAATGTTGCTAAAAAAGGAGACACTTGATAAGGAAAAAACTAAAATTTTAGCCAGCTTGCGCACCGAAACCAAGGCTCTGCAAGAGAAGAAGGAAGAAATGCAAACAGACCTGATCGTCTTAAAACGGGCTGTAGATGAGAGTAAATCTGCGGTAAGCAATTAAATTTAGAAAAAACACATTTTTGTTAACGAACATAAATTCAATACATCATTTGCAGTTTGCTCTTGCCGAGTCAGAGGCCAAGATTTACGTTAGCAATGAAGAAAACGAAAGGTCCAAGCTTGAAAACTTGCAAAAAGTCTACGAAGAAGCTCAAGCAACAATCGAGGAGAGAACGAAGCAAGTTACGTCTCTAAAATCGAAGATACCAGCCACTGAGAGATCCCTTGGAGAGGCTACCCAAGAGTCAAACGGGTTGAAACAGAAAGAGGCGCAACTCATCCATGAAATACGTAGGAATAAATCACAGTTGGAGGAACGTAGAAGCGCCTTGCAGGCATCTTCGTCTCAAGGGAAAGTTTTGGACTCGTTGATGCAACAGAAACGCCAAGGCAACTGTCCCGGTTTGTACGGGCGCTTGGTATGTATGAGATTATTTTATTGTTACTCACATGTGTTGTGATTGTAAATGCGGCTTATTTGCAGGGTGATTTGGGAGCGATTGACCAGAAATACGACGTGGCTATATCGACGGCTTGTGGGCCGCTGGACAACATAGTTGTGGACTCGGTTAACACGGCCGAGTGGTGCATCGAATTTTTAAAAAAGTACGATCTGGGCAGGGCCACTTTTATCGCCCTCGATAAACAGGAGCATTTGAGAGACTTGGCAAACTCCAAAATTGACACGTAATAGAAACGATTCTTGACGAAATTCGCTTTTTAACAATCTGGCGTTCTTTTAGGCCGGAAAATGTGGAACGTCTCTTCGACCTGGTTAGAATTCAAGATGAAGATGTGCGCCCCGCGTTTTACTACGCTCTGCGTGATACACTCGTGGCCAATGACCTCGAGCAGGCTTCAAGAATCGCATATGGGCGCAAACGATTCAGAGTGGTCACCCTCCGTGGAGATCTGATAGAAACAACTGGTAGGGTACACTTTCTTAGTAAACACATTGACAGTAGTATATAGAAATCGTTAAAATCCTTTACCTATCAAATTAATTACCTAAAAATTCTTGCACCACTTTAGTAACGTTTGTTATTTTCGTACAGGTACAATGAGTGGCGGTGGCAAAACCATTAGTAGAGGTAGAATGGGACAGTCGGTGCGTGTATCAAACGTGGATCCCAGAGAATTGGACAACATGGAAGAAAACATCCAACAGATGGAACAACAAGTGAGAGAAATTCGCCAGAAGGAAGCTTCACTAGAGAGTCAGATCAGCGTTTTACAGCCGGAGTTGAAAAAAATGAAATTTGATTTTGAAAAGTTTACTATGGAATTACAGGTAAATATATGTTTATTTTCATCAAATTGCTAACGCAGCAGTTTAAACTTTATATACAGGGCTAAGAAAGAAAAAAATTAAGGGAGTCTTTTGAATTTTCAATACTTAGTTGAAGAAGTAGCGAATCAGATTTTAAGATGTTATATATATATATTAGTTTTCCATGGTTTTTTCATGCCATCCTCTTCTACGTTATATAACCAGCACGTCTATTTTCCAGAGTCTAAAGCAACAGCAGCCTCGCTTAGCCAAGCAGCTAAAAGAGCAAGAGGTGAAGTCCAAAGCTACAAAGGCTGATCCGGTTAAAGTCAAACAACTCACCGCCATCGTGGAACAGAAAAGAAAAACTTACAAGGAGGCTTCCCTCACGGCAGGAGCTTTGCAGGAACAGGTAGACGAGATTACAAAGGAAATTCAAGAGAAGACGACGGGCAAAATGAAAGGCATAGATAAACAAATTAACGAAGTCACTAAAGTGATAAACAAGTGCAAGGCGGAAATTACGAGGTTGCGAGTAGTGGTCACAACTGCAAAAAGGTGATTTTTTTAAATAAAAATATCCATTAGTGATTGTTATCATAATTATGTATTATTTTCCAGGAATTTAACGAAGACTGCTGAAAAAATCACCACTATGGAACAGGACGTCGTTAAGATGGAAAATGAGCTGCGACAAATGAAAGATGAAAGATTAGAAATCGAAAAAGATGCGGCAAAACTTCTCAAGTGTGTTGAGGAGGTTACCGAACAACTTGAAAACGGAGAGCAAACTTACTCAGGTGCAGTTTATAATCATATTTAAATATTTAGTAAATTTGCTTTTGCTAATTATTATATGTTCTGGTGTTTACATAACTGATGATAAATGTTCTTGATTTATATTTCAGATATTAAAAAAGAAGTTGCGAAATTTACAGCAGAGGAAAATAAACTGAAATCAGAAAAAATCGACGTCGATCAACAACTGAAAACTCGCGAGCAGAAAGTAAATTCGTATAAGAGTGCCATAAAGCAGCTGGAGAAAAAGGTAAATAAAAAAAATAGAAGTAGCCCGCGCTTAAAATTTTTAAAAAGTATGGACTTGATAATATAACCGCCTGTTACAGCTGACAACTTTAACACTAGAGGACATTCCGGATCAAAGTCTAGAAGAGCTTAAAAAATTCACAGGGGAGGAACTAGAACAAAGAGATGTAGAAGCTGTTGAGAAAGAGCTACAGGCAGCTGAAAGTCATTTAAAAGCTGCGAAACCTAATCTCGGTGCCATCCAGGTACGTTACCAATTTTCTACGTTGTAGATTTTAACGTGTATATTTTAGGAATATCGTAAGAAACAAGGAGTGTACATGGAACGGTCTAGGGACTTGGAGGAGATCACTGCTAGGAGATTAGAAGTAAAAACCTGGTTGGATAACCTAAGAACGCAGCGCAAAGAAGAATTCCTGACGGGTTATAACATAATTAGGTTGAAACTGAAGGAGATGTACCAGATGATAACGTTAGGTGGGGACGCGGATTTTGAAATGGTGGATACATACGACCCCTTCGGCGAAGGAATACAGTTTAAGTAGGGAAAATCGGTTTATTAAAACACGAATTTAATTTAATCATGGACTTTTATTTTAGCGTGCGTCCCCCAAAGAAATCTTGGAAGAAAATCTCCAACTTATCTGGAGGCGAAAAAACACTATCGTCTTTAGCTCTGGTATTTGCCCTTCATTACTACAAACCGTCGCCTCTCTACGTTATGGATGAGATAGATGCTGCTCTGGATTTTAAAAATGTGTCCATTGTAGGACATTATATTAAGGTACGATGAAAATTCTAAAACTACCATCAAATAACGTGCCTATTTCCTAGTAATTAGTTGTTTTTTTTTTAGGAACGTACAAAAAATGCTCAGTTTGTCATAATCTCCCTGCGATCAAATATGTTTGAGTTGTGTGATAATTTAGTTGGCATTTATAAGACCCACAACTGTTCAAAGACTATTACGATTGATCCTAGAGTGTATGATAAAAAGGAACAGGCTACTAGAAGCGTGCAAGTGGGCGGTACTAATATACCTGCGGATAATGGGAAAAGTAATCATTTTGTTGAACCTCAACCAGGCACTTCCAACAGTTAGAGAGTAGTACCCAAGGACACCAACGACCAAACATATTAAATTAAGCAACGGGTTAATCGATACTTTTCGACTTGAGTCGATGACCATTAAAATTTATATTCAATATTTGAATATTTTAAGTTTAGCAATTTTCTCTAGTTTTTATTTATATGAATAATTTTACCTGAATTATATTTATTTTATTTTCAAAAATAAGGCGTTCAGGCATACCATAAGATTTTTTTGTCTTAATCAAATTGAATTTGAAATAAAAATTAAGCTAAAATGCGTGTGATCTTCTAACATAGGAAAACAGTGATTGATAAATTAAAAGGATTCTTGTGTAGGCTAAGAAAATAAAATGACAATAAAGTTTTGGTAAAAGCACAGTTCTTGGAGGAGTTTTTTCAGTTTTAAGAATGGGCGACTCTTGGAAAACTAAAAACGCGTATTAAAAAATATCTTGTTCTTATTTAAATATATATTTTTAGTCAAATGGATACAAAACTTAAACTAGACTGCAACAATCCTATTAATCTGATGGAAATCCCCACACTTTCAAACTTCCTGCATCCCTTTTTCTATCGTACGTGTCCTTGTCATCACAGGCATAGGCTAAAAGATATAACGAAGGATGCCAAGCAACTGTAAACGTTGCCGCCTCCACGGAAATATCAGCGATCTTATCGCCGGTTTCCACAAAACCTATGTCTATGATTAAATCTTCCGAAGCTGAAGCCAACAGTTGACCATCATGGCTAAATGAAATAGTTCTTACCGGCCAGTCCATCCTTAAAATAGAAATTAAACGTAACAAAACCTGTTTGACAATAAATCATTCACAATAATATACCTACCTCGTAAATACTCTCTGACAAGCTAACTCGTTAATATCCCACAAAGATACCAAAGCATCAGCGCTGCCTGTTGCAAAGTATTTCCCCGTCGGGTCGAATTCAATACAAATGCAAGTGCCTGGATGCGCCTTTAATATATGTTGTCGTTTTAATTCGGGGTAACTAAAACAATAGTATATATTTATTATGAACTGGTGATTTCGTGCGATGATAATACCTTAAAATGTGTACACATCCCTGTCCATTCGTTAAAAAGAACAAATCGCTAGTATTATTCCAAGATATCTCATTTACTTCGAAATGAAACTGTTCCTCGGCTTCTATTTTATGCGTCCTGGCGTCTATAAAAGTTACTAGGTCTTCTTTATTACCAACTGCTATCGAATTACCGTTTGGGGACCACGTGATATTAATATTTTCTCCTTTGGTATTAATAGTAGCAACACACTTTTGTATCCTGGTATCCCATATTCTCACGGACTTGTCCCCACTGGCAGTACTAAGTAAATCCGAATGAGTCTGATGCCAACACAACTGATCAACAGATCCACCGTGGCCTTTAAACGTAATTTCCTTATTCTACAATTGAATAATTACACTTTGTCTTTACTGTTACTTGTATTTACTTAAACTTACCAATCTGTCTCTGTCGAGGGTGTATATACAAACGGATTTATCAAATGAACCGGAGGCCAACCTCTTGCCGTCACAACTCCAACCTACAGAATGCACTTTGGAGGAATGTCCTAAATACTCTTTAGACTTATTATGAGTCTTAAAATAGTTCTGGAATTCTTCTATTCTCTCGTGAAACTTTTTCATTGCGACTTTTAGAATATATTTTATTAAGCACAAACAACTTTAATTATGTACCAAAACCTAACCTACAATAACAAACTCGCTAAAAAAATTGAAAACTTCAAGCAGCAGTGCTGCCACTCAGGGAACTTTAACTCCCATTTTGGTGTTGGGCGCATTCGAATGAAAAATAATCGTTCATTCGATTATTCATGTAACTCGAGCCGAGAACTCATCGCATCGGATCAGTCGAACCGAATTAAACGTAATGGGAAATGAAATAATTTGAATGAACAGTCTAAATTACCGAACATCGAGCATTCGAGTATCTATAATACTAAATACATTCTGCAATGAAGAAGATCCATTCGGATAATTTCTCTAGAGCAATCGATTACTAGAATCATTCGAATACCGACTATTCGATTGTCAAAATCAATCGATTATAATCCATTATGCTCATAGAGAATTTTGTTTTTGAAATGTGCCATGCCATGACTGTCAGTGTCATGTCATGAGAGAATGTGAGAGAATGAGGTTATGATAATATTATTAACTGTAAAATAAATCATTTTAAAATGATTTTTAAACATAAAACCAGACATATTTTAAAAATTATATTTGGTAGGCATTTATGTGTACCTCGCCAATGTTCATCTGGGCTAAATTTATGGGTACTAATTTATTATTTCACAAAAAGCCAAATCTGAGCTATTTTACTTTTTTATTAGAATGAAGAACTATCGTCAGAAATTAAGCAAGAAATAGAAAACCATTGGAGGAATAAAATGAAAGTAGAAAACTTTAACGAAACTAATTCATCTAAAGAGAAATACTATGTGTTATCGATGTTTCCTTATCCTTCTGGTTTTCTACACATGGGACATGTTCGAGTATACACCATTAGTGACGCAGTAGCTAGATATCAGAGGATGAATGGTAAAAATGTATGTACATTTTAGTTTATTACTTTACCGTAGGTATAATTAGGTTTAAATATTTGTAGGTTATTTTTCCGATGGGATGGGACGCCTTTGGCCTACCAGCAGAAAATGCTGCGATAGAGAGGCAGATTGAGCCTCAAGAGTGGACCAAACAAAACATACACCATATGAAAAAGCAGCTCCAGCAGCTGGGTTGCAGTTTTGAATGGGATCGAGAACTCGCAACGTGCAATCCAAATTATTATAAGTGGACCCAGGATCTATTTTTAAAATTACACGATGCTGGGTAAGCGGATATAATAATTTTTAACTATAATTTATTAATAAAACTGAGGTACCTGTCTTCTTTCTAGGTTAGTTTATCAAAAGGAAGCCCTGGTTAATTGGGACCCGGTCGATCAGACAGTCTTAGCCGATGAGCAAGTGGATGAGTGCGGTTGCTCTTGGCGATCTGGTGCAAAGGTGGAAAAAAAACTCTTAAAGCAATGGTTCGTGAGAACAACAAAGTTTGCCAAAGATCTACTGGAAGGTTTAGACGATTCGGTGCTACAAGATTGGAGAGACATTATAAAACTACAAAAGCACTGGATCGGAAATTGTAACGGCGTTAGTTTTGATTTTAAATTAGCGAATAGTGATAGTGACGAGTTTTTAACTTTGTGGACCCCGCAACCTGAGTATATAGAGTGCGTTAAGTTTGTCGCCATTAATGAGAACCATACTTTGGCCAGGCGAAAGGGTATTAAACACGATGGGAGGACAGTCAAATTAAATGTTGAATTGGAGAACCCGTTCAATAAAGAGAGGGTACCTGTATACGTGACTAGTGATATAGAATATTTACCGCAGACTGATTTGTATGTGGGTAAGTCGATTTTTTATTATTAACAAAAAAAGGCATCAATAAAATGGCTGTTTATTCTGAGATTTTATATATATTTATATAGACGTTGCCTAGCCAAAAGGCATAATCTGGGAGAGAGAGGCAAAAATGTATTTAAAGGTATATGAAATATGAAACATAATATTTAGAGTACCTTTATGATTTAGGTATTCCTGGGGTTGTTGCGGAAGCTTCTAATTTTGCCAGAAGTCACAACATACTCTACAAACCCGTTCCCATTATTGAGACTGAACAAAGAGTAAAACGCCGGCAACAAGAGGTATGTAATAAAGCAAGAGAACTGAACGTTGGTGGTTACTGGACGAGCGCCAAGTTACGGGATTGGTTAATTTCCCGGCAACGGTACTGGGGTACCCCTATTCCCGTCATACATTGCGATGAATGTGGGGCCCAACCTGTCCCAAAGGAATCTTTACCAGTGGAGCTGCCAAAATTGTCGAAAGTAAGTCAAAAAGGTGCTTCTCAACTGGCGGAGGTTACAGAGTGGATTAACACGACTTGCCCGAAATGCCGCGGCCCTGCAAAACGGGAGACCGATACGATGGATACTTTTGTAGATAGCTCATGGTATTTTTTGCGGTATTTGGATCCCAACAACAATACAGAAATGTTTAACAAGGAACAAGCTAAGAATACGATGCCGGTGGATTTATACATTGGAGGAAAGGAACACGGTAAGAACATTATTAAAGGTAGTCGTTTGTCAATTGTTGCGTTAATATTTTTTTAGCTGTCCTGCATCTGTATTACGCCAGGTTCGTAAGCCACTTCCTGCATTCCTTGGGCCTTCTGCCAGAAAGGGAGCCTTTTAAAAGGCTCTTGGTACAAGGGATGGTTATGGGCCGAAGTTACAGAGTAAAGGGGACCGGCGAATACTTACACGAAAGTAAAGTTAACGTTCTAGGTCAGTGATACTTTTCTTAAACAGTTGCAAATATACTCACGCTAGTCGTTCTGCAGATCTAAAAAGGAATAAAGCTGTGGCTAAAGACACAGGGGAACCGGTCGTAATTGCGTGGGAGAAAATGAGTAAGTCGAAGCATAATGGGGTCGATCCCGACGACATGTTCAGAATTTATGGGACAGATACCACCAGGCTGTTAATCTTGGCTGATGTTGCTCCTACGTCGCACAGGAATTGGAATAGCAACAGTAAGTGTATCCAACTATAAATGTTGACTTAATTGTTTCAGTGTAGTAATTTTTGCTTTGCAGCATTTCCTGGTGTTTTGAACTGGCAGAAGCGGCTCTGGTTAACGATAAGAGACTTCTTGAGTTATAGAACTAATCCACCGCCTGTGATCCCCGAGGATAAATTCAAGGCCCACGATGATTACATGTTTGATTCGAGAAATTACTACATCAAAGGAACGTCCTTCAACTACTTGATATCCCAACAGCTCAGCATTGCAGTGTCGAAACAACAAGGACTTACCAACAGTATTAGGGTACGTAGGATTAATGTGGATGGTTTGCGTATATTTAAATAATTTGATTTTAGAAAGTGCCGTCTGCTGTTGTTGCCCATAGCCTCCAGTTCGAGAGAGCTCTGGCAGCTCAGATAATCCTCCTGGCTCCTATGGCGCCATATTTCGCATCAGAGTTGTGGAGCGGCTTTGTGTCTGCACCGAATAGATTGAGCAATTCCGAAGAAATTCAATGGGAGAAATCTGTGTTTGAGCAGAAATGGCCTGAGACCGACATGCATTATAATTTGGATCTGATTTGTCAGGTAAATTGCGTTTCACCTACTCGCTCTTCAGCTGAGCAATTCGTAACGAGATGAATTTGAAATATAATTGATATTTGTTTCTTTTAAGGTTAACGGTCACGAAAATTGCGCTGTAAAAATACCGAGAGCTGATATGGAGAAATTATCCAAGGAGGAGGCTATTGGAATAGCTTTGAAGCAGAAAGAAGTCCAAAGTACCTTAACGGCACGGAACGTTTTGGACGTGAGCTACACGATGCATACGGGATGTGAGGGTATTGTTAATATTTTGACTGACCAACCTCCACCAAAGGTGAAGGCTCAACAAGTCGAAAATTAACAAATGAATGACATAAAGGTAAGAAGTGTATTATTGGTTGCATAGTTACTGAAATATAGATGCTTTGAGTTTAGCCAAGATTTAGTTGTTATATGTATATTAAATCACTGCATTAGTGAAAAACTTTTGTAATAGTCATTAGTCTCCAGCTTATAAAAAAATTACGTAGCAATAGCACTTCTAAAAATTATTATTTCCGTTTGATCGCATAAGTAATTCTGCATTTTCAGCCAGCACCAAATATGGCAAGTGAGAAACGCCAACTTTTGTTATGTTTAAAACATAACTGTATTTATAAGGAACGGTTTAAAAGAAAAATAAGAACAGTTCTTAACATGTAAATATATATATTTATAGTATCGTTTTTGCATTTGTTAATATATACAATAAAAATTACAATAAGTAAATTACCGTCTTATAAATATCTCGCCCTTTGCCCTTGCATACATTAAGTAGGCATTGGAAATTTTTTTCACTAGGTCGTCCATAACAAAAGGGCAAAGGGGGAGGTCAGTACTTGTGTTACCTTGTATAAGATTTCAAAAAATACGTTTATTAAAATTGCATAAACTAGACTCTTACACATTCATCTTTGTTGCACTTGCTATGATCGTGATACTGTCCTCTCAGGGACTGTTGAATTTCCTCCAGATTTTTGCCCTTAGTTTCGGGCACGCAAAGAATTATGAAAATAAGTCCTAATACTGAAAAAAGAGCGAAGCCGTAAAAGGCGAAATACATCCCGTAGTTGTCTTTCATAACTTGCAAAAACTTGGAAGCTATCGTGGCCACTATGCTGTAGTACACATCGGCTAAGCACAGGGCGTATGCCTTGACGCTCGTCGGGAACAGCTCGCCCAGCATTAAAATCGGAATACTCTGCATACCGATGCTAAAAATAATCACGAAACCAATCAGTACTACCACCGGTATGAATCCAAAGGAACCAATGTTAATTTCAGTCTGGGAACGTACGTAGAAGTATGTCCCCTCTAAAAACAATGCGAACGCTGAACCTCCCATCGAAATCATAAGGAGCGGTTTTCTACCAGCCCTATCGACAATGCTTGATGAGATCATCGTGACTAATAGCTGCACGGAAAAATAAATCATCGTGGCGTGGTGAGCTGCGATGTCATCCCCAGCCTCTTTGAAAATCGCCTGGGCGTAGAAAGTAATGGCGGTCGTTCCACTGAATTGTTGAAAACCTGAAATGCATAAATTTTCAGTCGGTTTGAATATATTACAATGATGATTTTATTAGTCTTTTAGTCTTTTACCTCTTAATCCAGCTACGATAAACATAGCCTTCCTATTGGATTTTACTAAAAATAAGTCGAAAAATTTCCCAGTGCTTTTGGTCTTCTTAGTCTTGATACAGGAATTCATTCTTTCGATTTCGTCATCAACATCGTACACTCTCCTAAACCTTCTCAAACTACTTTTAGCGTCCTCAACTCTGTCTCTCATCAACAGATAGTACGGACTTTCTGGCATCCAAATAAACGTTAAAATGGCAAGCACTGGTATCGAGGAAGAAACTAGAGCAGTCGTGCTTATGCTTAAGTAAGAACCTATTATATTAATCAGTAAAAATCCTACGATCCACATCACAGAGCAGCTCGAACCTAGAAGGCCTCGCACTTTGGCATCTGAAATTTCTCCTATGTACATTGGGACGACGGTGAAGGTAACTCCATCGGCAACCCCTGCGATGAACCTGCCAAGAAAAACATTAGTATATAATACTACTTGCATTGATAGGTACAAACCTTGCGGCGTGCAGTATATTGACCGAATTGGCGAAGGCTACCATTAGCCAGGCGGCAAAGAAAGGTATCGCAGTGGCAATGATGGTTTTCTTCCGTCCAAAATAATCTACTATATTGGCAGCAGTTAAGGCACCTATTATTGCCCCTATCAGGGGCATCACAGCCATCCAGGATCCCTCTTCATCGCTTATGCAAAGGGATGAATTCGTGTTATTTAATATTTGTGGGAGTGAGGGCGAGGGCCATCCATAGTGCATTCCATCCGAGACTATGGCGAGGTTTCCTGAAAAAGGGGAAGAGTACGTTATGTGATGAACTACAATGAAATTTATGTAACGTAAGGGTTACAAAGCTACAAGGCATGTAAATCGATTAAAACACGTTAATATTAGTACAATTAATGTGCTGGTGGACAGAAAAACAAGAAGCTGAATATTACGTTAGCTATCTATCTAAACTTGTATGTTTTTATTAATTAGAAAAATTAGTGTAAAAAATTGTATTTCAAAATTAGGTCTTAAACTCCTAAACGAAATTTGTATTCATAAGGTAAGTTTTGGTTTAGTTTATTTCTCGTCATGAATCAATTGTTTACTCGTTTATTATTTCATTGAAAAAGTCTAGGAAAAACTCGAGGAAAAAGCTGTTTGAAAAATTGTAGAAGATATAAATTCATTGTATTGGCTTGAGTGAAATTTTAATGAAATTTACAACTTCACCTAACCTCACACGTGCACACATTTTTTAAATTTTGAGAAAGAAAAAGAAAACCAAGGCAAAATGCTTTTTGTTGGTTAGAATTCTAACCTATAATTAGCAATGTATTTTAAATAACCTATACCATATTGAAACTTTATAAATCTGCTGTCTGAGAGTGTTTTTAAATATTACAATGGATCCGGGCTAAAACTACAAAAATTAAAATGAAAATTGAAAATTAATTTGCAAAACTAATAATTTAAGGTTATGTTGGTCGTGACAAATTTAGCCTCATAATGGCGGGTGGGCGTGACTTTGGCTCTATTGTCGCCACTGTCCCTTATAGGGACAGTCTCTGTAGGTGCTGCTCTCTTGTTTATATTTCCATGTTTTTCCCCATTTAAATGTGATCTGGATTAGGATGAGCAGACATTGTCGTCACTCTTATTATTTTATGAATCTGCACTTTAGAAATGCAAATTTGTAATTTCTGAAGTATTCACATAAATAGTATGTTTAATTATTCATGCTCGCCTAATCAATAGTCAAATTTCTTCATAAATATTTAATATTCGCGTTTTATGGCTTTGATATTATTAAAACGAGTTTGGATACATTGCCCTCACGAAGTAGGTTAGTAGGATTCATGATGTTGAGAAATACTAGCGTGCCTCAACGTCTAGCTCTTTTACGCCTTTTGAAAATATTTTTTATGGTCGAAAATTGCAAATTATTCTGTTTAGTAAAATCAAGTTTGATTTTGCCTTGGGAATGTGAAATGTTTGTTGTAATTGGTTTTAAGGATTCTAAAGAGTGGTTTGCCAAAATCAATAGTTCTTGAGATAATTGAAATAACCCATTTCACCTCCTCCGCAAACCACCCTATCCAGAATCTTAATAATTAGTGAACTTAAACAGTCCCACCCCGAATATTAGTAACCCTGAAACATTTCCATATCCAGTGTCTATTTTTAACTAACTTTATTTAATGCGGAAACAAATCAATTCAACGAAGTTCATGATCAACAACCTTGAAATTTTATACACTTAAATTTGACTTTCGATAATATGTTTTTCGGAAGGTAATTTGTTTATCTAAATTATATTGCAGGTTGTGTAAATTAAAGAAATTTGTTTGTGAGGGTTTTTACGATGTGAATTAAAAAAATCTCTAATCAAATTTAGCCTTTTTCAATATGGAAAAAAAATAATAAATAGGCTCTAGAATACTTACTGAATTTCAAAATTTTTTTTTAAGGAAATTTTTTCTCAGAAAATTGAACCAAGCTTTTTGGCTTTTTGTAAATTTTTCCAGGACTCTATAAATAATTATTTTGACAATATACCTAAGCCGATCCTGTCTTTGACGTCGTAACCACCGCAGATCCGGCCTCTAAAAATTTCTATTTTTTTACGTCTGCGCCAATCAAAGTATCCGCAATTTTTATTAGTAAAAAACAATAAAATTCTTCATTTGGCGATGTTTTATAAATGACTCCAATATTTATCTGTTGTTAATCGAGACATCAAAATGTGTTCTCAAGAAAAAGACTACATTTTTATGGCGTGCAGTTCTCATCTCGGTTCTCATACAACAAATTAGCAAAAGCTCTCTAAATATTCTAACAGGATCTCTGAATAACGTATAAGTAATCCTAATCAACTAATCAGTAAATCAAATAATAATAGTTTTCAATCGCGCCTAGCCAATGGACAAGATTTTCTACACATACCATTCCTTTTGCTATCAACAAATTGCTGTATAAATATCCAACCGTAAATTAATAATCGTGCCCCCCGTGATCGATGACACGTTGAATAAGGAATTATAGTAAACATCGATGATATAAGCGAAATGCACGCGAAGTTGAAAACAATTGCAACAAAAAGCCCACTTACCGGAAGCTGCAGCTAGGTATTGTAGCACTCGACTTCCACTTAACGCAGTGGCCATGTTAATTCATCAACTTCAGTTTTTCAAATTCGCCAGTGGAATATTTTGAGGTGCCCGCACGGTATTCCGGTCTTCAGCAAGCGGTGAACTGAAAGAAAAAAAAAACATGATTCTTGTCTTAGCGGCTCCAAGGTTGTGAGTAACAATCAGGTTCACCAATTATTGATTATTACCTTACCGGTGGAATCATGCGACAATTAAAGCAGATAATAAATATCATCCTATATTTTTTATCTGCGTGCATTTGCATTTATCAACGGAAGTGAATCGGTACCTATTATTACTCATTGTCTTTGTTTCGTTTCGTTATTGCTAACAGCAACAAAGGTCAGTGTGGCTCGTGTAATTAAAATTGTCTTTGTTCCTCAGAAGGCCGGGCGATGCATCCGGAGCTGCAACCGAGGCCTTACTATATCGATAGGATTTTACCTTTTTTTTTTAATTATCCAACAAAGAACCCCAAACGTTCCCATAAAACTAAGTTTTTTGCAAAAAGTAGATATATAGGGAAAAGTACTTATAGTAAAGTTATAGGGGCATCGTATGGTTGAATAATATACGGGGTCTTCAATTAGATATTTCGAATTTTTTTTTATCATGTTTTTCCAATATTAAAATATTAAATTTTCGTGCTGGTTGGAATGATCCGACCTATGTATTCGCACATCTTGGCGCAAAAATTATTACATTATATGTAAATATTTATTTTGCCAGAACAGAGAGAGGTCTCATTTTTGCCAATTGACGTGGCAAATTTATAGAGTCCACGCTGCTGTTTTGTTTGTTCAGATCGCATTTTTCCACTAGCTAGCCATAAACTGGAAGACAAATGTGAAGGTTACTAAAGCGGCGTTGAGAAATCAATGATGTACTTTGTTAGAACATAAATTAACAATTCATTGCCTGCTTCAAGGAACAATTTTATTGATGTTCAGCGGAGATCGATTGATGAATTTCTAATGCCCTGCATCGGATAAATGTTCCGGAATGAGGTATTGGATAGTTCAGCTACAACTTTAAAAAAATTTTTTGAAAATTATTTTTATTAATCACTCAGTTATTTTTTAAGATTTTTTTCTGAAATTTCGCATAGACTTTTCTCTTACGCAGATGCACTTTTTGTGTAATTTTGGTAAAAAAAGTCAAAGCGCAAACGTGGAAAAGGGGGGTTGTGGTACACATTAACCTCCCCAACTTTTTCATGCGCACGCCTATGGTCTCTAAATATTTATTTTTAGATTAAATACTTATTTCTCTAATTTTTCTTACTCTTATAAAATTTTAAATTAGGACTTCATTATCGAGATATTCCAATACATTCAGATTCATTCAAAAACCTGTGCAAGGTGGTTCAAATTCGTATCCTCTTTCATAATTTCGAATTTCTTTTTCGTTTTCGAGATGTGAGCACAACTTTTGTTTTAGGGAGTAGCGGAAGTGGAGAGGAACTGGGACAGAAAATTCAGCTGTTTTTTCGAGATTTCCTGATCAAATCTGATATCCGCACAGATCTGACCAGTTCAAAGCTACGCAATACCGGTCTGTAAATATGGGGGCGGCGGGGGCATACTCTACCATATTGTAAAAACAAAAATATTTTGCCAATACATTGTTTCCCGAAGCATGCGTTGCTTGTTTGTTTTGTGCCAATTTTTTTAAATTATTCATATCCAGTGTCGTTTCACACCACATGTTTCCGAGCTAGAATGGAAAATCACAAGCAAAACAATTCAATAAATTATTATTGCAAAATATGAAACATTCCACGATGATGATGAAAAATAGGTAATAAAAATGCACAGTAATTCCTTACGTATAAGGTGATCATTTTAAGTGCCTCACTCGATTTTCCTGCCTTTATTCTTCACCTAGGAAATAAATTAAAAAACCATACTTTTTTCCGGGGAATCCGATTCCGAAAAGATAAAAACAATTGGATGTCAAAGAAAAAAGTTATGGCCGAAAAACTGAAAAAGAAAAAATATACACCCTGTATATTAATGCGGAAATGGATACGTGACATTTCACTGATTGTAAATGCTTATCAGATACATATTTTTCACTTCCGGTGTGACCGGAAATTGCTTTAATTTTTTTATTTTAGGTGATACACCCTGTATATTGAGCTCAGTTTAAAGTACTTTTCTTTCTGAATTCAGCAATATATAACATATCATCATTGTCTTTCATATTTAATAAGAAATTGGGGTTTTAATTTAAAATAACACAAATATATGTTATGAAATAAAGTCATCCATGAAAACAAACAAAAGCATTTAAATTATTTTTTATTTATTTCAAAAACTAAAGAATATAAATTATCATTTTCTTTTGTTTTTGAAATAAATAAATAATTTAAATGCTTTTGTTTGTTTTCATGGATGACTTTATTTCATAACATATATTTGTGTTATTTTAAATTAAAACCCCAATATCTTAATAAATATGAAAGACAATGATGATATGTTATATATTGCTGAATTCAGAAAGAAAAGTTCTTTAAACTGAGCTCAATATATAGGGTGTATCACCTAAAACAAAAAAATTAAAGCAATTTCCGGTCAAACCGGAAGTGAAAAATATGTATCCGATACACATTTACAATCAGTGAAATGTCACATATCCATTTCCGCATTAATATACAGGGTGTATATTTTTTCTTTTACAGTTTTTCGGCCATAACTATTTTTTTGACATTCAATTGTTTTTATCTTTTCGGAATCGGATTCCTCGGAAAAAAGTACGCAAGTATGGTTTTTGAATTTTTTTCCTAGGTGAAGAATAAAGCAGGAAAATCGAGTGAGGCACTTAAAATGATCACCCTGTACATGTTTCTGTTCATAGCGAATTTCAATAATTAAACAGCTACATACCATTATTATTAAGCATCCAGAACACGTTACTATCCCACATTTGTGTTGAAATAACTGATGCTACCAGCTATAGAGCAAGAACTGGCATAGAAAAATTTCCACTACATGTTCATTATTTTATCCTTGCAGAATATTCAGGTTTTAGTGTGCACGATACGGCGTGCCTCGAACTCAGCAGTTAAATTTCCATGTCTAGTATTCGTCGTGATAATTTGCTAATTTATTCACCTTATCATTTGTGGAATATCGATTACGAGATAAATTTTGCTTTGGTGTGAGGCTGAAATTGGGCAACGAGAAAACGAGAAAAGTTTTTTGCCTAAACTCTTCAATCAGCAACTGTCAATTTGTAGAAATTAATTGCGTTGCAATGACAGCTTTTTCGGTAGGAAATTTGTATCAAAAACACAACTAGGTTCGTCTCTTTCACAATCCGACATATGGAAACTGCATCTGTCGAACTAAATCAATTTCTTTATCAAAATATTGAAATTTGATTTTTCAAAGGAAGCAGAAAAGGTGGGAAAAATAAGGATTCCCGAAAATGGAAATAAAAGTGAACAGTTTATTTCAGTTATAAATAAAAACAAATGTTAATACCTAGCAACCCTAAACCAATGACTACTTTTTAACCCTTATTATTTACTACTAGTCACTGTTCCTTTTCTCTCGTGTTCAGTCCACTTTCCAATATTCAACTGGCTGTAGTGGACCATCTTAGCCTTTATATACCTACAGATTTATCTTCTAGAATAATCTAGGTGCTCCTTTAGAACATTCCACAATTTTCTTGTTTCTTAATTAGTTTTCGTACCACTACCTCCATCTCTGGGAGGACTGCTGAACCACCACCCATTTAGGACTGGGATTTCTTTTTCATGAATTTTCCTACAAATTCTAGAACATCCAGTGCTGTAGTTAAATGTTAAATCGCTAATCCAAATTAATTAATTTTTTTGACATTAAACAATCATATGCTTTATCAATTAAAACCATATCTCCGTATCTTTCCTAAACTAACCTTACCCCAACTTTCTGACGTAACAGTGAAATCACAGTAATACTACTAATAAGTGTAATCAAGCACATGTGTCCGATAATTCGGATGCCTTCGATCTCTGGGTATTATTCCGATAACCTTTCGATTTCAATTAAAAGTTGACGATGGCACGACCTTAACATTCCCTGACCGCTCCCTAAACTATGCGGTAGTGCGTGCATGGTAATTATTAATTATTTTGAGTGCGTTTTATAGCCTATAGCCTCACTCACCAAAAGATATCCAGAGGAATTTTTCGATGAAATTTTTTTTTTTATAACAAATATTCATCGTTTATTTATATTTATTACCCTCCGCGGGAATTTATTCGTGGGAATGTTTTTGTTTTATCCAGGAGGTCTGTTACCTTTAGGTTTGTTGTGAATATTTATAGATACGGTTTATATCAGCACGCACAAATCTCTTGGCCCGCTCACGGTCAATCTATTTTTGAGACTGGACCTTGTGGTGGTCGCTTCCTCGTTTTGCAAAATGCGGTTTGGTCTCTTAGTATGGAAGTAATTGTACGCAATGCCATTGCGCCGCGATTATTCTCCCATATTAATTTTAATGAGTAAGTAATAAACAAGCAATGAGTAAGTAGGTAGGTAGTAAGTAAACGAAGAGTATGCGTGCAAATACGATTTATAATGTAATTATTAATTTTTTAATGAGTAAATAGGACATTAGTGCCGATTAATTAATGAGTAAAGAAATGTACGTGAGGAGTATGTACGAGTAAGAAATTCGTAATGCAAATATTAATTTTTTCAGTAAGCAAGTTAGTAATGGGTAAGTAAGTGAGGAGTATGCGTGATTATAAAATTTATAATGTAACTATTTATCATTCTAATGAGTAAATATGAAGTTTGTAGTGAGTAGGTAATAAGTGGTAATGAGTAAATGAGGAGTGAATAAGTAAGGAATATGTATACGCATAAAATTTATGTAATTATAATTATTTTAATGAGTAATTAGGGAGTTAGTATTGAGTAAATAATGAGCAAGCAATGAGTAAGTAAACGAAGAGTTGCATGCATATCAATTTATATTGTAATTATTCATTATTTAATGAGTAAATGAGAAGTTAGTGCCGAGTAGTTAATGAGTGAGTAAGGAAAAGTGAGGAGTATGTATGCGTATACAATTTATAGTGCAATTATTAATTATTTAGTAAATGAGACATTAGTGCCGAGTAGTTAATACCTTAGTGAGTAAGGAACGGCAAGTAAGTAACAAATATTTATTAATTCAATAAGCAGGTTAGTAATGAGTAAATAAGTGAGGAGTATGCGTAATTATAAAATTTATAATGCAAATTTTTATTATTTTAATGAGTAAGAGAGGAGTTAGTGATGAGAAAGTAACGCACGAGTAAGGAGGATGTGTGCGTAGAAAATTTATAACGTAATTATTTTTTATTCCAATGAGTAAATATGGAGTTTGTAATGAGTAAATGAGGAATAGGCATACGTATAAAATTTATAATATGATTATTTATTTTAATGAGTAAGTAAGGAGTTAGTATTGAGTAAGTAATGTGCAAACAGTGAGAAAGTAAACGAGGAAAATTAGAAGTTAGTGACGAGTAATTAATGAGTGGGTAAGGAAAAAGCAAGTGAGGAGTATGTTCGAGTATGTAATTTATAATTTATATATATTTATTATTTTAATAAGCAATTGCAGAGTTAATTGTGTGTAAGTAATGAGTAAGTCAATGAGGAATATGCGTGAATAATGTAATTTCTTATGATGAGTAAGTTACGCATGAGCAAGGAGTAAGTAAGTGTGCGTATAAAATTTATAATGGAATTATTTACTATTTTAAAAAGCAAATACGGCTGTAGTTAGTAGGTAATGAGTGGTAATGGGCAAATGAGGAGTATATAAGTGAGGAATATATATGCGTATTAAATTTATGTGAATGTTAATATTTTTCCGAGTAAGAAATGATTTTTACTGAGTTAGTAAGTGAAATTATGTATGGGTATGAAATTTACAATGTAATTATTAGTTATTTTAATGAGTAAGCAAGGAGTTAGTAATGAGTAAGTAATGAGCAAGCAATTTGTATACTAATTATGAGTAAGTGTAGTTAGTAATGAGTAAGGAGTAAGCAACGAGTAAGTAAGTGAGACTCGTACGCAGTGACTCTAGTATAAGTAAGTGAGGAGTATTTTGGAGTAGGTATAAAACTTATAATGAATTTTTTATTATTTTAGTGAGTAACAAGGGAGTTAGCGATGAGTAAGTGATGCGTGGAAAATGAGTAAGTATGAGTGGAGTTGGTATTGAGTAAGTAATGAGTGTGCATGCGTATACAATTTATAATGTAATTATTAATTATTTAATGAGCAAATGATGCGTAATTAATAAGTGAGTAAGGAGTATGTATGCATATGAAGTTTATAATGCAAGTATTTATTATTTTGTTATTTCAACAAAGGAGTCCGGAGTTAATGATGCGTAAGTAATGAGTAATGAGAAGTACGTATGGGCATAAAATTTATGGTGTAATATTTTATTTTAATAAATAGGTGTGGGGTTAGTATAATGAGTAAATAAATGAGTAATTAAGCGCATAAAATGCATAATGTAATTTTGTATCATTTGAGGAAGTAAGTATGGAGTTGGTATCAGAATAAGGGGTTTAGGCCCCTTTTTTAATTAAAAAAAAAACGTTATGAAAACAAAGTAATTACAACTTTTTCGTGGGGTTAATTATTTTTGTATTATCTTATCAGTACCAGGACACAAAACTGAAATAGCAATTTTTATCTGGAATAGTGACGTGCTTACGTATATCTGGCCTACAAAAATAACTGCCAACAGATAATTTATGTAAAACTATTTAATGAGCAAGCTTTTAATGTGCATTTTATTACTTTAATAGTAAAGATTAAATCTGGTATTAACAATGACAATGAAACGCATAATTGTATGCCTAACGATTAATGTTTATACATTGTGTTCATTTTATTGCTGGGTTGAGAGACTATACTTTTTTTTGATTATTTTTTTCCGGTAAAAATATTTCGTAACTATTTACCTTGCGACTTTTTTAAAAACAATATTATGGTTTTTCCTCTAACTAGCACTGACTTAAGAATTTGAACGATTCCCACGGTCAGGCTTTCCGTCATTGAGCTATCGTGCCATTTTTGAATGAATTCTGTAACTTGGATACACAGAGCATTTCTGTAAAAAATCCATTTTTATTTTTTTATGACTTATTTACTGGCGCAGCAGCCCCAACAGGTAGCCAAATATTTAGTTATTATAGCGAAACATTTAGTCATAGTTATTTAGTATTATATTAGACGGTGTTATTCCTGCCCACGCAAAATAGCTTAATATTACATTACATTTTCGTTTCGAACATTAAATTTTTCTATAGCCAGCGACACACCCGAAATAGTTTTTTTTATAATTAGAGTTCGACAGAAGGTCGCAGTTACATAGGCAATGTAACGCAAAAGTATTATATCAGTTTATACAGCTGGTCTCTCTCTCGGTCCCATATTTTGACAAAAGGATGAAATAAGTGAAGACAGCAGTTTTTAATTCCATGGCCATCTTTGACCAAGACAATTTTTAATGTCGGTATTTTCGAGCGTCTGTACTGCGATTTCGAAAATCAAATTATAACAATTACGTTAATTTGTTTATGGGTCAGTTAATTCTACTACATTTACAAAAAATCACTTTAAAAATTCATCTTTGGCCTATTCCCGAACCCGCAAAATTTGGCAAATGCCAAAAAGAAAAAATAGCAGTCTTTTATTTTTTATTTTCTATAGCCTAATTTTTGGTCAATCACCCTGTACAATTTTAATTTATACGTTTGTGCTCATGTGTTTGTGTTGCTGTACTGTTAAATAATTAAAAATAACCTCGTAACCAGGTCGTAAATCAGATCTTTTGCCGGGGGCCTATTTATAATCCTATTGTTAAAATTAAAGAAAAATTTTCCAAAAAAGAGAAAGTTCCCTCGTCATGTTCCGTCCACATCACAGTTCAATTCAATACTCACTGCGCATAATTAAACAATTCCACTCGGTACGCACCGGCCGGCTGTTAATTTATTTACAAAAATCGCAAATGTATAAAAAAGTTGGACACTCACCCGGCAGAAACAAACTTGCGAATTGAATTCGCGCTACGCTACAACTAGACTACGAGCCATCTAGAAAAATATCGCCGGCTACAGTCTGTCTGTAAGTGCTCCCCCAACAACAAAGAACAAATAAAAGTGGAATTCGTCAACACACAAGTTATCGATTCGGCCAGCCAATGTGGTGGTGGCGTCTGATTTCTGTGCGTTTGAGGTCGAAACAATTTTCAGCGGAGCACTTCCATGTGCGGATCTATTTATACGTGTTTGTGGAAACTGGCTGAAACCGATTATAAGTACACCTAGGCGAATTTTTCCATTAGGGTTTCGTTTATTTTCAGACGTCGTGGGTCGCACAAAGGAGAATAAGCTGGGCCACGTGGCGTGGCACTGCGATTTAATTTTTTTCATTGCCAGCCGGAGAAAGTGGGGCGATGCCGACTGTTTCAGCCGGTTGTGGTGTATTTTTGCAATTCTTGTGCTCCTCCACTGCATTCGATGATATTTGGCGGTCTAATCGGAAGTGATATTTTAAACGGAACACCTTGTATATTTGTGCATTTTCTTGTTCGTCATGAAATTCTGATTTCAGCGATGTGCCACAAGTTGCTATTTGTTTAAGAAATGGCGATGAAAATGTGAAAAAATCGAAAAATACAAGTAGGCCCTGCAAGATTTTCGGCGCCATTTTTTAATGAAATTTCAACTTGTGACATCGCTGAAATCAAAATTTCATGACGAACAAGAAAATGCAAAAATGTACAGGATATTTCGTTTAAAATAACAAAGTTGGTGTTACTTCCGGTTAGACCGGAAGTAGCGTTTTGTGCACCATGATGTCAGATTCTGGGTTTAGTGACCTATTATCCACGTTCCAAATGTCGGAAGTTTATCTATTATAATAACCGAGTTATTCCGTAGTCAATACTTTCGTGGACACCCGGTATAATTAATTATTTTCAATTTAAATGAGTCTACAGGTCACAAATACAATTTAGTTTTAAATATTTACTTTACAAATAGATAATACACCTGCCAAAATAGGATTTTCATTTCTTTTTTTTTGTCCTTGATAGCTGTCAAAATCACTGTCAAATTTCAAAATTAAAAAGTTTAAAAACAATGTGATATTTCATAAAAGAAAGATATAAAGTATGTATTTAAATTTCTCTATTTTTATAACTGAAATTAAAATAACGTTTTCACTTTTGACAGCTGTCAAATTTCATGTCAATGGAATAAAACTGTCATTTAATAATTATTTCCACAAATGACTTTGGTACTTAGAAAGATATTCTGTCTATAGGTTTTGGAGGTACTGAGTACGAAATAAATTTCATAAATTTATTATGTTTATTGGTAGCTGTCAAAATTGCCGCCAAATTTAAAACTATGCAAGTCTGTCTCCCATAATTTTATAAACAAATTTCCATAGAAGGGATATCATGTGATTTAAAATTTGCTAGTTCTATAATTATTTTTAAAATACAGTTTTTACTTTTGACAGCTGTCAAAATTTCTGGCAACTTAAAGAAAATGTCATTTAATAATTATTTCAACAAATTGAAGTACCGAGCAGACATTTCCCTATAGGCTTTGGACAAACTGAATACGATGTTGTTGTAAAAAAAATATTATATTTAGTAGCTGTCAAAACTGCTGTCAAATTAAAACAAAAATGCCTTTCGTAATTTTGAAAATAACGTTTCCATAGAAGAAGTGCTATTAACTGTTTTGAAATTTTGCTAGTTCCATAATAGATAATAAAATAAAATTTCCATATTTGACAGCTGTCAGAATTTTTCAATTTATCAAAAATGGCATTTTACAATTATTTAAATAAATAAACGTATTTAACAAACATTTTTTTATAAGTTTTGGAGGTACTGAATACGAAGTTGATATCAAAAAATATTATATTGGTTGACAGCTGCCAAAATTGCTGTCAAATTTAAAAATTTACAATTAGGTATATCTTTGGTAGTTTTGAAAATAGTGTTGATTTCCATAGAAGATACATAAAACGTTTTAAAACTTTCTAGTTCAGTAATTGATATTATAATAAAGTTGGAACCTTTGATAGCTGTCAAAATATCTATCAACTTAATAAAAATATTATTTTTATTATTATTTCCGCAAATTAAAGTATTCAACAAACATTTTTTATAAGTTATGGAGGTACTGAATTCGAAGATGATGTCAAAAAATATTATATTGGTTGACAGATGCCAAAATTGCTGTCAAATTTGAAAAATTACAACTAGGTATATCTTTGGTAATTTTTAAAATAGTGTTGATTTCCATAGAAGGTACATAAAACGTTTTAAAACTTTCTAGCTCAGTAATTGATATTACAATAAAGTTCAAATCTTTGACAGCTGTCAAAATCTCTGTTAACTTAATAAAAATATTATTTTCATTATTATTTCCGCAAATTAAAGTATTCAACAAACATTTTTTATAAGTTATGGAGGTACTGAATTCGAAGATGATGTCAAAAAATATTTTATTGGTTGACAGTTACCAAAATTGCTGTCAAATTTGAAAAATTACAACTAGGTATATCTTTGGTAATTTTTAAAATAGTGTTGATTTCCATAGAAGATACATAAAACGTTTTAAAACTTTCTAGTTCAGTAATTGATATTATAATAAAGTTGGAACCTTTGATAGCTGTCAAAATATCTATCAACTTAATAAAAATATTATTTTTATTATTATTTCCGCAAATTAAAGTATTCAACAAACATTTTTTATAAGATATGGAGGTACTGAATTCGAAGATGATGTCAAAAAATATTATATTGGTTGACAGATGCCAAAATTGCTGTCAAATTTGAAAAATTACAACTAGGTATATCTTTGGTAATTTTTAAAATAGTGTTGATTTCCATAGAAGGTACATAAAACGTTTTAAAACTTTCTAGCTCAGTAATTGATATTACAATAAAGTTCAAATCTTTGACAGCTGTCAAAATCTCTGTTAACTTAATAAAAATATTATTTTCATTATTATTTCCGCAAATTAAAGTATTCAACAAACATTTTTTATAAGATATGGAGGTACTGAATTCGAAGATGATGTCAAAAAATATTATATTGGTTGACAGATGCCAAAATTGCTGTCAAATTTGAAAAATTACAACTAGGTATATCTTTGGTAATTTTTAAAATAGTGTTGATTTCCATAGAAGGTACATAAAACGTTTTAAAACTTTCTAGCTCAGTAATTGATATTACAATAAAGTTCAAATCTTTGACAGCTGTCAAAATCTCTGTTAACTTAATAAAAATATTATTTTTATTATTATTTCCGCAAATTAAAGTATTCAACAAACATTTTTTATAAGTTATGGAGGTACTGAATTCGAAGATGATGTCAAAAAATATTATATTGGTTGACAGATGCCAAAATTGCTGTCAAATTTGAAAAATTACAACTAGGTATATCTTTGGTAATTTTTAAAATAGTGTTGATTTCCATAGAAGGTACATAAAACGTTTTAAAACTTTCTAGCTCAGTAATTGATATTACAATAAAGTTCAAATCTTTGACAGCTGTCAAAATCTCTGTTAACTTAATAAAAATATTATTTTCATTATTATTTCCGCAAATTAAAGTATTCAACAAACATTTTTTATAAGTTATGGAGGTACTGAATTCGAAGATGATGTCAAAAAATATTTTATTGGTTGACAGTTACCAAAATTGCTGTCAAATTTGAAAAATTACAACTAGGTATATCTTTGGTAATTTTTAAAATAGTGTTGATTTCCATAGAAGATACATAAAACGTTTTAAAACTTTCTAGCTCAGTAATTGATATTACAATAAAGTTCAAATCTTTAACAGCTGTCAAAATCTCTGTCAACTTAATAAAAATATTATTTTCATTATTATTTCCGCAAATTAAAGTATTCAACAAACATTTTTCTATAGGTTTTGGAGGTACTGAATAAGAAAAATATATACTTGCATATTTTTAAATTTAGCAGCAGTTTTGACAGCTGCCAAAAAATTTTTTTGACATCAATTTTGCATTTACTACCTACAAAACCTACGCTCGGTACTTCAATTTGTTTAAATAATTATTAAATGCCAATTTTATTAAATTGACAGAAAATTTGACAGCTGTCAAAAGCGAAAATATTATTTTATTTTTAATTATAAAAATAGGAAGATTTAGATTTAAACAATTTTATGTCTCTTTTTCTATAAAAGATTGTTTTCAAAATTACAAAAAACAAACTTGTAAAATTTTAAATTTGACAGTGATTTTGACAGCTGTCACGACGAAAAAAGAATTTATTCTTTAATAGACTGAAATAAAATAGCATTCCATTTTTAAAACCTACATTAAAAAATGAAAGAACATTTTTATTAAAAAAGGCACTTAACCTTGCACATTTGCATTGGCTCGCCCTGTATATTCGAAAATAACTTTTTATTATAGGCTCGTTTATCTAATTCACTTATGTATTTAAATCAAATTTCCTGATATCGAACTCGGACGCACTATTATCCCGCTCTGTGCGATTACTTACTATTAAAAGTATTAAACTATTAAAATACTAATTAAGGTAATTATAATAATCATTTCTGAGTAATGGATAACTTATTAGTTATACACTTAGCTAAATGCTTTGGGTTATTTTCAGGTAATTGTACATACGTACATGCTACTAATTGGAGCTTGGCATAAATTAAATTAAATAGAATTAATTAATTCTACGAATTCGTTAACAATAGCTTGCTGCAATCCCGCACTGGCATCAAACTAGTAAACTAGGACGATTCTGGATCTGAGAAAAAATATTTTCTAAGCCAGTCGAAAAAGTTTAGATTTCTAAGTGGGTTTTAATTTTGAAAGAGAGTTTTGAAAACTAATTTTATTTTTTGTTACTTTTTATTCCTAGTTTTCAATTTTCCTTGCGCCATACTCGACGCGTTTCAGAACGCCTAATTATTCGTAATAAATTAGGACCAACTTTCGCGACCACCCTGTACACTTAATCACATTTGCAAACGATAAAACATCGGAACTATATTAAAAACAAACAAAGCAGCGAGTTAAAGTTCACACTTTAAAAGGAGTGGCCGATTAAAAACTCGATTTGCAATCTCATCGCAAGGTTATTGTCCTTTAAAGATGACATACTGCTTTATTGAAAGGATCCACCTATCGCATGTATTAACCAAATTATATTTGCATAGATAGGAACGGGTTTTTTGTCCGTACGTGACTGAAGAAAATTATTGTCGAACTAGGGGAAACCCAAAAGTCCAGATCGAAGATAAAACAATTGATCAGCTTATCACCGCGATTACTTAGCTAAAAGAACGACGCTGACGTAAATAACGGCTGATTAAAAATTTTATAGCGGAATTAAGGATCGGACTTTATCATTTGCTGATAAGAAAAAAATTACATCATAGCACTTGTAACTTCCTTTTCGTCTGCAATTATGTTATTATTATGGTTCGTTATCATATTTCTTGCGATTATTTAGTCTCAACATTTTTATAGGTCGATGTTTACATCATAAACCCGAACAATATGAAGATAACAGTGGCAGCTCGTCACCTTAGAACGTGACAATGTGAGTAATGTTTACGTCAAACTTTTGCACGTTAGGTCGTTTGGACGTCCATTAAAATATTTGTTGTTTTTGTACAAAATATTCGCAAACAACAAAGTTATGGAATTTATTGAAAAATGTCAAAATTAAAGCAAACATTTCTTAATTTTCTTATTATATCGATTTTAATCAAACGTCACTGACAGACGGATGGGCGTTTCGAAAGTGTAAAAAATCATCTCTACGGCCTATCAAGAAATTAACTGATGAATGCAGTTTTGTGGAGAATATATTTTCGTATGCAGCAATAAAATTAATATTTTACTGAATACAATTGTCACGTACAAACCAATGAATTTAAATCTAATTTGTAGAATCAATTTTTAAAAACCGTTCTCCAGATCCTGTTGCATATGCAACCAATTATACACGCCGATCTATAGCAGCATGTAGCTCTTGGATAACATTGCTCCATTTTATTGTTTTTTTATTAAAATTACCTAATTGAGAATGGCTTATGGAAGTAAAAGGATTTTTTTAAATATATCTGCACTTATTTGGCTGTTATACTTGATATAAAAAAAATTATATTGCTTCAATTTTTCCGTCTGCTAATTATCGGCATTATTTGAAACTACATATTTATTTTGCAAATAATTGTATTAATTAGGAAACAAGCTCTTGAAAGATAAGCACATTTAAAATTATTATTATAAGTATATTCATTGAGATCGAATCGCGTATAGATAATGAATATTTATATATTATCATCGTTTTCCTCAGATAATACATCAGATTTTCCTGCAAGGTTTAATTAGCAACTTTTACTTTACTGCTTAAAATCAAATTCTTCACACCGCTTGCGGCCAACGCACGTCGTACTCGCATAATTGTATGCATCTACGAAGCGGGACCTGCTGGACGTTGCCCGACGCCACGACGCCACTATCAAACATGAATTCCAACGACGAACCGGTTGGAGAATCAGGAGGAGAGAAGACCTCTAACTTCCCCGTTTTGCGTTTTATTCAGTTTTTCTATAGATCCAAAAAATATTGGTATATTTATGTCTAACATCTGAATAATTTATAGATGTAATAACCCGGAACTCGGCGAGTTTAAAAATTTAGTTGTTGGCACTTGTGCACGTTATTAACATTTTTAACCTAACCTCAAATTTTTCCAACGTTGTAGCCCTCCAATTTTGTAATCACTCAATCAATGTCGGCCCATCTATATTACCAGGTCGAGTTTGAAGTGTGACGTTTGGACGCCTAAATGGAAAAGTTTGGAAAACTTAATTATAATTAAGGCGTCGATTGACGCCAAAATATTAATCAGTTCGGATTCCCAAGCCGGGAGGCTATAAATCATCTTTTTATTTTTACTTTTTGGCGCGGAAGCGTGGCATACAAAACATTTAATTGGCGCATTGCCTTGTAGGAAGTGATTCGGTGCATTTATTAAAGCCCCGCGTGAAATCTTGGCAGTTACCTCCAACTTGCACCGAATTAGTTGAGAACTCCTGTCATGTATCCAAAATGTGCTCTTAAATCACTTTGTGCCCAGTTTAACCTTGTCAACGGCAAAGCAGATGATAATCGTTGCAGCCCCCATTAATGAGCATAGCTGTATATATACTTATAAACGATACATTGTTGAGCCCGATATATCAACATGTCGCTAGTGGTCCCGCTCTTTAGAGCCAAAATAGATGAGTAAATTTTATCACATTTTTTTTCTTTTTTAAACAGTAGTCAAGGCAAAACTATGCTCCGTTATCTGAGCCCAACGTTGCTGTTTTATTTTTTCATAGGAGTCCTAAAAATAAAAATTAGTTGAGCCGGCCCTGGAATTTTCTGTCTTTTATTATGCATGTAAATTGACAATTAATAGTATACTATAAACCCACAATACGAGCTGATTCTAGTGATTAATTTAAAAGATATTACTTTAAGAAATATTGGGCAAAACTCATAAATCACCCTGTAGATCGATAAAAAAAGGCTCAGGCTTTTTTCAATAGTCTTTTCTAATTCCCCTAAGTGAACTCCATCTACCATAAGATTTTGGCCCTCTCCTCGTGAATCACCCTGTATATTGTACGGGCTCCACAATGTCTGTTTATAACTCTATGAATATATGTAGATACGCTTTTGAAGAGAAAAATTATGTCCTTACGATAACGTTGAGCACAATCTCATATAAATATTCATAACTCTTACGTGATTCGATTTCAGTCAATATACAGGGTGCGCCGAAGTTCTGAATTTTGTCGATTACGGCTGTATTTGAAACGATAGAAATATTTTGCCTGCGGTTTATTGTCGTGGTTTTCAATTCTGCATTACCCGAAAATAAGTAGAATTATACAGGGTGTTCCATTTTCGTTGGCCAAAATAGCCGTTCAAAAAATATTTCTAAATGTTCGGTAGCTTTTATTTTATTTTCAGAAAAGTTATTAAAGTAAAACAAAATATTTTCAGGAGTCAAGGCCGACTAGGTGCAAAATATTTACTTAAAATGAGGTTGGTCATTAATATTTTTATCTCAATGTGATGATTTGAAGACAAACTTCCGGGCCCATTTCCGCTTTGATTAATTTAAGTGCTGCCATACACATTGAAAACCATTATACATTTTTTCCCGTATTATTTTAGGTAATAGTGATAAAAATTCCAAAATGGCGTCCAATGAAAATATTATACCTACACATCTAGGAGCCAATATCTTTAAGCAAAAATACCTTTTTTTAGTCACAAAAATGCGTGTTTCTAAAGAGTCAAGGGGATTTTTAATGCGTCGTCTGGTTTCTTTTTCTATGACGGATCGTAAATATTGGCAAGCAACTCAGTATTTTTATTTCAGTAAATACACCTAACAGAACAAATTTCTCTCTATATAAATAACTCCTTCAATGCGACTTGGATATATTTTTAAATACTCGCCGAATATCTGTATATATTACTAGGTTATATTAACTTGTTTTTGTTAAATTTTTTGACGATACAGCATTCTTGGAAGAAAATGTACAATGACAAAACGTGTTTATATGCAAATTGGAAAACAAGTCCAAGAAACTCTGATGCGAAACGACTACTCAAATAAATAAATAATTTTTCAATTTATTCAATTGATTTAGGAAATCCTCAAATTGATTCTTTCTGCAGCAGTACTTTTAACTTCATATTATCACTTGAGACGAGTTAAAAAAACAACTCCATTAACAAATATCAATTTTTATTACATAGAAAGTAACTTTTACTTAAAAACGTAAAAAATCAATAATCAGTGAGTCGCCAGGGGTGTACCGGCGTTTTTTGTACTCGATAAATTAAGCTTATAAATACAATAATCATCCTAACATTAAAAACTTGGTAAAAAATCAGCCTTAAAATTATCAAATAAATTTACAACGATAATAAATTACTCTGAAGATCATACGCCGCCGTTCACTGTCTCCTCGCACTTCTTGTCCTCCACTACTTCGCACACGCTATCCTGCCGCTCGCCCCTCAGCTGCTGCTGAATCTCCTCCAATGTCTTTCCCTTGGTCTCGGGTATGAAGAACATTATGCAGATCAGTCCGATGAAGCAGCAAATAGCGAACGTATAAAAAGGAACGTGCATACCGAACGAGTCTTTCATTATTTGGAAGAACTTGGACACTATGGTGGCTAGCAGGGAGAAGTAGATGTCTGCTAGGCACAGCGCGAAAGCCTTCACGTTGGCCGGGAACAGTTCCCCCAACATTAATATCGGTATACTCTGCATACCCAAGCTGAAGAGTATGACGAAGCCGATTAGCGCCGCGACTGGCACTGAAGAAAACCCGCTGACGTCGAAGCCAACGTTGGATTTCAAGTAGAAGTAGGTGCCTTCTATGAAAAGGACTATGCCGGTGCCAGTTATGGACGCGATAAGCAAGGGCCTTCTGCCGGTTTTGTCCACGATACCGGAGCACAACATCGTCATAAATAACTGGACGGAGAAGTATATAATAGTGGCTAACTCGGACGATATATCGTCGCCGGCCTCTTTGAAAATCGGCTGCGTATAAAACGTGATGGCGGTGGTCCCGCTGAGCTGCTGAGCCGCCCTTAGTATCAGTATGACCAGCACGGCCTTCCTGTTGCTCTTCACCGTGAACAGGTCCAAGAACTTTCCCGTGTTCGACATCTGCGTCCGCACCGCCACGCTCAGCCTGGTCAGCTCGTTGTCGACGTCCTGGAGCCCCCTGAGCTTCTGCAGGCTCAGCTTGGCCTCCTTGGGCTTGTTGCGCATCAGCAAGTAGTAGGGCGATTCCGGCATCCAGATGAAGGTAAAGAAGGTTATCACAGGCAGCAGACTGGACACCAGGGCCGTCACGGTTATGCTCAGGTACGATCCGATGAGGTTTATCAACAGGATGCCGAATATCCACGTCACCGACACCCCCGACCCCAGCAGCCCTCTGATTTTCGGCTCGGCGATCTCTCCTATGTACATCGGGACGGCCGTGAACGCCCACCCGTCGGCGATCCCGGCGATGAACCTGGCCGTGTACAGCACCACCACCGACTTGGAGTAGGCGACCATTATCCAACCAGCGAAGAAGGGGAACGTGGTGAGGATGATGGTTTTCTTCCTGCCCAGGATGTCCACGGTGACTCCGACTATGAGGGAGCCTAGCAGAGCGCCCAGCAGGGGCATGACCGCGATCCAGGAGCCTTCGGAGTTGGACACTGGCATGGAGGTGTGGTTGCCCTGTAGCTCCTGGAGGGAGGGCGACGGCCATCCGTAGTGCATCCCGCTCGTTATGATGGTTAATGTACCTGGAAAAAAATACGGATTTTAGAGCCTTATTCGGACTGGCAATATTTTTTTAAGAACTGGAGACTTTAATTTAAGGGTAAAATGCTTTTAGAATACGTTTTATCCAGGACGAGGATTGTTTCATTAATAAATGTCAAAAACTGCAACGGGCCTGGTATGGTTCCCTGTGGAACTTCTGTTTTCCTGCATCATGTTGACAGTATGGGACTCTCGATAATGCTAATGTTTTTTTAGTAATGGGTTATGATTTATAATATCAAATATGAAGAGTCAAAATAATTTTGCAAAAAAACGTAGTGTACAGGGTGATCATTTTAAGTGCCTCAAAGTTTTGTGTTCGCAGTTAATATTCTGTTTCGCTATGAAAAAAATTAATTTTGACTTGATTACTCTCTTATATGCTGTTTACATAAATTTATTGTCCCCGCATTTCACGGCCGTTCCTCATGTTACATAACACTCGGCAACCTTTATTGACGCTATTCAAAGTCTATGGAATACTTTTTATATTTTTCACGATGAAATCCGTTTAAAACAAACATTTGACGTATTTAGTGTAAATTCATAATTTACTACAAAGGTAAACAACCTGCTCCAAGTTGACTGATAAGGCTGAAATTTTTTTATCTAGGTTAATTAGTATTAATTGGAAGTAATGCCACCGTTTTTGAACGGGTAATCACGCAAAGACGGTTTTCCTGCTACACTCCACAAAAAGCTGTCTTAAATTCTCACAAAATCCTGCACAGATCCCTGTATCAGTTTCAATTGAAGATCGACAGGCATCTTCCGATCATTGTAGGAATTCTTGCTTAATGTACTGGGTGATCATTTTAAGTGCCTCACTTGATTTTCCTGCTTTATTCTTCGCCTAGGAAAAAAATTCAAAAACCATATTTGTGTACTTTTTTCCGAGGAATCCGATTCCGAAAAGATAAAAACAATTGAATGTCAAAGAAAAAAGTTATGGCCGAAAAACTGAAAAAGAAAAAAATATACACCCTGTATATTAATGCGGAAATGAATATGTGACATTTCACTGATTAAAAATTTTTTTATTTTAGGTCATACACCCTGTATACTGAGCTCAGTTTAAAGAACATTTCTTTCTGAATTCAGCAATATATAACAGCATCATTGTCTTTCATATTTAATAAGATATTGGGGTTTTAATTTAAAATAACACAAATATATTATGTTATGAAATAAAGTCATCCATGAAAACAAACAAAAGCATTTAAATTATTTATTTATTTCAAAAACAAAAGAAGATATAGCATAATAACTTGTATTCTTTAGTTTTTGAAATAAATAAAAAATAATTTAAATGCTTTTGTTTGTTTTCATGGATGATCTTATTTCTTAACATATATTTGTGTCATTTTAAATTAATACCCCAATATCTTATTAAATATGAAAGATAATGATAATATGTTATATATTGCTGAATTCAGAAAGAAATGTTCTTTAAACTGAGCTCAATATACAGGGTGTATCACTTAAAATAAAAAAATTAAAGCAATTTCCGGTCAAACCGGAAGTGAAAAATATGTATCTGATACACATTTACAATCAGTGAAATGTCACATATTCATTTCCGCATTAATATACAGGGTGTATATTTTTTTCTTTTCCAGTTTTTCAGCCATAACTTCTTTCTTTGACATTCAATTGTTTTTATCTTTTCGAAATCGGATTTCTCGGAAAAAAGTACACAAGTATGGTTTTTGAATTTTTTTCCTAGGTGAAAAATAAAGCAGGAAAATCGAGTGTGGCACTTAAAATGATCACCCTGTACTTTCAATGTAACTATACCAAAACAGTTTGATTCAGTTACGAGTATTTTGTATTTTTTTTTAATTTTTCTATGACCAATAGAGCCGGAGATACTTAAAAAATAGTGTAGCGATGCACTCGAAATGCATCAAAAATGCACTTTTATGCGCTTTTCTCGCGAAGCCCCAGCCCGATTTTGCTAATTTTTTCGGTTTTCGACTCATTTGCATGTATAAAAAGAAAACAAAGAAAAAAATTCAACTTCCCGATTACATCACTTTTCATCAATTATTTTGACTAATTTCCCTCCACCAAAAATATTTCTAGATCTCCAGATTTGATCCTATGTCGATCTTCAATTGAAATCGATACAGGGTATCCGTGTGGGATTTTACGAGAATTCAAAACAGCTTTTTGGGGAGTGTATGATGTTAAAGCGTAGCAGGAAAATCTTCTTCGTGATTACGCGTGTCAGTAGTTAAAATTCAGGGTTTCGTATCTAGAGCACTTTTGTTTGCTTGAGCACCGTACACCAATTACTTGGCACTTTCGAGGCGAAAAATGTTTAAAACAAATACACAAAACGTTAAAAACAATGTTTTTTCCCAAACAGTTTGGGTCCTTTAAAAGTCCAATAAGTACACAACAAACAACAAACCTACCAGTGAACGCCGCCAGATACTGGAAGGAAGCCGTCCCCTGGTGGATCTTCAAACTGGAGCCTGTGGTGATCTTCATGGCGACGGAAGCGAACTCCAAACAAACACAAAAAATAAAAACAAATACCCGCCAAACTGTTTACAACATTACGATGGAAAATCGATGGCACTCGTCGGTAACCTCACTGATCACTTTAAATTGTCTTTGATTGCCTCAATTTATGGCACGCATCATGCATGTCGACACGGGGGTTTGAGAGTGACTTAATAGCGCGAATACATCTGGTTTAAATAGCGTTGGAAAGGAAAATCACGCCTCGTAATTGTTCACACCGGGTTCGTAAACGTCGGCTTATTCTTGGCTTAAAAGCTTGCGATCGCGCTATGCCAAATATAAATCAGAGCTTCAATTCGTGTATCGTTTTTACCGAAAATATTATGTGGAAGCTACCAGGAACGACACGGACTGCGAAAACTGTGCTTGTCATTATCAACTTTGTAACTTGAATAATAGTAAAAAGAAAGGTGACACGAGGTGGTAAAGTGTGATGATATAGGTTTGTGTGTAACCTTGCGTTCCGACAACAGTTTGATGAGTTTTCACATTAGTGAACGATTAAAAAATACTTCGGATTCACGGGAGGTATTTGTATGGTGTTTCCCATGAATGCGTGCCTTTCGGCAAAATTGAGGATAGAAAAGAATTTAAATTGCCTGTTGAAATATTTAGTTATTATTATCAAATTTGAAAGTATATGCCCTTCCTTATGGTCTAAAAATATGTTCCCATATTTTAAAAGTGCAAAATTTGCGGGAATTTGTAATTAAGTTCGATAAACCATTCTTTTTACTTGCTGAGTCTCTGTAGAAGCGTTTTATTAATAAGTCCTTTTTTGCAGAATAACTGCAATTTACTGCTGCACAACCAGGCATTTCGCCCCTAACTCTAAAAAGCAATAAAATTTGTTTCCATGGTATTTCTCACAAATTAATGCTTTAGGTGCGATAAGTATTCAATAAAATCATTGTCTTATATACAGGGTTGATCAAAATTTAATTGAAGTTAGATATAAATCATAAATTTCTTAAGAAAAATTGTCATTCCTGCCGCCGGTAACGATTACACATTACGGAACTTTTGGTACCGTTTGACCGAGCGTTTAACCTGTACTAAGTAGAGCTTTCTGAATATTTGGGTGGCCCACATCATAATATTAAAAAAAGAATTATTTTGAAAATTATGATTTTAATGAGTTTAGAGCACCCTATATGATGTGAATTATTTTTCGTGCAACCCTGTATAAATTGTTCAAAATAGTATAAATGTATCCAAAATGTGATCTTCATTTCAAAAATGTAAAAACATACAGGGTGGTCCATTTAGAATAGACTGGGGCCATTTCCGGTGAAACCGGAAGTGACAAATATGGCGGATAGGTCTCAAAAAGTTGAAAATATTACCTAATTCCACCATACAAAATTTTATCCTGATATCTTTATAAACGAGGAAGTTACAAGGGTGGCCCACTATTCGTTTACACCCGGTATATGTTTTTGAAATCACTTAACTCTAGTCTAATGGTAAATTGACGGTTTTGACAGTTGACAGCTGCCAAAGTCAACATTAACAGTTCAAAAACTAGAAATAATCTATAATTATGTTCTTGATAAATGAGCTTAAGAATTTTACAGTTGACAGCTGTCAACAGTGTCAAATTATCACTACCATTAACATTTAAATTTTTGTCGGTTTTTAGAGTAAAAATTAAACGCAAAATATGTGTATTACTAATTATTCATCGGACAGCTAGTTGAAATCTCTCAATTCTAATCTAATGGTAAATCGACGATTTTGACAGTTGACAGCTGCCAACCAGCTGTCAAGTCAACGCTAACAATTCAAAAACTTGAAATAATTTACAAAAATGATCTTGAAAAATGATGTATTTTTCTGGTTGCTCTATTTAAATCTGACGTCAGATAAAAAAAAATTTACAGTTGACAGCTGTCAAAACAGTCAAATTACCATTATATTAAAAACTTGAAATAAGTTTATGGTTTAGAGGTTAGTGAATTCAAATTTCAAGTAAGATTAACGATTTTGGCAGCTGCCAACTAGCTCTCTGATAAACAATTAGTAATACACATATTTTGCATTAAATTTTTACTCTAAAAACCAACAAAAATTTAAATGTTAATGGTTTTCTATAATTAATGGTAATTTGACATTGTTTTGACAGCTGTCAACTCTAAAAATTCTTAATCTGATAATATAATTTTTCAAGATCATTATTGTAAATTATTTCAAGTTCTTGAATTGTTAATGTTGACTTGACAGCTGGTTGGCAGCTGTCAACTGTCAAAATCGTTTTTCATATTTTCGACGCCATTTTTTAGACAAATTCGAACTTGCGACGTATCGTTAAAATCAGAATTTCACGACGAACAAGAAAATGCGAAAATATACAGGGTGTTACTTACACAAAAAACAAACGAATTAGGAATTTCAGCTGAAAAACTGCGACCAGTACAAAAAATCTTTTGCTTTGTGCCCTGGAACAAAACTAGTTACTATGTAAGGCATATTCGTCCAGTCCTACGCTGACGAGGAACAGCAACGTCGAAACACGTGTCCTTATTTTTTGCAATGTTCGGCGTTAGTTTCCGTTTCAAATTATCGTTTGGCCCTGACAACTTTATCGTTATTACTTTCATTGTGTGGAAAGGTGGAAAGTTGTTTTCCATCTAGCTTTGTTGGTAGTTACATTAAAAGATTAATTATTGTTCCTAAAAATAAGTTTATTTTTCCGAGTGTTGTTTATTTTACTTACTATACAAATTTATGTTAGTGTAAGTATATCGCTGAATATATAATTTGATTATTTGCTCTGTGTCAAAACAAGATGCGTGCAAAAACACTGCTTTACAGGAATACCTTGGGATAAATCAATCGAATGGGTTTAACTAGTTTCAGCCAACATGTTGATATTAATTAAAAAGGAAAAAACTAGAAGCATTTTTATTTATTTTTATTTTATTTTAATCAGAAAAGTATTGAACCGTCCTGGTACACAAATAAATAACATGAAATCTTTGAAGCAAACCATCATGGGAAGTCCCTATTTCAGGATATACTCCATCATTTTTATAGATCAAATACTAATATTTTCATTATTATTGTATGACCATATTACCTAGGATTCCATAAAATAGCAGAACACTCTAATTTTGAGCGCACAAATGCATTGTAGGTCGTTAATAAACATTGTGAGCAAAAAGGGTCCTAGATTTGAGCCTTGGGGAACACCAGATTTGGCAAATATTTCTCTAGCCGTGTACTGTTTTCTGTTGTGCAAATGGGGAGGAAAAAACATAATGAGGGAGTAGAGAGAGATGCCATCAAAAGTACCAGTACATCTGGGCCTTATTTAGGGCTTTTAAGACACTATCTATTACCAAAAGAGGAATGCCATGACAATCATTATCTAACGGCGTATTCGTAGTTGAAGCATAGACTCTTCGAAAAAAATCAGACAATCCAAAGGCTCATTCTTAAATGTCATATTATTGGGAAGACTAGATAGATAGGACCAGAAACGATTGGGATTAGATTTCACCTGATTTTCAATGCCAATAACATTTTCATACGCTAGGTAACGGACTAAATATCGATACCACGCAGACTGTACTGGCTCTAGATGTGGTTCTAATAATCTGCAATAAATGCTATGATGGTCGAATTCTGAAGAGATGTTGGCTGGTCAAATGTTTTGCCTAAAATTTCGCCTTGAACTGTGCCAACAACGGCTCTCATATTCCTCTCGGAAACTCGTTCGAAGAACGCCAGTAAAACGATATTCGGCTCCTACGTTCTACGTGTCTTATCACAAATATCAACCGTGGTGATGTAACTGTTCATTAACAGGCAATTAGGCCCATAATTTAGATTTTCCCTTATCACCGACAAAACTGGAAACAATTCTCCCATTCTTGCGCTCTCGGGATTCCTTAAGGACACGCCCGGTTCAACAAATATAGAAGAATTTGTCATAAGTAGGTTTTTTCTCTCGTATCTCGTGCTGCCGACATTCCAGTCAATTAAAAAATTAAGTTGAACACAGGGTAACGGTATGATAATGAAAATGAACTGTAGATACATAAAATATATCCACCTCACACAAACAAGAATAATCTATTGGTTTCCAATTATCTCTTCTCATTTCGATAAACCATTATTTTCTCGTTGCCGAGTCTCTGGAGAAGCGTTTCATTAAAAAGCCATTTTTTGCAGAGTTACTGCAATTTACTGCTGCAAACTAGGCATTTCGCCCCTAACTCTAAAAAGCAATAAAATTCGTTTTCATGGTATTTCCCACAAATGCATTGGGTACGATAAGTGTTCAATTAAATCATTGTCTAAGTTATATTCAGTGAAAATTATGTCCAATTTGTATTAAAACGTTGATTAGCTGTATAAAAAGGCAATTAAACCCAGTTTGAAACGGTGTGAAGAAGAAGAAGATAAGGAAGAGAAGAAGAAGGCGAAGAAGAAGAAGAAGAAGATGAAGAAGAAGAAGATGAAGAAGAAGAAGATGAAGAAGAAGAGGGTGAAGAAGAAAACTGGACTCTTTCGTGAAAACCTGCTTTGAAAAATTGCATGCGTAACGCGATAAGCCAACAAATGTCAAAATCTAAGCCTTTAAGGGTTTGTTAATATATTAATGTATGGAGAATGCTGCTGCAGCGAGCAAATCAGAAGTTGGTATTCCTTGCTTACGTTTGCCCATTTCACTCCGCCAACGACTCATCACGCCAACTCACAGGACAGGTGTTGTGATTAGAATTCTGTGGTCGCTTGTCATTCCTATAATTATGTTGTGTTTTGGATGCTTGTCGAGAGAAAAATAATAACAACCTGGCGACGCGGAGTCTGCGCCTTCCACGGCCTATTTATAGACCGCGTTGCTAAAAACGTTTCAAAAACCGACTCGGCGTTTCCAAGAATACACCGCGGTGTGGGCATTGCCATGCCAGAAATGTGTTTATGTTTGAGGTAAATATTTTCGAAATGGTTCAGGCACGTTTCAGGCACATGTAGGCGCAAACGTGCTGGAACAAAGGACGTATGTTGAGTTTATAGGCACTGCAGCTTAGACGTCGCTTCTGAACAGTTCCCGTGAAAATACCTTGCAAGGCGCAAGACGCTTTTTTAGTGCAACAGTCCCAGTACGACCTCTATGGTTGTTATTTTTTATTTGCTTGATTTGCAAAAATTTTTCTCATGTCGCTTCCTTTGGTAAGAGGACAACAACTTTTTCATAGTCAATCCGCGAATTGTGCCACAACTGTAGGAACTGTGCAAAATATGCGTTCGCTTCTGACTACATAGTAACTAGTCGAGTATTTTTAGCCAAAAGTAAACTTGGTCTTTATGTGCAGGAGTCGGTTCCGCGGAAAAACCAATGAGATGTACAGGACTGGGCGACGTTCCAAGGTGTCAAATTAATAGTGGGTCAATAATTCAGACAAAGGAACCTAAAAACCTAATTAGAGTAAGCAGAAATGTGTTGGTTCTAAAGTGCTCAACAATTGAAATCGATGGAAGAGAAGAATAGTTTCAATTTGATTTGATTGGATTGATCTTATTGGATTGATCTAATTGGTTTGATCTGATTGGATTTATGTGATTGGATTGATTCGATTGATATCATTTATTGATTGATTGACTTATGTAATTAATTGGATGGTTAAATTGATTAAATTGTTTGAATTTATTTATTGATTTAAGTGATTGATTTGATTCGATTTGATTGAATTGGATTGATTGAATTGATTTGATTGATTTCATTTATTGATTGAATTCGTTTATGGATAAAATTGATTGATTTGATTGATTGACTTATTTAATTGATTAAATTGTTGAGTTGATTGAATTAATTGATTCTAGTGAATAAATTTATGGATTTAATTGATTGATTGAATTCGATTTGATTCGAATTGATTCGATTGGATTGATTTAATGGATTGGATTGCTCTGATTGGATTGATCCGATTGGATTTATGTGATTGGATTGATTTGATTCGATTGATTTGATTGATTGATTGATTGATTGATTGATTTATGTAATTAATTGGATGGTTAAATTGATTAATTTGTTTGAAATTATTAATGGATTGAAGTGATTGATTTGATTCGAGTTGATTGAATTGGATTTGGTTCGATTTGATTGAATTGGTTTGAGTTGATTGATTGAATTGATTCGATTGATTTCATTTATTGATTGATATGATTGAATTTATTTATGGATTAAATTGATTGATTTGTTCCGATTCGATTCAATTCATTGATTGAATGATTTATTTAATTGATTAAATTGTTGAGTTGATTGAATTAATTGATTCTACTGAATAAATTTATGGATTTAATTGATTGATTGAATTTGCTATGATACGAATTGATTCAATTCGATGTTATTCGAATTGATTCGATTGGATTAATTGGATGGATTAGATTGATTGGATTGATCTGGTAGGATCAATCTGATTGGATTGATCTGATGGGATTGATTTGATTGAATTGATTCGATGGATTTGATTTATTGATTGACATGTAATTAATTAGATGGATAAATTGATTAAATTATTTAAATATCTTTATGGATTTAAGTGATTGATTTGATTCGGTTTGAATGAATTGGATTGATTGGATTGATTGAATTTATTCGACTGATTTTATTATTGGATCTAAATGATTCATTTGTTTCGATTCGATTCAATTCATTTATTGATCGACTTATTTAATTGATTAAATTGTTGAGTTGGTTGAATTGATTGATTCTAGTGAATATATTTATGGATTTAATGGATGATTGAATTCGATGTGGTTCGAATTGATTCGATTGGATTGATTGGATGGATCTGTTAGGATCGATCTGATTGGATTTATGTGATTGGATTGATTCGATAGGTATCATTCATTGATAGACTTATGTAATTAATTGGATGGTTAAATTGATTAAATTGTTTGAATTTATTTATTGATTTAAGTGATTGATTTGATTCGATTTGATTGGATTGATTTCTTTTATTGATTGAATTGCTTGAATTCATTTATGGATTTAATTGATTGATTTGATTCGATTCAATTCATTGATTGATTGACTTATTTAATTGATTAAATTGTTGAGTTTATTGAATTAATTGATTCTAGTGAAAAAATTTATGGATTTAATTGATTGATTGAATTCGATTTGATTCGAATTGATTCGATTGGATTGATTTAATGGATTGGATTGATCTGATTGGATTGATCCGATTGGATTTATGTGATTGGATTGATTTGGTTCGATTGATTTGATTGATTGATTTATGTAATTAATTGGATGGTTAAATTGATTAAATTGTTTGAAATTATTTATGGATTTAAGTGATTGATTTAATTCGAGTTGATTGAATTGGATTTGGTTCGATTTGATTGAATTGGTTTGAGTTGATTGATTGAATTGATTCGATTGATTTCATTTATTGATTGATATGATTGAATTTATTTTTGGATTAAATTGATTGATTTGTTCCGAGTCGATTAAATTCATTGATTGAATGATTTATTTAATTAATTGATTGAATTGTTGAGTTGATTGAATTAATTGATTCGAGTGTATAAATTTATGGATTTAATTGATTGATTGAATTCGCTATGATCCGAATTGATTCAATTCGATGTTATTCGAATTGTTCGTTTGGATTGATTGGATGGATTAGATTGATTGAATTGATCCATTAGGATTGATCTGATTGGATTGATTTGATTGAATTGATTCGATTGATTTTATTCATTCATTGAATTTATTTATGGATTTAAATGAATGATTTGTTTCGATTCGATTGATTGATTGATTGAGTGACTTATTTAATTGATTCATTTGTAGAGTTTATTGAATCGATTGAATATATTTATGGATTTAATTGATTGATTGATTTCGAATTGACCCGATTGGATTGATTTAATGGATTGGATTGATCTGATTGGATTGATCCGATTCATTGATTGGTTTAGTTATTTAATTGATTGACTCGATTGAATTGATTGAATTGAATGAATTGATTGAATTGATTGAATGGTTGAATTGATTGAATTAATTGAATCACTTGAACTGATTGAATTGATTGACAGACAGAAAAATTAATTACTTATAACTTACGAAGTAAGAAACAAACCAAAATAAAAAATATTAAGTCTGAAAAACAACAAGTTTCCTCAAGGTGGCGTGTTAGGGTCTGTGCTTTTCACGCCTATTATTAATGATGTCTTCCTAGCTAAATCAGATGAGTCCAGAATACTCTTCTTCGCAGACGATACTATAATACATAAATTTATCTGGAACTGATATTAAATAAATTGTTCAAAAAATTAACAGGGCGCTGAAAATAATAAATGAATAATAATAAATGCCAAAAGTCCAAATACGTGATGACAGGATGCAATAAATATTTAAACTAGAATGTTAATGTAAAATGAAATAGGGAAACACCTTGGAGAAGTAACGACTATGAAATATTTAGATATTAATAGACAGCAAATTGACATTTAACGACCACATAAATCACATATTATGTAAAAAAATACCAAAAATGTACAATTCTTTTATTTATTTAAACAATTGCCGGAAATTTGATAACATGAGGTTTTTGGGGTCACAGGGTCGAATCTGGACTCAAAATCGGTCTAAAAACAAAATGTCGGCTACAAAATGGCGTCGAAAGTCTTATTTTTTATTTTCTTTTTTTATTTTTATTAGACTTTATTATTAGAAATTACGAATTTGACATTAAAACTTGGCGGAAAAGAGGTTTTTTGGGTCGCTGATCCTAAATTTTATGTTAAAATTTATCAATAATGGAAAATGAGGTCAATAAAGTGGCAACACAGCTTGATTTTTGAATTTTGCACGTTGCCTACGAAGAGGTGCTTGCTCTCAAGACACTCTTTCATTCTGTTCACCGAAGTGGACCAAACGCACTCTTTGTTGCGTTTTAATAGTCGGGAGCTTTACTTGGCAGAATATTAGAACAACGCCCGTTCGTTCTGTGAAAGATATTTTCGTTAAAAATTAGCCTTGTTCCGTAAAGACGGCTTCGGGGAATATCAGGTTTAATTTGGAAGTTTGGAATGCGTAGAACAACCGGTAGTCATTATTTTTTTAAATGCCTAAGTGCGGCTAATTATTTTGTCCATTTAAAATTGTAGATATCAGAAAGTGGAACAATGACCTTTATGACCCTATTTTGGAAGCGCCCGGTAACGAGAACAAGGATTTTCCAGGCGAAGTGATTTTTAGCCATTATCAAAAATCCTTCGCCCAACAAACAGATTGTTTTAAATTTGGAAATCAACTGCTGTCATGAAAGTAAGTCGTCACAGAAGTTATTGGCTCTGCTTCAGGTCGGATTTTTGAAACAGCGGACGGCCACCTGTGGACGCTGTTGGTCCAAAAATACATCTTGGTTGGTCGCCAGCGATGCCAGCGTACTTACAAAAGTGTATACATTTTATGTATTTATAGTACTGTACAAAGGCTGAAGTATAAATGTGGAAGGTCGATTCAATAAGAGGTCATCATAGAGATGATGAACAAAACGTCTCAAAAAAAATCCATAGTCGAGTATAATTCCAGAATAAATAGTCAACTATTTTCTGCAAAAAATATGACGCATACCGCTTAAGTCCTTTGCACATATATTGATAAAGAGTACAATAAAGGAACACAAAGCACAACGTTAATGCCTACCTAAATATTGACTGGATCTGCGAAAACAAATGTTTTCATACATAATCTTCTGTACACTATTAACTCAAGGATACTCTCTGGGACGCCTGGATGATGTATTGATAAACGTATTGTTATTTTTAGATCATTTGATTGCAACAAGTGTAATAAATTTGCGGGATTTATCACGTGTTTGAGTTGGAATAGGTTTTATCAAGCGTTTGGTAATAAATACCGATCAATCAGTGCGTTCAAAGGATGAGTTGGTACAGTTTGATTTTCAAGAAAATACCGATAAAAGAGACTGAAATCGCTAGCAGCAGCAAATGTGGTCAAAGGGAAAACCCAATTTTTGTTCTATAATAACAATTTCTAAAGGCGATTACTAATTGGTAAAGATTAGTAAAGATAAAGTTCAAATTTGTTTTCTGATAACTACTGCCATCTGTCGCACCACGTCCAACAACTGCTGCACGTGTGAAGGTTTTAAAATAGTTTTCTGTATTTACGAAGTGTGCACTTTGCAAACTGTTGCTTTGGTACAGGGTGATCATTCTAAGTGCCTCACTCGATTTTCCTGCTTTATTCTTCAACCAGGAAAAAAAATCAAAAACCATACTTGTGTACTTTTTTCTGAGGAATCCGATTCCGAAAAGATAAAAACAATTGAATGTCAAAGAAAAAATTTATGGCCGAGAAACTGAAAAAGAAAAAAATATACACCCTGTATATTATTGCGGAAATGGATATGTGACATTTCACTGATTGTAAATGCGTATCAGATACATATTTTTCACTTCCGGTTTGACCGGAAATTGCTTTAATTTTTTTGTTTTAGGTGATACACCCTGTATATTGAGCTCCGTTTAAAGAACATTTCTTTCTGAATTCAGCAATATATAACATATCATCATTGTCTTTCGTATTTAATAAGATATTGGGGTTTTAATTTAAAATAACACAAATATATGTTATGAATTAAAGTCATCCATGAAAATAAACAAAAGCATTTAAATTATTTTTTATTTATTTCAAAAACTAAAGAATACGAGTTATTATGCTATATCTTCTTTTGTTTTTGAAATAAATAAATAATTTAAATGCTTTTGTTTGTTTTCATGGATGACTTTATTTCATAACATATATTTGTGTTATTTTAAATTAAAACCCCAATATCTTATTAAATATGAAAGACAATGATGATATGTTATATATTGCTGAATTCAGAAAGAAAAGTTCTGTAAACTGAGCTCAATATACAGGGTGTATCACCTAAAATAAAAAAATTAAAGCAATATCCGGTCAAACCGGAAGTGAAAAATATGTATCTGATGCACGTTTACAATCAGTGAAATGTCACATATCCATTTCCGCATTAATATACAGGGTGTATATTTTTTTTTTTCAGTTTTTCGGCCATAACTTTTTTCTTTGACATTCAATTGTTTTTATCTTTTCGGAATCGGATTCCTGGGAAAAAAGTACACAACTATGGTTTTTCAATTTTTTCCTAGGTGAAGAATAAAGCAGGAAAATCGAGTGAGGTACTTAAAATGATCACCCTGTACATCACAAATAACGAGACCATTCGATAAGTACCTATGCATTTAATTAGTCGATTTTAGCTTCACAATTGATTTAGGCTTAATCTTAAGTTTTTACCAGTGGCGCACAGTGGTGCCATTTGTAAAAACAGGCGTCAAAATCTATCGCCAATTTTTGATGAAAATTAACAAAATTTGGTACACTAAAGCATTTGGTACGCTGAATTTAGTTTTGCTGCATAAATTTTGAATTTCAAAATAGCAGCTTTAAAATTTCGGGCAGAATAAGAAAAAAAGTGAATAATTCAATTGTCGTTACATTCATATACGAGTATAAGTACATAATTTTAGTACAGATAGATATTTTCTAAATTTAAAATAGCAAATCCAATATGGTGCCCAACGTGGCCAAAGGATCAAAAATCATCCCGAGGATTATTTTATGCGCAATTGCCTTATTTTTTTTTAATACTTGGAGAGGAATTCGCAAATATGTTTCTGAAATCTTTCAATTCTAATCTAATGGTAAATTGACAATTTTGACAGTTGACAGCTGTCAACCAGCTGTCAATGGCTGACGGGTCACCCAAAGCCAAAAAGGGGGGGGAAAAACCAGCTGTCAAGTCAACATTAACAGTTCAAAAACTTGATCTATATCTATATGATCAAGATAAGTAATTAAAAAAATTTTTTTTGACAGTTGTCAAAATGACTTTATCGGGGAATTTTTTTTTTTTAATTTTTGACACATGTAAAATGACGTTCTTCAAAAATTTTTTTTTTGACAGCTGTCAAATTGACGTTTTTCGAATTTTTTTTTAAAGCTGTCAAAGTGACATTTTTCGAAAAATATCTGAAAAATGATATCAGATTAAGAATTTTTACAGGCGTACTCTTAGGACTCTTATTTATAGGAACTTTTTTCTTCTTTTGACCTCTAGAATACATCCTTAAAATAGTTCCCTTTTCTCCCGAAACGCCCTGTATGTTTTCCTGCCCTGTAACTGGATATCCTGTGAAGCAATGTATCAATAAAAATAAAAAAAAACAATAAAGTAAAAATGTAAACGTTTATTTAAAAAAATAGAAATAGACTTATACAATATACAGGGTGGTCCATTTAACTCTGACCTTACCTCAGAACTATTATTTTTTAACATCAGATTTTTTCCTGCCTTTTTACAGGGCGATACGAAGCCGTATTTATTTAAACGAAACACCCTGTATGTTATCGCATTCTATGTAAAATTCTAGTTCGAAGCCCTATGAGGTGCCTAAAACGTCTGTTGTTGGAATTAGGAGCATTTAGAGAAAAAAATTGACAGGTCAAGGTCAACATTAAAAAATTTATAATTCCGATACTAGATGTTATTAGAACTATTTTTATACAGGGCGCTTGTAAAGTCCTGACGCAATACTATTTTAGCACTCGTTTTTTTCCCTTGCAACAGTCCTCCCTTCCAGCTCCCTCTGTATATCTTCCAGAGTCCTCCCTTTGGTCTCGGGCACGCAAAATACCACAAACAAAATGCTCAAAGCGCTTAGGGAGGCGAAAATCAAAAAGGGCACGTACATCCCGAACGAATCGTCAGTTATATAAAACACCTTGGCAGAAGCCGTCGCCATAATGCTATAAAAAATCGTACCCACGCACACGGCTATCGGTTTGATGTTAGTGGAAAACATCTCCCCCATCATCAGCAGCGGGATGTTCCTCATGCCAACGCTGATGAACATCACGTTTAAGAATAACGCCAGCACAGGCAAGAAGGTATAACTCTTGGTTTCAACGTCGGTGCAATCCTTCACGTATATGTAACTGCTCATTAGGAATTGAGTCGCCGAGGAGCCTAGCAGAGAGACGATCAGCAAAGGCCTGCGCCCGAAAATGTCCACGATGAACGAGGAGAGGAAGGCGATGACTAGCTGAAGAGAAAAGTAGATGATGGTGCCTGCGTTGGGCGAAATAAAACCGTCGCCCTGCTCGAATATCGTCTTGCAGTAAAATGTTATGGCCGTCGTGCCACAAAACTGCTGAGTCGCTCTCAAACCGTAAGCGATAAACGCGGCCTTCCGGTTCGTCCTGTTCAAAAACAAATCGAACAAGGAGCTGCTCGCAGCCTTCATCTCTTTGATGGCCTCGGTGAGCCGCTCCAGTTCCTTCTCCGCGTTCTCTTCCCCCCTTAACACCACCAACGTTTTCCTAGCTTCGTCCTCGCGGCGTTTCAGCAGAAGAAAGGAGGGACTCTCTGGCATCCACATGAAGGTGACGAAGAGTAGCACCGGGAACACGCTGGACACGAACGCAGTCATCGAGATGCTTAAGTAGTTGCCCAGTATATTGACGAGAAGTATTCCGAACACTACGCAGACCGGGCACAAGGACGACAGCATCCCTGAAACATTTTATGTTATGTAAGTGCGGATTGTAGATGATCCAGCTTGCCATAGGCCTCCGGAAACGTTGGAGGCGCCCAACAAGGTACTGAAGGGTCCTTGGCGAGTGGTTTAGGAAGAGAATTTACCAGTGCCAAAAATTTTGATGATACCTTTACAATAAGGTGTTTAGGGTAAGTCTGCGTTGATTATTTTGAGGTTTGAAGGTTTTGACGTGGTCTTCTTCTGAAGCTTCGGCAGACATGATGGTTGAAGCTTTAGAAAAACGCCACGACAAGATGGGTAAACCCCAAGAATTGGAAATGATCAACGAGGAAACGGTTCCAAAATTCACGAAAGCGTTGGACTCAATTGGGATAGGCGAGTCAACTTATTCACTTGAGGCAAGTAGAAAAACCAGCGCTTACTATTGAATTATTGCCTGGACTCATTAGTCTGATTAGCTGCTTTTAATAAAATGCATAACTGTTCACTTGGAACTATTAAATTGTACTTTAATAAGCGAGAGGAGAAACTAACTGGAGTGGAGAAATTAAGACACTTGCGCTGAGAAGAAATGTATTAACAGTAATTGAAGATTATGATAGCTAAAAAGCTGTGTACTATATGAGACAAGTGAACAAGTTATTTGTGGTAAGCAAATGAAAGTTTATAAGCCTAGTCGCTTGCTACAAATCAACAATTTTATTTGGGTATATAAAAGTAAATGAAGTTATTATCTGGTGTTATTAAACTGTTTCAGTTGCAACTAAATCTTTCTCTTGTAGCAATTATTAAAGCGTATTAAATGATCAATTGGGATAAGCGAGTCAAGAAGCTGTTACTAATGAATTAAACCATACAGTTGTCTCAAGTTAAACAATCACTTATTATTAAATTATTAAAGTATTCCAATTAACAGATAGGTGGTAAACACATCGTTCACTTACCATTATTGACTTTTCACTTCGGGTAAGTAGAAAAACCAGTTCTTAGTATTGAAGTATTGCCTGGCACATTGGTCTGATTAGCTGCCTTAATAAAATGCACATCTGCTTCAAATTAAGTATTTACTTGGAACTATTAAGTACTTTAGTTAACGGTTGCGGCAAATACACGGTTCACTTACGTTTATCCGCTTATTCACTTAGAGCGAGAGGAGAAACTAACTGGAGTGGAGAAATTAAGGGACTTGCGCTGAGAAGAAATGTATTGACAGTAAGTGAAAATTATGATAGCTAAAAAGCGACAAGTGAGCTAGTTATTTGTGGTAAGCAAATGAAATTTTGTAAGCCTAGTCTGATCTCCTGGTAATTTTTGCTGGCGTCGAAAACAGGGCTCTATGAATTGGCCAAAAATGCAAATAAAAAATAAACAGAGATAATCGTTGTCGTTCCAAATAGCAAGCTTGACCTTCTACAATCCTCAAACAGGACGAGAAAAGGAGCTGAATAATAACTGTAAATTTAATTAATTAAAAGTGGCCCTACCTCTAACTTCGGGCTCCGCTATCTCCCCCAGGTACATCGGAATCACCGAGATGGAAATCCCACTGGATAATCCCGCGATGAACCTTGCCACGTACAACTCCACTACGGAGCTAGCCAAGCCTATTAATATCCATCCGACGAAGAGCGGCAGGGACGTTAAGAGGATGATCTTCTTCCTGCCGCAGACGTCCGCGAAGATGCCCGTGAAGACGGCGCCCACTATCGTCCCGGCCAGCAGAATCACCGCCAGCCATGACGCCTCGTCGCTGGTAATCTGGAACTTGTACGACCCGTTGATGAGGATGGGCAGGGATGGCGACGTCCAGCCGAAGTGCATCTCGGACGACAGGATGCATAACGTACCTATTTGGAAATAATAGTAATAACAGTAATATTGGAAGAATTTGAACGTCATTAGTGGGTGGAATAAACAGCAACAGCCCCGGAACGGAGCCTCGGGGTAGTCCCAGTACATGTGGATAATTATTTATCATTCCACAAAGTGAGAAATGAGTGGTCGGTGGCGATAGGCAAGCCCTTTTTTTATATATTAAGCGTGGGTACTTACTCGTGATGGCAGCCAAGTACTGGTAGACCCTTGTTCCGAACAATGAGTGTAGATTCACTTTTTTCATCCCTCGCAAGACCGGAACACACGGCGATTGCAACTAAGTAAGTACGAGCACCGGGAAGATGGTTTGTTTTCAAGTGAGTTCGATTTGTTACGCATAATAATTCGTTTCCAGTGTTATGACCAATTGTACGATAAAATGCCAATTCGATGACAAAAAATTATTACAATGAAATTTTCCGGTCGACAAGCGTCGTTATTATTCATTGAAAGGAGAGCAATTCGTGTGGTACTTGAGCGGAGGATCTGCTGGCCAACTCGCGATATTGTTTACAGGGTGTTCACCTAGTAAGTGGTAAAAATCGACCTGCCCCAGGAAGTTCCTCAAATATATACCACTAATTTTTTATCGAACTGGATTGATAACTTTTAAGCTCACTATATACAGGGCGAGTCTTTGGCGTTAATTTCAACGGTAGAAATCTTAAATGTAAGGCAATATTTGCAAAGGTTCACCCTTGAGTGTCCATAAAGGCGAAAATATTTTTATTGTTCACATTCAACTTCAAAATTAGTAAATAGTTTCTTGTGCTGTTTAAATATTATTTATTATATATATTATTATTAAATATAATTACTATTATATATTATTATAATTGTGCGTTTGTCTTGAAACTCCAATTTAAATTCTAGTCCTTTTCTTTGGCATAGGTTCAGCTTGCTCCGATTTGGGATTTTTAGGACGCTTCCTCAAAATTGTTAAAAGTGTAAGTATTGCAGTTCAAGCATATTGTTTTCCTTTAAGATGTCATCGATAGATTTCATTAAATTATCAAAAGTTGCTTCTAATGCGCCGATTTTTTTGAAGGATAATGTCGCGGAAAACTCCAAAAATTCGTTACAACGTTTCTGGACGAAATTCCGATGCTTGTCGCCTCTTATCTTATTTATATCGTATATTATTTGGATACATCTTTCGTCATAATTACATCGAGCTTCATTAAATTTCTCGAAAATTTCATCTTCCCGTCTATTTCTTTCAGCCTCTTCAATAGTTCGTTCTAATCTTCTTTCACTCAGTCGAAACTGGCCCATAGTTACAGTCAGCTTGTTGCTTAGTCCCGTGCTTTCCTCAAAAGCTTGCACCGTCAATATCCCATCTTCATCTAGTTCGAAAGAAACGTCGGCTACAAATTGGCCGGCCCGACTGAGCGGTAGGCCTGATATTTCAAATTCGCCCAATTTGTTATTGTATCTCGTGTTCTTACGTTCTCCTTCGTAAATTTCAAAATTCATTGCTACCTGGTCATTGGTAGCTGTAGTCGCATTACGTCGTCCTGTCGTTGGTAGCGACGTATTTTTTGGTATATAAACCGACATGTAGTCGCTCTTCGTTCTAATACCCAGCGATAACGGAGTTACTTCCGTAATCGAATATTTCTCTAGGTCCTGTGACATTCCCTTTAGCAAAGCCGCCTGAACACTGGCACCAGCTGCGACTGCCTCGTCAGGGTTTATGTCCAGCTTGAGTCGTTTACCATCGAAGAATGTCTTCAAGATTTCGCGGATTTTTGGGATCCTCGTGGACCCGCCCACCAAGACAACCTCGTCTATGTCTGACTTCGTCAGGCCAGCATCTCGCAGACATAATTTCACAACTTCAATGCAACGTTGGAAAATCCCTTTTGATAATTCCTCAAACTTGTTCCTGGTCATGGAAAGAGAATAATCGGCACCCTTCCCGTCATAGTTATCTAGATCCAGCGCGAATTCTTCGCTCGCTGATAATTTCTTTTTCAAATTAATGCACATGTTAGTCAGCCTCCGTTTGAAGCGCTTGTTTTCGTTCGTACCATGTTCGTTGAGAATCTTCTCGTAAAAGTAATCGAATAGAATTTCATCAAAATTCCTCCCTCCTAATAGGGTATCTCCGTACACGGCTTTCACTTCGAATGTCTTGTTGTTGATTTTAATGAGGGAAACATCCAGAGTACCACCGCCAAAATCGAATACTAGTATATTGGCGTTATTCTTATTTTTGTCCGACACGTAGTGGATGGCAGCAGCTGTTGGTTCTGTCACCAGCTTGAGCACCTTCAGACCAGCCAATTCAGCGGCCTTCTTGGTTGCTCTCCTCTGGGCGTTGCTGAAATAGGCCGGCACTGATATGACAGCTTCTGTGACTGTATTTTGCAAGTATTCGCTAGCAATATCCGAAAGGTATTTCAATATTTCTGCGCTAACTTCTTCGGGCATTTTGGTGACCTTCCTCCCTGCCACTTCGATTTCGAACGCGGCTTGGTCATCTTCGGCTCGCGCCAACGAGAATATTGTCTGTCTCGACTTGGTGTACCGTGCAATAAACTCATCATCGTATTTTCTTCCAATAATTCTCTTGGAGTCTGGAAAAAGATGAAGAATTATTGTAAGTTATGAATCTTGATTGTAAAGATTTTATATGATTTGATATTAAGTGATGGCACCATATTATATTAAAAAGAAAACTGCAAAGGACACTGTTTCTTTTCCCTTCCTCGTCCTCGTTACTGTCATAGTGGATTAAGCGAGGTTGGAGAAGTGTGAAATGTTAGCCGTTAATAATTTATACCTATTATTCCGTTTCCTGGATGTAGTGGTATCAAATCCTCTGCAACATCTCCTACCGAGACTCTCCCTGTTGCCGGATCGAAATAGACAACGGAAGGTATGAGACGGTTTCCATTTCCATCCGGAATAATTTCTACTCTTCCGTCTCGATAAACTGATACACAAGAGAATGTGGTACCCAAGTCGATTCCTACAGGTGGTGGAGCGCCGGACATCTGAAAGAAATTCACGTTATTCTCGTTTTATTACATTTTGTTTCACAAATTACCACGTCACGAAAATACGAAAAGAAAAGCACTACTATTAATAAAATTGACTTATTAATCTCGTAAAAATAGTTATTGTTTTGACTACTCGATGGTTATGTGTAATTCTTAATATTTACTGGTACCTACTTACATTTTTCATAAACGCACCAATTTATATCATGCTGGAACTGTTACTGAATATAAAAATTAATAATTTATTTGATATTTGCACAAGGTGTAGATTTAGATAAGGCTCTTATTTTCATCTTATCTTCTCGTTTTATCTTCTTATCATGAGAATGTAGGAATAAATGAGGTGGTATACGTGAATGATTTAAGATAGGCAGAACTTAGAAGGATTATTGTGAAAATATTTTCCGTTATGAATATTAACTTTCTAGTGTAACCTTTTTTCATTTGTATAGATTTCTGAAGAATTCGAAAACTGACTTGTAGTCTCAGGCGTCAAATGAGAATAAAAAAGCAGACATAAAGTTTATTTATTACAATAAAGGAATAGCTTATATAATTGATATACATTATGGTGTATTAAATAATTAAGTAGTCGTTGCTGCGGGTTGGTATTCCCATAACCATTCTGTCGTTATTTTGCACATTGTTTAAATACGTACTCACCATTGATTAATTTCTTCCATTTATTCTTCTAATTTCAAGGAATTATTTCTTAATATATGTGATATTGAATTTTTAAACGCTTCATATTTTGCTTTTAATCTGTCGATGTCGGTGTAAAAGAGGGCGTCTGAATATTTAAAAAAGTCGTTGCAACATTCATACACCACAGTTCGGTCTTCTGTTGTCGAAATCTTTCCCGAGTCATACATTATATGACGACATCTTCTCTGTAGCTTATTTCTCAATAAAATAAATTTCTCGAAAGTGTCATCCTCATCTTTACGTCTCTTGGCTTCCTCTACAGATAATTTAATTCTTTGATCGCTCCATCGAAACTGTCCCATCGTGACTACAAGTTTGTTACTTTTTCCAGTCGATTTCTCAGATGCTGTGACGTTAAGTATGCCATCTTCATCTAATTCGAATTTCACACAGAATTCAACGTCTCCCGCACGCCCGAGTGGTAAATTAGTAATCCTAAATTCTCCCAATTGGTTATTATAAATGGCATTTTTTCTTTCACCCTCGCAAATTCTAAACAATATACTTTGTTGGTCGTTGGAAACAGTAATACGCTGTTGAGAATTTGAAGTCGGCAGAGAAGAATTCCTAGTTATGAATGTAGACATTAGTTTACCGTTTCCATTAAGTCCTAAAGACATGGGTGTTACTTCAGTTATTTTATATATCTCCAAATCTCGATCTTCTCCTTTGAGAAGGGCTGCGTGGATACTTGCGCCAGCGGCAACGGCCTCGTCTGGGTGTATATCGGTTTTAATTTTTTCCTTGCCAAAATGATCACTTAACATTTTACGCAACCGGGGTATCCTGGTAGATCCCCCAACCAGGACAACTTTGTCAATGTCTGTTTCAGATAATCCTGTATCGTTTAAACATAGCTTTACTATGCCAAATGCGCGGTCAAAACTGTTCTTGTTTAAATCATCGAATTCAGTTCTCGTCATGGACAGAATAAAATCCGAATCCGTTGCATCATATCGATCAATACTTAGTTGGTATTCTTCCTTACTTGACAAGTTTTTCTTCAAGTTGATACACATATTACTCAGTCTCCTACGAAATTTAGTACCTTCAAGCACTGTCTTATCATTTCGACTTTGCAGGAGCTTCTGGTAGAAATGATTGAATAAATTTTCATCAATATTTCTCCCACCCAACAGCGTATCTCCGTATACGCCTCTGACTTCAAACGCATTTTTCCCTACATTAATGAGTGATACATCTAACGTGCCGCCACCAAAATCAAACACTAGTATATTTAACTTGTTCTGTGGTTTATCCGTCACGTAGTGGATGGCCGCAGCTGTTGGTTCCGTTATCAACTTGAGCACCTTCAGGCCCGCCAGCTCCGCAGCCTTTTTGGTAGCTTTTCTTTGAGCGTTGCTAAAATACGCCGGGATGGATATTACGGCTTCTGTGACGTCACCGTCTAAATATTCGCTTGCGATACCCCTCAAATACTTCAGTACTTCGGCGCTTACTTCTTCTGGCTTTTTTATAACTTTCTTACCGGAGATTTCCAGTTCGAATGCAGCTTGATCATCTTCTCCCCTTATTAATAAGAAGTCTGTTTGTTTTGACTTCGTGTATCGTGGGATAGCTTCGTCGTCACATTTCCTTCCAATAAATCTCTTCACATCTGGAACAACATTGAATGTAGTAGTGGGAGTTTTTTGCTTATTGGCTGTGTACAATTTAGTAGCAGAATCAGATTGTTATTAAAGCAACCCTCTTTTTCGAGTGGGAATAGCGCTTTTATAAAATTAAAAATAAATTGTTTCATGATAATTTTTTATACTATTTTAGATGGGATGGAATGGTTGGAATGGAAATATACATTAAAGGGTTATTGCTAGTTATCTGGAAACTGAAAACGGGCAAGTGCTATCTGTGTCTGTGTGAGCCGGTATTGGTTTCAATTATTACCGTATAATCCGTTAGAAGGCCATTTTGGTGATAAAGCATCAGCTGTTTTGCCTACCGATACTTTGCCGGTTTCAGGATCGAAGTAAACTATCGAGGGTGTAATCCGGTCGCCTACTTCATTGTGAATAAGTTCAGGTCTTCCCCTTCTGTACACGGACACACAAGAAAATGTGGTTCCGAGGTCTATTCCGACTGCTGGAACGGTTGACATCTGAAACAAAGAATTTTACTGCCTCGCATTTTTACCAGTCGGTCATGGTGGGTATTCTCTTTATTACATTGATAAAGTTAAAAAAACGCCAAAATATGTGTAGGGTTAAATCTTGAAACATTTAGAGAGGAAAATTATTTAGTATAATTGCTATATCTACAGGGTGATCATTTTAAGTGCCTCACTCGATTTTCCTGCTTTACTCTACACCTAGAAAAAAAAATCAAAAACTATACTTGTGTACTTTTTTCTGAGGAATCTGATTCCGAAAGAATAAAAACAATTGAATGTCAAAGAAAAAAGTTATGGCCGAAAAACTGAAAAAGAAAAAAATATACACCCTGTAACTGATTGTAAATGCGTATCATATACATATTTTTCCGGTTTGACCGGAAATCGCTTTAATTTTTTTATTTTAAGTGATACACCCTGTATATTGAGCTCATTTTAAAGAACATTTCTTCCTGAATTCAGCAATATATAACATATTATCATTATCTCTCATATTTAATAAGATATTGGGGTTTAAATTTAAAATAACACAAATATATGTTATGAAATAAAATCATCCATGAAAACAAACAAAAGCATTTAAATAATTTTTTGTTTATTTCAAAAACTAAAGAATACAAGTTATTATGCTATATCTTCTTTTGTTTTGGAAATAAATAAATAATTTAAATGCTTTTGTTTGTTTTCATGGATGACTTTATTTCATAACATATATTTGTGTTATTTTAAATTAAAACCCCAATATCTTTTTAAATATGAAAGTCAATGATGATATGTTATATATTGCTGAATTCGGAAAGAAAAGTTCTTTAAACTGAGCTCAATATACAGGGTGTATCACCTAAAATAAAAAAATTAAAGCAATTTCCGGTCAAACCGGAAGTGAAAAATATGTATCTGATACACATTTACAATCAGTGAAATGTCACATATCCATTTCCGCATTAATATACAGGGTATTTATTTTTTCTTTCTCAGTTTTTCGGCCATAACTTTTTTCTTTGACATTCAATTGTTTTTATCCTTTCGGAATCGGATTTCTCGGAAAAAAGTACACAAGTATAGTTTTTGATTTTTTTTTCTAGGTGTAGAATAAAGCAGGAAAATCGAGTAACGCACTTAAAATGGTCACCCTGTACAGGGTTAGTTTTATTAATGTACACCTCCCATTTTAATTTTTATTTTTGACAGAATCAGAAAATAAAAAGACTGGCCTTACATGATTTTTTTACGTAGATTCCACTTTTGCTAACAGATTTGCAATAGAGTTTTAAATATACAGGGTACGCAAAAAAGATTTACCTTTTTGAACTTTAACTGCTAATAACTTTGACATTTTTAACTTTTGAACCCCAAAATTTTCAGGAGATATATAGATCGATGCTCTCTTTCGAAATGTGTAAAAATATACAGGGTGTTCCATAAGATATAACACACTTGTTGTTGACCTACCCTGTATTGTATACATAGGTCAAAATACGCTCTTCGTAGAAAAATTGAATATTTCTGGAAAAAAAAACCTACGTAGGGAAATGTTTTGAAATTTTTCAAAATGTTAAAAATAACCAAAATAAAGGGGGTTGACTTTTATGTGCCCCACCCTGTATATAATTTTATATGTTTTTAACTTTCATCCAGTCACTAGCACTAGTATATATACAAATAATGAAATATCCCATGACAAGTAAATACATTTCCAACTATTGAGCAGTCTGTAGTTTATGCCTTTTACTATTGTCACAAATAATATAATATAAACTCACCTCTATACTTACACACAAAAATTACACTTACTAAAATTAAACCGCGATTTATCTGTGTTTTAAGTTATTATTATCGTGTTATCAGTGATATAAATTTGATACATAATAATGAATAATACGTTGCCATTGTTTATCAGAACTGTCTTAATTTTTTTTCCTCAATATTGTTATAATACATACTTTTACTTTTAAGGGTGATAAAGGATCCCTTGATTGTGTCTCACAGGGTGATAATCTACTTTTGGTCGAAATTACTTTACTATTTTAAAATCCCAGGGCGTGGCACATTTAATTTGCTTTCTCTTATTCACGTCAAAAACATCGCCCAGTGTATATGTTTTTCAAACCTTTTCACCAACGATTAGAAGAAATGAAAAATAAAACAAATTTCTCTCTAAGCAAATAAATAAGTTTATTTAAATTTAGTTAATACAGTGTTTTTTCGATATTAGAAAACAATTGCAAACACTTTTTTTTAATTCCAGGACTTGTAGGTCGAATAAACGACAGAACCTCTAATATACGAGGTGTTGTCAAAAAACTGATTTTTAGATTTTCTTTCACCTTGTATATTATTATGGAAATCGATATTGTATAATACTGTGGTTGTAAAGGCATATGCCATTCGTACATCTAACTTCCGGTTTAGCCGGAAATAGCTAAAATCCGACAAAATTTTGACGACAACCTGTATGTTATGAAATAATTGGAAAGTAGCCTATCACGTGACTTCAAAAATATATAACATATCAAGAAATTGGCAAAATAATGCGAAAAAGTAATAAAATAAGCCAGAAGAAGAAAAAGAATTTGTGTTACATATTTTTGAAATCAGGAGATTGGCATCTGTTAAAATTCTATTTGTAACATTCCATTATTTTTCAATATATCCGTCACCATGCTATTAAAGCTGGTAAAACTAGCCTCTAGCTCAGCGATCTCAGTAAAATCCAATGCCCCCGAAATATTCAGGTAATCTCGACAGCACTTCTCTACAAATTCTTGGTCTGCCTGCGAGGATATTTTGTTCAGGTCGTACAAGATATGCTTGCAAGCTTTCTCCGACTGCAACTTGAACAGTATGAACTTCTCGAAAGCGTCATCTTCGTGTTTGCGTTTCTCTGCCTCCTCTATGGACATTTTTATTCTCCGCTCGCTTAGCCGGAACTGGTCCATGGTGATCCGCAGCTTCTTCTTTGTTCCGGTGGACTTCTCGTGTGACCTTACGCTTAGCACCCCATCCTCATCCAACCTGAATTTGACAGTGAAATCCACGTCGCCAGCTCGCCTCCGGGGTAAGTCATTAATTTCGATCTCGCTGAGCAAGCTGTTGTAATTGGTATTCTTCCTTTCCCCCTCAAATATCTTTATCAACACGCATTCTTGGTCGTTATTGGTCGTTTCTCCATAGAACCTTGCCTTGCACGGTAGCGCTGAATTTTTTGGAATCAGCGGCCTCATCAAGTGACACCTCTCCTCGATTCCTATCGACAGCGGCGTTACCTCAATTATTTTGTAATTTTCCAGGGTGGCATCGCCGCCGCTCAGGAGAGCCGCCTGGAAACTGGCGCCCGCAGCGACCGCCTCGTCCGGATGGACGTCGGTCTTCAGTTTGTCTGCCCCGAAGTAGGACTTTAACATTTCTCGAATCCTAGGAATCCTAGTGGTGCCACCAACGACCACGACCTCATCTATACCAGTTTTCGACACGCCGTAGTCTTTTAACCCTGCGTCTACTATTTCAAGGGCTCGTTCGAAAATTGCACGGGTTAGTTCGTCGAACTCGCTTCTCGACATGGTCAAGTAAATCTCCTCGTCCTCCCCGAAGCAGCTGGCTATTGGGTACTTCGCCTCGGGATTGGTCGACAGCTTTCTCTTGAATTCCACGCAGCCAATTCTCAGTCTGCGGAGAAACGTTCTCTTGCGCGACTCGCTCACCACTCGGCCCTTTAAGAATATCCCTTGGAAGTGGTTGAAGAGGATCTCGTCAATATTCCGCCCACCTAAAATACAGAACGTACTTAGTACATCATCATATTGGTCTTGGTATTGGAGCCATTATCTAAGGCCTGACTACCAAGACTAAGGGGAAAAATTTGCCAATTATTTGGTCAAAGTCAGCTTGTAGAAGAGAAGCTTCAGAAGAAAATAATACTTTTGAAACCTGTTATTCCCCAAATTTTGGCTCTTACCTAGGAAAGTGTCTCCGTACACAGCCTTCACCTCGAACTTCCTGTCGGTGACCTCAATTATAGAAACGTCCAGGGTCCCTCCGCCAAAATCGAAGACTAATATCTTCGTGTTGTTCTTGTCCTTGTCAGAGGCGTAGTGGATCGCCGCCGCCGTGGGCTCGGTAATCAGCCTCAGTACTCTTAAACCTGCTATTTTTGCTGCCTTCCTAGTGGCTTGCCTTTGCGCCACGCTGAAGCGTGCCGGCACTGATATCACAGCCTCTGACACTTCAGTGTTGAGGTGGGTGCTTGCAACTTTCCTCATGTACTTCAAGATTTCCGCGCTGACTTCCTCCGGGGTTTTCGTAACGCTTGCTCCGGAAACGGTGACCTCGAACGCCGCCTGGTCGCCGTCTGCTTGCACTATGGAAAACGGCACCTCGCTTGAATGGGCAAACTTGGTTACGTACTCGTCGTCGAACTTGCGGCCAATTATTCTCTTTGCATCTGGAAAATATGGTAAATTGACTAATTGTGAGTGCAAAAGAACATTTCTAAAAAGTATTTGGTCGCCAAGTAGTGGAACAAGCCCTCTGAATCATATGGAGCCGAGTGGTGCGCGTGAGTCGCTACGCGCAGTTGGCGGAACAAAGCCACGCCTCTCGCTGGCGCATAAATAGAGGAGCTCAGGTCAACGGAGCGCACTTCGCTTGAGGAGTCCAGAACAGGTCATGCGGAAGAGGGCTTGGAGTTTTTTAGAAAACTGGAAATAAATCACCCCCAATTTTTTTATTCGAATGCAATACCCAGTTTTCATGTTAGGACGTAAATAGCTAGAGTTATTTCGCAACTGGCTCATAATCGACCTACCAAATAATCCATTACGTTGGCATTCCGGGATTTCCTCGAAGGCGTCCTTTCCCACCAGGACGTTTCCGTCCTTGGGGTCGTAATACACGATCGAAGGGATGATATGGTCGCCGTGTTGATCTGGGATGATTTCGGCTCTGCCGTTTCGGTAAACTGCCGCACAGGAGAAGGTCGTGCCCAGGTCGATGCCAATTGCGGTGTTCGTCATCTGAAAATCTACATAAAAATCAATCTTAATACACATGGTGTGCCCCTTTAAAAAAATTTTTTGAAAAAATTGTTACAAAAGGACTTTAATTTTCTTGTGTATTTTTTTGCCTCGCCCTGTACTTGAACTGTGTTTTCTTATAAAGGTTTTAATTAGCTTCAATTTATGTTATTAGGCCATGTTCGATTTTGTTTTTCGGCACTCAAGCATCCATAAAGGGGCTTGTAAACTTAATGTTATATGCTGAGTATAAATAAAGATTATTATTATTAAGTATTAAAAAAAAAAAAAAAGAAAAAAAAAAAAAACTTCGATTCCAAACTGAATTATTTTAAAATAAATTTGAAAAGATTCGATTGTAAATATAAAAATTTTATGTTTTATTTGTAAAAGACATACCTACCAGAAACAATATTTAAAATAACAAAACAGCAACAAAAAACAAAAGGAAAAAACATTTTTTTATACTATAGTAAAGTGCAAATTGAGTGCTTGTTTGAATTTTTTTTGTTAACGTAAGAATCTTTAATTATAGGACTACAGAAAACGAATGTAAACAAATTGTTATAACAAATAATTTGATACCTTCTTATCGTGGCTTCAGACAAATATATTTATCTAATCATTAATTACGGATTAATTATTACGATTTATATATTTCTAAATGTCCTAATTTTTCGCTCGCTTTTATAAAGGATTTAAAGACAATGAGGCATTAATTAGCTCCTGCACCAATTTAATATTCTTGAGGCGCTTTCGACAAGGGTTTGTAGTTACAAATCCTAATTTCATGCCAAAACTCGACCCCCTCAAATCAAAATCCAAGTAACTTGCATTTTTACTAGGGCAACTTTTAAAGAGTACAAACCGTGTAGTTTTTCTTATGTCGGTGTTAGCGCCACTTCCTCCAGGATAATTTATTTATACAAATTATAATTATATTAACTTACTTTTTGCACCAAACAGATTCACATGGCACTCCAAAACTGTATCGATGTCAACTAAATGTGGTTATTGCTTATCTAATCAGCGAGGATGCTATTCGTATCGTAAATATCTCGGTTAACATACGAGTAAAAGGAGGGTAAAATTAATCAAAATGTGTCCGTCCGTTGGATGAAATTTTTAGGTACAGGGTGTCCCACATAAGAGGCTCACTCGATCTTCTGTCCGATTTTAAGGTCAAATAAGCGATAGAACCTCTAATATACGAGGTACTGTCAAGAAACTGATTTCCAAATTTTTTTCACCCTGTATATTATTGCGGAAATCGATATGGTATATTATCGTGGTTATAAAGGCATATGCCATTCATACATCTAGCTTCCGGTTTAGCCGGAAATAGCTCAAATCCGACAAAATTTTGGCGACAACCTGTATATTATGAAATAATTGAAAAGCAGCCAATCCCCTGATTTCAAAAATGTGTATATAGAAAATATGGTGACTTAGACCAAACCCTAAGTCTAAACACTAGAGACTAAGGCTAAAATAGTTGTCACTAAAATCGAATATTTTCGACTAAGATTAACATATGGTGACTAAGACCAAAAACTGGCGACTTAGATCAAACCTTAGTGACTAAGACCAAACATTGGCAACTAAAGCGAAACATATGGTAACAAAAATCAAACAAGTGCGACTGAGACTAATCATATGGAGACTAAAACCAAACACTGGCGACTAATTTCAAACATGGGTGACTAAGGTTAAACATATGGTGATTAAAATTAAATTCTGGCGACTATAGGGCCAAACATATGGTGACTAAGGCCAAATACTAGCGACTACGGCCAAATAATGGTGACTAAGACCAAACCTTGAGACTAAACACTGGAGATTAAGACTAAACACTGGTCACTAAAACCAAACATTTGCGACTAGTTAACATATGGTGACTAAGACTAAGCACTGGCGACTTAGATCAAACCCTAGTGACTACGACCAAACATTGGCAACTAAAGCGAAACATATGGCAACAAAAATCAAAAACGTACTACTGAGGCTAAATATATGGTGACTAAAACCAAACACTGGCTACTGAGGCTAAACACTGGCGACTAATTTCAAACATGGGTGACTAAGGTTAAAAGTGATTAAAATGAAATTCTGGCGACTAGGGCCAAGCGTATGGTGACTAAGGCTAAACGCTGGTGACTAAGGCCAAATACTAGCGACTATGGCCAAATAATGGTGACTAAGACTAAACACTGGAGACTAAAACTAAACACTGGTCACTAAAACCAAACATTGGTGAGTAAGATTAACATATGGTGACTAAGACCAAATACTGGCGACTTAGATCAAACCTTAGTGACTAAGATCAGACATTAGCAACTGAAGCGAAACATATGGTAACAAAAATCAAACACCTACTACTGAGGCTAAATATATGGTGACTAAAACCAAACACTGGCAACTAAGGCTAAACACAGGTGACTAAGATTAATATGATCAAATACTGGCGATTTACTCCAAACACTGGTCACTAAAACCAAACATTGGCGACTAAGGTTAACATATGATGACTAAGACTAAGTACTGGCGACTTATCAAACACTAGTGACTAAAACCAAACATTGACAACTAAATAGTATATGGTGACTAAAACCAAAGACTTTCGGTTGAGGCGAGTAAAATCAAACGTAAGTGACTAAGGTTAAACATATGGTGACTAGGATTAAACTCTTGCGACTAAGGTCAAACATATGGGTGACTAAGATACTAGTGATATAATATTGATTTCTGCTTTGGCTTTTTTATGAATGAAAAGCTAAAACGACTATCAGTACAACGAATCTTATCCAACTTAGTTGTTTGCCGTTGCAATGCTTTTGCTAGCCAATTTGGTAAAAAGATTGAACAAAAGCAGTTTCGCTTTCTATATTAGAAACAAAAGAAAGAAATGTAGTGTTTTCCTATCCCACTTCTGATTTACGTTTTAGTGTTTTTCTTTTATAAAATTGCATCAAGTATAGCTATATGGTTAAATGGTTACGGGAAGATGTGAGGATGAATATGGCATCAAGGAAAATTACACGTGTTTGTTTTATTTCTTTTTATTATATCAATTCCCTATCAAAAATGAATGTGAACTCGAATTAAACCAAAAATATCACACTGGAGAAATTAATTTCACAAGCAAACAGAGATAAGTTCCAATAATATATTGATTAGATAAGGCTAAGTAAGTGTGGATATAGGTAATCAAAATTATTTAGGTGGACGTACAAAGAACGAGTAAACATACTTTTGGCATATCACCTAATCGTTACACTTAATGCACCAATTCCGCCCGGTTTTAAACGGTGTTTAAATCCAGCACCATTGGATCAAGAAATTGACAATCCCGCTATTTGCGTTAGCCCGTTTTCACTCAAAATGTCCGCCACTGATTCATTAAAAACGGCGAATCTTGCCTCTAGCCGGTCCATTTCCGTAAAGTCCAATTCCTTCGTGAACGCCAAAAAGTCGCTGCAGCATTCCTCAACGTACTTTTGGTCTGTTTTTGACGAGATTCTGTGTGCGTCGTACATTATTTGGTTGCACAGAACCTCCAATCCATTCCTAGCTGCCGTAAATTTCTGGAATATGTCATCCTCGTACTTATGTTTCTTGGCCTCGTCGATGGAAATTTTAATTTTTCTCTCGCTCAACCTGAACTCGCCCATCGTCACCGCGAGCTTGTTGTAAATGCCAGTGGACTCCTCGGAGGCGGTCACGTTCAACACACCGTCCTCGTCCAGTTCAAAGTTTACGTTGTATTCCACGTCGCCAGCTCGCCTAGGCGGGAAGCCATTGATTATGAATTCCCCCAACAGGTTGTTGTAAGTAACGTTCTTCCTCTCGCCTTCGAAGATCGTTATCCTGACAGCCTCCTGGTCGTTCTCCGTCGTGGTTTTTCTCTTCGTAGCCGTGAAAGGTAATTGCGAATTTCTCGGTATGAATACGTCCATGAACTTATTGGTCGTCTCTATGCCCAGCGACAACGGCGTCACCTCGGTTATTTTGTACATCTCCAAGTCGTCCTGTCGCTCCTTGAGCAAGGCCGCTTGGATACTGGCGCCGGCGGCGACTGCCTCGTCTGGATGCACGTCAGTCCTCAGCTTCTTGCCGTCAAAGTAGGTGTTCAGCATCTCGCGAACCTGCAAAAAATGGTCTGTTAGGGTTTATTTGGTCCACTGGGGGATACCTGTCGCGAAATTTTTTCCTGAACATGGGAGTGGAGGGTAAAAAGAGGCAAACATACTCGCGTTTCAACCAAGATGGTCGACTAGTCAAGAAATCAAAATAATTAGAGTGCACGAAAATTTTTCTATAAATCATCAATCTGACAAAGTCTTGGGGAAAAAAATTTGGTGGTTTATACCAAGGAAATAATTCAAATTACTAGAAGGTTCTCAATAGCAGCTGGGGCTATTGAGGTTAAGTTCTCTTACCTCCAATAGAGAAACTAAGTTCTGTAGAAGAGTTTCCGTGTTTGAAGCAGTATTCAAAACAATCAGCACGGAAACCCTTCTTCGCGAAAGCCAAAATGAGAAGAAATCGTTATACCTTGGGCATGCGCGAAGTTCCTCCAACCAGCACCACCTCATCAATTTCACTTTTCGAAATGCCCGAGTCGTAAAGGCAGAGTTTCACTATTTCAAGAGCCCGCTCGAGAACCTCCCGTGCCAGTTCCTCGAACTCCTCCTTCGATATGGTCAGCGTAAGCTCCTCATCTCCGCCGAAGCAGCTCGGTATCAGCTGTTTGGCTTCCGGGCAGGTGGAGAGTTTCTTCTTCAGGTCCACACAGGCAATTCTGAGCCTACGCAGGAAGGTCCTCTTCCTGGACTCTTTTATATCTTTGTTGTCCAAATACTTTTGGTGAAAGTGATGAAATAGGAGTTCATCGAAATTTCGGCCGCCTGAAAATAGAAGGAATTATATCGCCCAGATGGTCGATGCCAGTTATTGAACCTTACCTAGGAAGGTGTCGCCATATACTGCTTTGACCTCGAACTGTTTGTCGCTAACTTTAATGATGGACACGTCCAGAGTTCCTCCTCCAAAGTCGAAAACCAATACGTTCTCGTTGTCCTTGCCCTTGTCCGAGACGTAGTGAATGGCGGCTGCGGTGGGTTCGGTAATAAGCTTGAGCACCGTCAGGCCAGCCAACTCGGCCGCCTTCTTGGTCGCCTTCCTCTGCGAGTTGCTGAAGTAGGCCGGCACGGATATCACGGCCTCCGTCACTTCGCAGCCCAGGTACACGCGCGCGCTCTTCTTTATGTACTTCAACACCTCCGCACTCACTTCCTCGGGTGTGACGACGACGTTCTCGCCGGAAATGGACACCTCGTAAGCCGCCTGGTCGTCCTTGGCGCGCGTTATGCTAAACGGCACTTCGCCGGAGTGAATGAACCTCGAGACGTACTCGTCGTCAAATTTGCGACCCATAATCCTTTTCGCATCTACAACAGAAAATTCAACAAGTAACGCCACGTAATCGTTAAAGCAGGAGGAGTACTTACCGTACAGCCCGTTGCTCTGGCATTCCGGAATTTCATCGAAGGCATGTTTGCCCACCAGCACCTTCCCGTTCTTCGGATCGAAGTAGACGATCGAGGGGATGATTCGCAAGCCGTCCTCGTCCGGGATGACCTCGACCCCCTTGCCCTTTCGGTAGACGGCCGCGCAGGAAAAGGTGGTTCCCAGATCGATCCCGAGAACGGCAGACGACATCTGGAAAAATAGAGGATTTATCAATATTTTCGCGGTCTGTATCCGATTCTTCTTCTTCTTTTTTCTTCGTCTTCTTCTTCTTCTTCTACTACTACTACTACTTCGTCTTCTTCTTCTTCTTCTTCCTGCCGCTGTTTTTAGTAAGTAAGTCCTGTTCTAGTTAAGTTATTAATGAGTTGTTAAAAAGTCCGCTGATAAACAAGCAGTCAAGTAATTAATTGACTAATTTTCAACAATCCTCCGTATAAATAAAATCCGAGAATTATTATAAATAACGTCCGAGTCGGTTATAAAAATCATTCGTTACTAGAAATGTTAATCCGTATCCGTATTAATACGTTTCTTTTTGCAATATAGTATATAAATTGCAAGTAAGTCATTTCCGGTTATTGACGTTCTGAATTGATGCGCCTAATTGCATAATCCGCTGGACATCTGCAAATTACGCCGGGTTGTGCATCCGAATCCTTCGTCTCAAGTCGGTGACCGCCCCTATATAACGCCACCTAGGTACGTCATAAAAGTAACAGTCTTCTTCTTCTTCTTCTTATTCTTACTCTTCTTCAACTGACAATATACCAGGAAAACTAATGATCTTGATAGTTGCTGTGCGACATTAAAAGCTTCCCAGAAAAAATATTTCAAACGAATTATTTTATTTGTAATTGATATCGAAACAACGCAATGTTTGATAACATAGATGTTTGTAGATATATATAGATAAAATACAATTATTGTGTCTACCCGGTTTAGGTTATTAATGTCGAGGGGACTTTTTATATTCTTTTAAATGCAATTAAAAATTTGAAAAACATCACTCGTCATTTGTGAAATGTAAAAAAAATCGATTTGAAGATTCGAATCAGATACGATTAAAATAGGTACTATAAATAAATCTGGCATGAATCACAGAATGTATATTTGTTCTGATTAGTGATTACCTCGGATATAAAGAAGTGTTGATGAGTAAGCGATTTTCCAGCGTATTCGCCAATTTCCACCTTCCTAAGAAGCAACTGCCACCATATAGCCACTGGTGCACATTTTATTTTTTGCACTAACTATTTTAAGACTCGCAATCAATCGCGATATTGCGTGACCGTCATGTATACTGAGCTAAATTGTTTATCTAATCAGTAAGAGATGTACGCCAGGCCGGTGGAAAAATCGAGTCTAGTGAGTCAGAAGAAACGATAAGGATCCAATTAATAGATTATTGACAGCTCGTTTGCTTCTACAATTCACTCCTAGGAGGCATGATCGTGTCAATACTAGTAACCTGTTAGGCCATCTGTTAGTACTAGGGCATTACAACAGATGTCGCGTCAGACGTGGCGCGGTGAATCATTTAAATCGGCCAATCTAGCATCTCATGTAATTATTTATTTAGATCTTAGATACGGACCCCCCGGTGACTGGTCATTATCAAGATGTGAATATTGGCATAGTGAAACATTGTTGACGAAATGTATAGGGTGTGTTTAAACAAAAGGTAGTCGAGCGGCAAATGCGCCTGGTTCTCACGCTGTTCGAATATTCTATACCCCTAGTATGAAATAACAAATGAAAGGGAAGAAAAATATTTACCCAACTGTGAATCTATCATAATTTTCTGGTGTCCAGGAGGGTGTGTAGTCATAAGATTGCCCATTAAAAACCGACATTTTTTCTATGCAAGTTTGATTTGGGCAGAGGAAAGTCGTTAAAGAAAGTGATAAACGCCAGTGCCCCCGAACGTATCCCTGAGGTACTCTAATAAGGTAACCAAATCTTAACTTGCTGATAAGGATTTCGGTTTGTATAATACGCCGTCACAAGTCTATATCGCACATCTTTCTAATGCTTATATATATATATATATATGGATAGATTTCGTTTAATTCTTCTTATTACTAAGTGGCGTCCACAAAGGTAGCAAGTAAAAATGAAACTCCCACTTATTCCGCCTTACAGTGCAAATGGAAATAGAATTTTTCAATATACTGCTGCTATTCTGGGTAAGTTGGGGTTTGACGAATTACTCTATTGCTGGATAACTGTTGTAGATGGAAAAATTTTTTTTAAACGTTCAACTGTTTGTACTGTTGTGTTGTATTTTATTTTTTATTTTGAAATGATTGCTAATTTATGAAACATATTTTGTGACAGATCTACCTAAGATGCCGTTTCTTACATAGAAATATACTAAATAATTTTTTCTCTAATTTTCTTTTTTGGGACTTGTTACCACATCTCTTAAAATTCCTATTCAAAAAAAGTTGATTTATTTAAAAAAAATTCAAACTAGAGGTTTTTTATATTATTTATTATTTTTTATCTTTCATTTCCCCATTTCGCAAAATTCAATCGCTTGTAAAAAAATCAATAAAGGTGCGACAAAAAATCTGTTAACTTGCTTTTGTTTACTGACGTATGGACTTTTATAACTTCCCATATAATTTGAAAGAAATATTATACAGGGCGATTTTGAGTACAGAAATAAAAAAATTTGAATTATGTCAACTGTGATAAGTACACAAATTGTAGCAACAATTTCTATACCTATTTGTAAATAGTCAAGGGATCCTTAGAAGTATGTAAAGGGTGATCATTTTAAGCGCCTCACTCGATTTTCCTGCTTTATTCTTCACCTAGGAAAAAATTCAAAAACCATACTTATGTACTTTTTTCCGAGGAATCCGATTCCGAAAAGATAAAAACAATTGAATGTTAAAGAAAAAAGTTATGGCCAAAAAACTGAAAAAGGAGAAAATATACACCCTGTATATTAATGCGGAAATGGATATGTGACATTTCACTGATTGTAAATGCGTATCAGATACATATTTTCCACTTCCGGTTTGACCGGAAATTGCTTTAATTTTTTTATTTTAGGTGATACACCCTGTATATTGAGTTCAGTTTAAAGAACTTTTCTTTCTGAATTCAGCAATATATAACATATCATCATTGTCTTTCATATTTAACAAGATATTGGGGTTTTAATTTAAAATAACACAAATATATGTTATGAAATTAAGTCATCCATGAAAACAAACAAAAGCATTTAAATTATTTTTTATTTATTTCAAAAACTAAAGAATACAAGTTATTATGCTATATCTTCTTTTGTTTTTGAAATAAATAAATAATTTAAATGCTTTTGTTTGTTTTCATGGATGACTTTATTTCATAACATATATTTGTGTTATTTTAAATTAAAACCCCAATATCTTATTAAATATGAAAGACAATGATGATATGTTATATATTGCTGAATTCAGAAAGAAAAGTTCTTTAAACTGAGCTCAATATACAGGGTGTATCACCTAAAATAAAAAAATTAAAGCAATTTCCGGTCAAACCGGAAGTGAAAAATATGTATCTGATACGCATTTACATCCAGTGAAATGTCACATATCCATTTCCGCATTAATATACAGGGTGTATATTTTTTTCTTTTTCAGTTTTTCGGCCATAACTTTTTTCTTTGACTTTCAATTGTTTTTATCTTTTCGGAATCGGATTCCTCGCAAAAAAGTACACTAGTATGGTTCTAGAATTTTTTTCCTAAGTGAAGAATAAAGCAGGAAAATCGAGTGAGGCACTTAAAATGATCACCCGGTATAGTTCGTCATGAAACACCCTGTATTTTTTATCGTCAACTCAATAATTTCCATTTTAATTATTAAAATTAAATGAACTTTTTATGCACCACATTAATATGTTGAGGTAGCTAAGGACTAATATTTTTAAAAGATTTACATGCCTTAAAAGAGACCTTGCTTCAAGACTAGAATATTGTTTATATGCAGGAAATTATTTAAATAATATCTAGAGACTTTTTTAAATCAATATTCTGATATTTCTGATGAGGCTACTTTTACGTCAAACAGCGCAGTTTCCTCTCAAAATAATAGGTATTGGGCAAGTGATAGCCCACAATGGACAATACATGCCAGATACCAATATTCTGAGAAATTTAATGTATGAAATAATGACTTATTTAATGAATTGGAACAATTGTCTCCATTAAATAAGTTTTCAACATGATGGAGCACCAGGCCTGTCAGGGAATGGTTAAATCACTATATCCAAGGCAGATCGATAGGGCAATATGGCCACGTTCATTGGCCACCTATCTCATCTGATCTTACTCCCCTGGATTTTTTATTTATGTTAAGGAGCCAAAATTTTTAGCATAGCTACTTTAATTCTCAATATCCAAATTTAAAAAATCATTTATACTGTAGAAGGATCCTTGTATATCCCACTTCTGAAAGGTCTTTTATACAAGTTGGATTTTATTATAAAACCTAGGACCATAATAGTTAAAACCACAGTTGCTCGATTTCTATAATTTTACGACTCGAGAAAACGCAAAATTTCTCCGATCAGATCTGTTACCATATCAATATTTGAATCAGCAAATTCCAAAGTTCGAGCGGTATGCGGCGAGATTATTTCGCCAGATAACTGTCTGAATTTATAATTTGTTTGCATTAGGTCATGTATTGAGTTTACCTAGTTGCTAATTTGTGATTTAATGCAAACAAATTGGAAATTCAGACAAAGTAATCTCGCCGCATACCGCTCGAAGTCTGGAATTTGCTGATTCAAATATTTACCCTTCCTGCATGGCAACAAATATGGTCAGTTATTGTTACCGTGAAATTACCAATTTGCTTTGCAAACAATGTTTTTAAAACTGATTATCCTTAAACGATCAATATTGCGCCATTAGTTCTGATCTACGATTGGATTAAGCGCCCAAAGGGGAAGCTAATAAATGTGGAGGCATTTCGCATTGAAAAAAACATTAACCTCTTGGAGACGGAGGGGTAACTTGCATACACTTGTAATGCATCCTGTATTCTTGTTGCAGCTAACCTAGGCATACTATGCAGCGAAATGCACTACGGCTGGACTTCGCACTACAACCCCCAACTTATCCAAGGCAATTACACCTTCCAGATAAGCAACGATGAGGCGTCTTGGATAACGGTGATCCCCCTATTCGGGGGCATACTAGGCGCCCTGTTTACTTGTTTCTTTGTGGACGTCCTCGGCAGAAAATGGCTGATAGTGTACTCATCGTTGCCGTTCATCGCCTCTTGGCTTATGGTCGGCCTGGCGCAATCGTCGCTGTTGATATTCATCGGACGGTTCGTGGCTGGGATCGCAGACGGCCTCTCGTTCACAGTGGTTCCCATGTACCTCGGGGAGATAGCGGAAGCTCAGGTCAGAGGCGTGGTCGCCTCGCTCTCACCCCTCCTCATAGTAATCGGGCTGCTGCTGATAAACATTTTCGGCGCCTACTTACCCTTGGATGTGGCGTCTTTGATGTCGGTGGCGCCGCCAGCCCTGCTCCTGGTTGCGTTCCCTTTTATGCCCGAGAGCCCGTACTTTTACTTCATGAGGAAGAACACGAACAAAGCCAGGACGAGTCTGCAAACTTTGAGCGGCAAGGAGGACGTCAGCTCGGACTTGCACAGGATATACATGGCCGTTAAGGTGCAGAGCGAGAATGAAGGGTCGTTCCTTGATTTGTTCACGGTCAAGAGTGTCCGGAAGGGGATGCTCGTTAGCTTGGGTACGTAAGTAGCGAAGGCAAATTTTTGCAAATAATTTAAAGAGCCCCTAGCCCGTGGCGATTTGCGCAATTTTTTCCAATTCCAGTGTTTCATCCACGAAACTTGTGGTACCACCTTATTTCTTATTCCCAGTATTACCAGATGGTCCAAACGTTTCTAATTTGGTTAGTAGGGAAGTATTTTAAATGCCTTTGAACTACCGCTTCGTTCTTCAGATGTTTATTGGGTAAAGAGTCAGTATGAAGCAAATGGGACTTTCCACTGATCAAAGAAGAAGAAACTGAAACTCGCTCGAGACAATTGGTTGATAGACCAAACGCTGAAGACAGAACCTCCTCTTGTTGCTCACCCATCCCCAGACCCTAATGCATCAATGCGTAAAGAGTTTTGGTAACAGCAGGTTTCGTGGATCACGATTGGAATTGGAAAAAGAGAATCATCAAAGACATTTGATGATGATTAGAAACTTTAATCTTACGTTTAATGTGCAAGGTGAAGGAAAGTCACGCACATTGCTAATAATTTCTTACATATTCTTTATGACCACTTTCGAAAGTTCCAATTAGAACTTTATGGTAGAAAGTGACCAAATTTGAAAAAACTGTTGGTTCAATTAACTTCAGTTAATTTTTTTGAGTCCAAAGCATTCTTTCTGGGTTCTTTCTGCTCCAGAAGACTAGCAGCTGGTCGTAGCTTTTAAGTCAACCAATCAAAAATTTTCTTCAACATGACTTTAATCGTTTGTTGTTGTTTTATAGGCCTAAGAAGCATCCAGCAACTCAGCGGCATTACAGTCATCACCTTCTACTGCAAAACCGTGTTCGAGGAATCCAGGGAGTTCTTCTCGCCGAGCCTTTCCACCATAATCTACTTCTCGCTTAACCTGCTAGTGACCGGCATCGCCACGTTCATAGTGGACCGGTTCGGCCGCCGGCCGCTCCTAATGGCGTCCATAACCGGAACTGCCTTGTCGCTCTTGGCCAACGCAACTTATTTGTACATAAAAAATTGCACTGGTATTGACACCACGGGGTTGAACTTCATACCGCTGGCGTCGCTTTTCTGCTACGTCATAACGTTTAGCATAGGTCTGCAGACCATACCCTATTTCATAGTGGGGGAGTTGTTCCCGACCAACGTCAAGCGGTACACCTTTTGCGCTCAGGATGTTTACAACGCGCTAGTTTTGATTTGCATTTCGAAATTTTTCCACTGGTCCAACGCCACCTACGGAATGCACGTGCCTTTCTTTTGTTTCGCCGGCTGCTGCATCACCGGATTGATCTTCGTGATAACCTACGTGCCCGAGACGAAGGGGAAGACTTTGGAGGAGATACAAGAGGAACTGTGTGGGAATTCGAAACCCACGGCCACAAAACCAAATACGGTAAACGTACAAACTCACAAGAAGGTTGTAGTGTGCTGAATTGAATTGTAAATTTATGTTATTGTAAATATTGTCTTGTTTGAACAAATAGATCTGTGAGCTTGGCACCACAACCACCTGCTCTCATTACTGAGCACCCATATAGTATAAGTAATAAATATGTACTAAATAACAAAAGTGCTAATTGTTTTAATAAAGTTACAAACAAACCGCTTTGGTGCCAACTTTACACCAGCCTCACAAGTAACGGTGCTATCGTGGAATTTTTGCCTTCCAAATATGTAAAATAGAGGTGCTAATTGTTTTAACAAATTTATATTTTGGTGCTTAATTCATCGTTAATATTTAGCACTCCTTTAACGCCTTTTAAGTGTGCGAAAAAGGTGCTAATTACTCTAACAAGGTCCCCATTTAACATCCTCCAAATTTGCAAGAGAATGGTGCTAACTGTATACTCCCTTGCAACAGATTCTATATATGCAATAAATCCAAAGGTGCTAATTGCTTAAATTAAATTTATCTTAACAGTTTTATATGTTGATGCCTTCTTCACACCAGCACCAAAACCACTTGCTTGCTAATTGCGAAAACTATGAAAAAAGCAGAGGTGCTAATTGTGTTAACAAACTTTTAAATAACAGTTAATATTTTGGTGCTAACTTTACATTAAAGAACGATGATAATTAATGCTAAAATAATTATCATGTAACGCTAATGTAAAAGGTGCTAATTGCTTTAACAAAGTTGTAAAGAATTTTACATTTTGGTGCCAACTTCACACCAGCATTACAACAATTACGAAATACTGCCCTTATTCTTTGCAAAAAAACAGAGGTGCTAATTATATATTATGGTGCCAACTTTACACCAACCAACGGTACTAATTACTAGACTCGTGATCATTTAGCACCCCTGTAATGGCTTCTAAAAATGCAAACAATCCAAAGGTGCTAATTGTTTAAATTAAATTAATCTTAACAATTTCATACTTTGATGCCTACTTTACACCAGAACCACAACAACCGTTGCTAGCGAAATGTTTGCGCTTATTAAGCAGCTTCCAACTATGTAAACAGCAGGTGCTAATTGTGTTAACAAATTTCTTAAATAATAGTTTAATATTTTGGTGCCAACTTTACATCAAACAGTGATGGTAATTGCTAAATTAATCATCATTTAACATCCCTTTAACGCCTGTTAAATGTGTAGAAAAGGTGCTAATTGCTTTAACAAAGTTGTAAAGAATTTTACATTTTGGTGCCAACTTCACACCAGCATTACAACAATTACGAAATACTGCCCTTATTGTTTGCAAAAAACCAGAGGTGCTAATTATATAGTATGGTGCCAACTTTACACCAACCAACGGTACTAATTGCGAGACTCATGTGATCATTTAGCACCCCTGTAATGGCTTCTAAATATGCAAACAAACCAAAGGTGCTAATTGTTTAAATTAAATTAATCTTAACAATTTCATACTTTGATGCCTACTTTACACCAGAACCACAACAACCGTTGCTAGCGAAATGTTCGCGCTTATAAAGCAGCTTCTAACTATGTAAAAAGCAGGTGCTAATTGTGTTAATAAATTTCTTAAATAATAGTTTAATATTTTGGTGCCAACTTTACATCAAACAATGATGGTAATTGCTAAATTAATCATCATTTAACATTCCTTTAACGTCTTTTAAATGTGTAGAAAAGGTGCTAATTGCTTTAACAAAGTCGTAAAGAATTTTACATTTTGGTGCCAACTTCACACCAGCATTACAACAATTACGAAATACTGCCCTTATTCGTTGCAAAAAAACAGATGTGCTAATTATATATTATGGTGCCAACTTTACACCAACCAACGGTACTAATTGCGAGACTCATGTGATCATTTAGCACCCCTGTAATGGCTTCTAAATATGCAAACAATCCAAAGGTGCTAATTGTTTAAATTAAATTAATCTTAACAATTTCATGCCTACTTTACACCAGAACCACAACAACCGTTGCTAGCGAAATGTTTGCGCTTATTAAGCAGCTTCCAACTATGTAAAAAACAGGTGCTAATTGTGTTAACAAATTTCTTAAATAATAGTTTAATATTTTGGTGTCAACTTTACATCAAACAATGATGGTAATTGCTAAGTTAATCATCATTTAACATCCCTTTAACGCCTTTTAAATGTGTAGAAAAGGTGCTAATTGCTTTATCAAAGTTGTAAACAATTTTACACACCAGCATTACAACCATTAATTGTGAAATACTATCCTATTTAGCATCCTCCAAATTGGCAAAAAGAGGTGCTAATTATCTTAATAAACTTTATGCAAAAAATCCAAAGGTGCTAATTGTTTAAGTAGTTTATTTTAATTGATTTATATTTTGGTGCCGACTTTACATCAAGAAATTATGCTAATTGCTATATTTATCGTTATTATTTAATGACTTTTTAAATGAGTGGAAAAGGTGCTAATTGCTTTAACAAAGTGTGAAATTTGTTACTTTTAACACTACTTTAATGTCTTTTAAATATGTAAAAAGATGTTTTAACAAAGTTATCAATTTTATACTGCGGTGCCAATTTCACACCACCACCTCTACTACTGGTGCTAATTGTGAAATTTTTGTCAACATTTAACGCCCTCCAAATACATAAAAACAGAGTTGGTGATTGTTTTAACAGAGTTATCAACAATTTTTTGGTTCAGTGCCAACTTCATACCACCAACACCACTACTGGTGCTAATTGCTACCAAATATGTAAACAAGAGTGGTGCTAATTGTTTTAACAAACTATTTAAAGAGAAATGTTATATTTTGGTGCCAACTTTACACCAGTTATTGGTGGTGATTGCAAAAATCATTAATTAGCACCCTTTTAGCGATTTCTAAATATTTTAAAAATCCAGGGATGCTAATTGTTTAAACTTTGAGTAATCCGGTTGTGGGAAGAGAATTATGACTGATTTTGTCAAAATCTATTGTTCTTATCTGAAAAGGGGTGAAATGTTCGATGTGGCGCTGCTTATGAAGTAGTTAAAAGTGCGTTTTAATCGAGTGTTAAGTACTCACCGTTTTGGTGTCCTAACCTCAAAAATCAACGAAATTTCTTCCGCAAAATGGCTGCCAAGTGGCGTCTGTGAAAAATCTGACCAAAGCGATTTTCACAAAATTTACTTAAAATTCATGAAAATTCCCACGTTACGATTAACACACCGTGTATATAATACAGATAAGAATATTCAGTCCCAGCGCTACAATTTATATTTAAATGGCATCGTTTTAATTTTGATCAATTAATAGTTGGTATTTTCCTTTCTCGGTCAATAATTTAAGACACTTGCTGGTGTCAGATTGTTTTATTAGGACGCAAACTTTTAATATCATTAATTGCAATTGAGTCGGTTAACAACGCTCATTACTAAACAACACAGTGCCCACGTATGTAGTCGAAACTGAACAATTACTACTTGTTACTTAAGTAGTATCTAGTGAATTTAATTTTAATTTATTAATTATCGCACCGATCCGCCCGATTTTTTCATTATGACCATTTCGTCTAGTGCCCCCTTAAAGATAACGGGGGGGAATAGGATTTACCAGTACATCGCAGCTGTCGCTGGTAAGCTATTTATATGTATTTTTCTAAAATTTTTTTACATTTTTTAAGTCGCAGAGCCATAGCGGAAAATTTGCTACAAATTCACGTGACGCGTTGAGTGAAAAAAATCATAGAGCCGCAACCTCATTGTTTTAAGCGTGGCCTCGCGCTTCGCGCGAGTTTCATAATAATATTGTGTATTCTATTTCTTTCCGGACTTAGTGATGGTAGACTAACCTTTTTAATTTCCGTTCATCCGTTCATCGTTCACATTCTGTTGCAGCCAATTTGGGGATAATATGCAGCGAAATGCACTACGGATGGCCCTCTCCGTACGTGCCGATGCTCGTCAACGGCAACTACACGTTCCGAATATCCGACAAAGAGGGAGCTTGGCTAACGGTTATCCCACTGATCGGCGCCATGTTGGGGGCGTTCGTCACAGGCCTAATTGTGGATATATTCGGCAGGAAGAGACTGGTGGTGTTTTCGTCCGTGCCGTTCATCGCCTCCTGGCTCTTCGTCGCCTTCGCGGGATCCTCGGCTTTGATGTTCTTCGGGCGGTTCCTAGCCGGGGCTGCAGACGGGCTTTCCTTCACTGCCGTCCCCATGTATCTTGGAGAAATCGCCGAGCCTAAAATCAGGGGGTTGCTAGCATCGGTTTGCCCGGTGTGTATAGTGTTTGGGATCCTGCTGATACACATATTCGGCGCTTATCTTCCGCTGGACACGGCAGCCCTGGCAGCTCTGGTGCTCCCGATTATGTTGCTGATTATATTCCCCTGGATGCCGGAAAGTCCGTACTTTTACTTGATGAAAGGCAACGTGGAGGAGGCAAGAAGAAGTCTTCAGCGTCTCAGAGGGACCGAGGACGTCAGCGGGGAGTTGAACAGAATATCCAAGGCAGTCAGGGAGCAAAATGAGAATAAGGGGACGTTCTTCCAGCTGTTCACGGTTAAGAGCAACAGGAAGGGGATGCTCATCACTTTAGGTTGGTATATAGGAGTATAACACAAGAAAATTATTTATCATGTGTGTATCTGTTGCAGGCCTGCGGGGGTTCCAACAACTCAGCGGGACGACAGCCATCATTTTTTACTGCGAAACCGTGTTCGAGCAAGCGAAGGAATTCATCTCGCCCAGCATCTCCACCATTATCTACTTCACTGTGCAGCTGTTCCTGTCGGCGATCTCATCGTTCGTGGTCGACTTTTCGGGAAGGCGGCCTCTGCTAATAGTCTCGATAATAGGTACAGCGTTGTCGTTGCTCGCCAACGGAATATACTTGTACTTAAAAAATCGCACTGAGGTGGACACGTCAGGAGTGGAGTTCGTGCCGATCGTGGCGCTGCTGTGCTTCGTCGTGGTGTTCAGTATTGGGCTCCAAACCATACCGCTATTGATCATGGGGGAGATCTTCCCCACTAACGTCAAGGCTTTCGCCCTTTGCACCATGGACATTTATTACAGCGTGACCGTGACGCTTATTTCGCTGTTTTTTCACTGGACCGACGAGGCTTACGGGATGCACGTGCCGTTTTTCACCTTTGCTGGGTGTTGCGGGCTCGGGTTGATCTTCATCGTGTTCTGCGTACCTGAGACCAAGGGGAAGACTTTGGAGGAAATACAGATGGAGCTGCGCGGGAAGGCGAAGGTCACGGATAGGAAAGTGATCGCAGAGGCTTGTTTGTATTGAGTACCGTTTTGTAACAATAAATTGGAAACATTGAAGCTTGTCTGTTTGCTAAGCTAATTCCATGAGGCGGTAGAATAAGTTTGTAAAGTAAATAATAAAAGTACGCCTATTGACTCTTGCAACTATCAAATCTGCTAAATTAAGTTGAATGTTTCTAAATTTTCTATACATAACCTCAAATATAGCCTAAAAAGTAAAAAATTACGTAGGGAATGACAAATCAGGTGCTGATCCGTCCAACTTATGGGACATTTAGCGCCAGAAGGTATGCAACCCACTGTACTACAGATCCCTGTGAACCACCAGAGTTATAAAAAAGTTTAGCTTTTATAATTGTTTTATTGTAACAATTTAAGTCTATATAACAATCATTAAACTAAGGCACACTAGGCGCATACATACATACAATATTGTTAATAAATTAAAACAATTAGGAACTTTTTGACTATCCTTAAAATCTAGTTTAGTCTTCACTACGATTTGGTATACTAAAACTTAATCGAAATACGATCAATTCAATTTCTGTGTTTCTAATCCTAATCCGTCTATTGTCTACATTCCTTCACCTCCCTCTTCCCCAAGGGCAACGTTGGCCTGAAGTTGTTCTTCACGTAACCTTTAAACTCGTCGCACGGGCAGCTCTCCCGCTGGCAGTACGATTTGAGACTCCTGAATGCAGTAAGCTGGAACAAGAAGCATAAATTAACTATATGGTGGGCATATTTGGGTTGCATACCTGATCATGCGAAACCTCGATTGGGTCCTTGAACACTATCCATATGACGCACTCCGAGCACGGCGGCGTCGTCAGAGATCCTTGGTAGGTGTAGTATCCGCTGTCGTTCGGAAGGAACAGGCTGGGGTTCACTGGGGCAGGTATTTTAGTGGTTTCGCCTTTGAATTCTATTTTCCTCAACTGGGCCACCACCTTGTCCAGTTCGTGGTGCTTTTTCCCCGGCTGAAAGGGAGAAGAAAGTCAGTAAATGCTTAAAGAAACAACTTCTGGGGAATGGTTCTCCAATGAAAATTTCTAAGCCTTTAGTATTTCAGGAACCGGAAGAATATGGTCCAGATTGAACGGAAAGGGGTAGGTTATGACTCTTAATCAAAGTTTTTGCTACACTAACTCTTTAAGAACACGAAGAATTGTCTCGTAATACAGTTGTTTTGCCTATAATTAAAGCAACGTCTGTTTCCAAAAGATGGATGGATTGAAAGAATGAGTTGCAGGAGAATCACCTGCAGGAATAATCCCTTCAATGCATGCAGTAGGAACCGTTCCTTACCTAGTTTCACTTACCTTCAAGAACACTCCTAATACGCACAAACCGTCTGGATGTTTGGCAGCTTCACCAAAGGAATGATATCTAGATGAGTTCCAGTGGACCAAGTGCAACTGAAAGGGATAACGTCTGATAATTTGATGATTAATTAAAGAGGCAATGGCTATGTATAATGATACGTTTCGATACGTTAGTCAATAATCCTTCCGCCAAAGGCCAATCGCAGATATATTCCTAACCAAGGAATGCTGCCGAATCCATACATCGTCAGAGCTAAGGATATTTGTAAGGAAATCGTGGTGCTCATCCACTGTACTTACCTTAATCTACTTGGATAAATAGCTGAGGGTAGTAAAGGGACTATATCAGGATTGGATTATGGCTTGGTTGAGGGGCAAGCACTTTTGACTCGCACTCCGAGCTTCCGGGTACTGAGATCCTTTTGAATTGGATTGGATTGGAGTTACTTTACAACCAAGCTGAGCTGTTTTTGTATGAAGAATGAAACACCAGGTGATCGCTGGATTAGTTTTATGATTTAATGAGCCTTACAATTTATTAAAACAGAAACAACAGCAACAAAAAAGTCATTATAATGAGATAAATGTGCTAAATTATTGGAGGTTAAGTACGCTATTAATTTTCGTGTTGGATCCGCTCTGGTGTTCCTTCACAGAACAAGGTAGCGCAGACCTCTTGTAGAGAGCCTTCAAATGCTCGTAAGCCACATGGCTAAAAATAGGCAACCAAGCGCATACCGCGTATGCATGGTTGCATAGTTCTGCAATCACGTGGCTTACAATCATTTATGAAGAGCTTTCAATTCCTCCCTAGTTCTTGATCTTGTATTGCCCATGGCTGGGACAAGTCCTGCTAGTGGCAATATTTTCTTTACAATTGCTCCTCTGGTGGGAGTCATACTTCGTGCCAAATCAGGCAATTCAGTTTTATGGTAAAACTGGGAAAAAAGATCCGGATATTGGCAGCTGAAACACGACACAAATATAGAAGCGGTAGCACAGTTCCCGTTTAGAAACCAAAGATTTTTCCAACGCCAGACAGAAAGAGGATTAGAAGTGAGCGAAGCAAACGATCTACGTACTAACCTCTCCTGCGTATTGCTGCCCATTAATGGTGTGCTCAGAACCTCGGTCGTCGGTTTCTCCCCAATGGCAGTGGAACTGTTCTAGTATATATTTTCCATCTAACGGCCCTCCAGTTAATTCTGAAACAAGCGACTCGTTAATATTACAGCTTGTGCCTGTTCTGTTATTATGCAACCATATATACACGTCAAGGTGTTACGGGTTGCTTAAAACTTTTATTTAATTCTTCAATGTGCAGGTCTGTATTCTGATATTCACCTATTTTGTCCTGCAATTATTTTTTTGAATTTTTACTACACTGTCACTACTTATAGTCTAGATTTACAACATATCTAGCCATTAGACATAGATTATCGATTCTACATCAATTTTAAAAGAATTTATTTTTATTTGTATCAGTTAGAATATATGGCTATAATGTCTGTACAAACCTGATCCGTCTCCTTTGACGTGCACCTTCCAGCAGTAGCCCGGGTTTGTCAGCTCCTCGGTGTTCTCAGGCACATATTTCCACTCCAGCTTCCTGTTGGCGTTCAAAGACTTTATGTCTACAGGCCTGATGTCGATGGGACTCTGGCGTTGTCCAGCTGCGTCCGGGTAGCAGGACGGCCACGTGTCCGGGCCTGGAAAAATACGAGCTGTAAGGTTTGTGTATTTATGGACAGGGCCGGTGCAAGCTCTAGCGAAAATAAATTGAGAACAAATTTTGACGAACTGGTTTTTTTATTTTTATTTAATTTCTTGTTTAGAGTTTCCTCCCGGTATGTGTATTGTGTATTGTTTCTGCAAATCACCGTAATTATTTCGTCCGCCACTAAGATTATAACCATCTAATAACTATCATTAGCTACTTGACAGTGTTTTAAGTGAGTTGGCTAGGTATTTATAAAGCGATTACATTACTGAAGTCTTCCAGCGGCGTGTGACGCCATCGATACCCAGACCCACCGGTCAGAAGGGAAGTTTTGATTTTTATTTAAAAAATAGTCCGAAGTAGAGTAGTAATGGCGGAGCTGGGTCTCCCCCCACCCTTTTTTTTTTGTGGTGGGGGGTAACTAGGGTAATTCGAGTAATGTAGGTAATTAGACTGATGTAATTGCAATAGAGGTAATTAGAGTATTGCAGGTAATTAGCCTGATGTAGTTGCAATAGAGGTAAGTAGAGTAATGTGCAGTAATTAGACTGATGTAATTGCAATAGAGGTAATTGGAGTGGTGCAATGCAATTGTAGTTGTAATTAGTGTATGTACTGATATGTGTATGAGTATTTCAAGTAGAGGTGGTGGGGCAGCTTCACTCCGTGTATATAAATGAGGATGAGGAGCACACAGCCATTTGTGGTGCTAGTCTCCCAGAGTAAAGACATAAAATGTATATTTGTACTTCTTGTGGTGTAAGTTTTACACGTGGTGACAATTTGCGAAGACATCAGAGGCAATCTTGTAAGAAGATACATGATAGTGGTCCGCAAGCAAAATATCCTAAACTGGAATGTAATCCTTCAACATCTACAAATATGGAAACTTGTAATTGCTGTAATGTGACTCTAAGCACAACCCAAATGAATTCCCATAGAAGGACATTGCAGCATAGGACAAATTCATGTGTTCCGTTTATAGAAGGTGTAGAAATTGTGCAGAGCGCTTTCAAATACAGGATTGTAACCTATCGAGTATATAGCGAAAATAATCACCAAGACTATGTAATGTTCTTCAATGAAATTAGATCAAAAATATTAAATCTCTTCGAGGAAGTGTTACGTATTCATAATACAGTAAAAGTAAATATGGAAACGTTTGCTACGTACGTATTACAGACACAGGAACTATCTGAAATGAAATCATTTAACACTTCCAACAAAATCTTGGATCAAGCTATGGATTTGAACAATACTTTGGACACCTTTGTGGATGCTATGATTACACAAACTACGGAGTTCCTGGAACGTGATTCAGGTATTTAAACATACATTAAGGTGGAAAGAAAATGACTAATTATAATTTAATTTTAGGATGGGCCCTCGAACGAATTGCTTTTGTTGAAATCAATGTGAATAAATATAGTCCTCTGGGTGGTTCATCATATGTCAAGTTGCCAAAATCCATAGAAAACAAGAAGGCAGTGGTAAATGTAAAAAACCAGGATCAGTATTGTTTTGCTTGGGCTGTAACTTCAGCGTTGTATCCTGCAAATGGCTGCACATCTGAGACCTCATCATATCCACATTTTTCAAGAGTTTTAAATTTATCAGGTATGAATTTTCCAGTAAAATTGCGGGATATTTCAAAATTTGAGGAGATGAATAATATTTCAATTAACGTGTACGGGTTAGAAGAAAAATTTGAGAATAATAGAATAAAGTATGAAGTTGTTGGGCCTTTACGTTATTCTGAAAAAAAACTATTTATGCATGTAAATTTGTTACTACTTTCCGGTGAATGTGGTGTAAATCATCACTGTAAGAAAGATTGTGCTAATAATCACTATTGTTGGATAAAAAACTTGTCTAAGCTAGTTTCCGCTCAAATTTCAGCTCATGATCATAAAAAGTACTTTTGTGATGGTTGCTTACTATATTTTAATAATGAGCGTCAGTTATTCCAGCATCAGAGAAATGACTGTAATCATGTTTATACAACAACACCATCGACACAATTTCGGATTGATAAATATGGTAAACAAGTACCTGAAAATATATTAAAATTTGAAAACTTTGAAAGACAAATGCAAGTACCATTTGTAGTGTATGCAGACTTTGAATCAATTCTGAAACCTATTCATACTTGTGAACCGAACCCCGAACGTTCTTATACAAATAAAACTTTTATACACGAACCTTACTCCTTCGCATATTTCATAAAATGTTCTTTTGACAATTCTTTATCAAAATTTGAACTCTATCGAGGATCTGATGTAGCCAAAGTTTTTGTATCGCGTATTGAAGCCGATGTAAGGGAAATCTATAACAGATATATGAAAGATATAGTCCCAATGGCTAAACTCACAGCACAAGAAAGACAAGACTTCCTGAATGCGACCGTATGCGGTATATGTGAGAAACCATTTAAAGTAGAGGATGTAAAAGTTAGAGATCATTGTCATATAACTGGTAAAGTAAGATTTGGTGCCGCACACTCTGTATGTAACTTAAATTACAAATTACCAAATTTTGTACCTATCATATTTCACAATATGAGTGGCTACGACAGTCACCTATTTATAAAACAGCTCTGTGCACATAAGGACAGAGTTGATGTTATAGCACAAAATAAAGAAAAATATATATCTTTCACGAAACACCTTTATATGCATGATTACGTCAATAAGAAAGGGGAGAAAAAACGGAAATTTATACAACTACGATTCATCGATAGTTTTAAGTTCTTATCAACATCGTTGCAAAATTTAGGGGGCAACTTAACTGATAACCAATTGTTTGTTACGGGAAGTTTCTATACAGATAAGGAAAAATTTAATTTAATGAGGCAAAAGGGTGTATTTCCATATAGTTTTATGGATAGTTTAGAGAAACTAAATAATGTAGAGTTACCCTCGAAAGATGAATTTTACGATAACCTAAATGAAGAACATATAACAGATAAAGATTATCAGAGGGCTAACGATGTGTGGAACTTGTTTGATTGTCAGAATTTGGGCGATTACTCAGATCTTTATTTAAAATCAGACGTACTCCTTTTGTGTGACGTATTTGAAAATTTTCGTAAAATTTGTTTGGAAAAATATAAACTTGATCCTGCTCAGTATTACACTTGTCCGGGTCTCTCGTGGGACGCTATGTTAAAACTAACCAAAGTGGAGTTGGAATTATTAACGGACATTGATATGATCCATTTTTTTAAAAAGGGAATACGTGGTGGAGTAAGCCAGTGTACGGAAAGGAAACATATTGCGAATAACAAATTTCTCCCTAACTACGACCCCAAAGAACCTTCTTCATTCATCACATATCTAGATGCCACGAACCTATATGGGCATAGTATGTCGCAACAATTGCCGACAGGTGGATTCGTGTGGCTGTCCGAAGAAGAAATCATGAATTTAGATATTACGAGCATTTCAGATGAAAGCACCCATGGGTATGTTCTCGAAGTAGACATACATTATCCACAAGATTTACACGACTTACACTCAGACCTACCCTTTTTAGTAGAAAATATTATTCCACCAAAATCAAAATCGAAATTGACAAAACTGATACCAAATTTAAACGATAAGAGGAGATATATTGTGCATTATATAAATTTGAAACAAGCGCTAGATAACGGGTTAATGGTTATAAAAACACATAGAATACTTAAATTCAAACAATCACCTTGGCTTAAAAAATATATTGACCTAAACACCGATATGAGAAATAAGGCTAAGAATAAATTTGAAAAAGATCAGTATAAATTATTAAATAACGCAGTATTCGGTAAGACAATGGAAAATGTTGATAATAGAATGGATATAAAATTAGTTACCCACTGGGAGAGCGTTAGGCGGAGTATGGGTGCAAATGCATTAATAACACGCCCTAACTTTAAATCATGCTCAATATTTACTGATGATTTTGTAGCCATCCATATGGGTAAACTAAAGGTAGTCTACAACAAACCAATTTACGTTGGTTTTTGTATCTTGGAGTTGTCTAAGACAGTATTATACAACTTTTTCTACGACGTTATCAAAAAACATTTCGGCGATAATGCTTCTTTGCTGTATACAGATACGGATTCGTTGATTATAAAAACATTTACAGATAACTTTTATAATTTCATAATACAGAATCCAGACAAATTCGATACATCTAACTACGAAGAAATAAATAAATTTAATATTCATAAGGGCTTGTCGGTGTTAGGTAAAATGAAAGACGAGTTCCCCTCTGATCCCATTATTAGTTTTTATGGTACGGGTGCGAAAGCTTATTATATACAATCGGTGGATAATGAACTCAAAAAAGCTAAAGGTGTGAAGAAATCTGTTATTAGAAAGCAGCTGTCAATAGATGACTATAAGAAAATCGTTGAGCGGGGAGGTTTAATATTTAGAAAAATGAATACGTTTCGGAGTTGCTTGCATGACATTTACACAGAAATAAAGAACAAAGTGGCCTTGTCCCAACACGATGACAAACGTTTTGTTATTCCTAATACTACTAAAACATTACCGTGGGGGCACCGTGACATATCATTTTTTCAGAGCGAACAAGAACAAAATATAGAACGACTGATAGTTGCCATAAATAATATGGAGAAAAAAAATGAAAACTTGGACGCTTTACTTGCAGCAATAGCTGATTTAAGCCAATAATTAATTTAAAATTTTTATTTCATCTTCTAACGTAAAGGTCGAAAATTCAAATACATGAACTACTAAACTGGAAAATTCAAACTACAAAATTTCACCAATATTTAATTGTAACATTATAATACAAAATTATTGTGATAATTTTAAGTACTTTCAAATAATAGAATAAAAATATCTAAATAAAAATCACAGTGTTGTTATTAATAGTAAACCTTTCTCCCAAAATAAGTTAAATATCGATTAGGTTAAATCGTAAATTATAAATAATGTAGGTAGTGACTTGAAGAGGTGTGTGTAATGATACAGTTTTACAATGTAAGAGTAGGTGACGTTGCTAAAACTAAAATGTCGTTTTATGCTGCAGTCAGGAATGTGATGTCATTTCAAATAGAAAGTTGTTGCGTCAGTTATTCGATGTGCGCATGACATTTAGAAAAGTTTGACGTCACTTTGTAGCGGGATTCTGTTGAGACAAAGAAAATCAACAGTGGGGTGAAAGCTTGGCTTGCATAAATCACGTGATGTCGTCCAACCAATGAGAGACGAGAGTGGTCACCCACTCCCTACCGTTGGAGGGGGAAGTTAGCTTGGCTTGGGTTTGAGGACGCTTACAAGATTCTTTCCGTCTTCGCCTGTGCTAGTGTGTGCAAGTGTGCTCTCGTGAATTTCATTGCTCAGTTTTTGTGAACAAAATGGTAAGAACCGTTAAAAATGTATCATCTGCTGGTGGGCGTAAAAGGCGCTCGTCGACACCGCCACCAACTTTACCGCCCTTGACTTTAATGACGTATTTGGCTACGTTTAAACCATCACCTGACGCATCTACGGCGTCAGGTTCCGCCATTAATGGCGGTGCTGTGAAGTCAGCAATAAAAAATCCATCCTCTGGCAGGGTTAATGTTTTAAACAACATTATTGTTAAAGATGGTATTGCTGCTGACGTTGGGGGCGCTTCGTGTTCTAACGAAGGCGGTAGTCAGCTAGCGTATCATGGGCACCATCAGCAGATGCACGGCAATATACATCCTGGCGCAGATTTACCTGTTTTGCACCTTGAAGATGGTGACCTCGGCAATACCGTCAATGTCACCGTATCCAGGAGTAATGCAGGTAAAGCCGTTCATACCCCGAAATTACATGGTTTGGCTTTAAACAAAAAATTTAAAGTCACACCATCTACTTCAGGGTGTCAGGATGTACGCGCATCTCATCCGCGCAAATCATCTATGTCTCTGGTGGCACATGACTCCGATGACGACTTTTTGCCTAGTAATGTAAACAACAATAAAAACACAAAGTCGTCGTCGGCGCCATCAAAAGGTAAAGGTAGACGTACAGAAACACAATCCATAGACTGTGACGCGACTTTATGGGACGAGATAATGGATTTCGCGCAGACAGTTGTACCTGCCCCTCTAAGTCCGCTACCTGCTTCACCAAAAAAAAATAAGGTTTCGGCAGGTAAAGGGCAGGTAAAACCGTCTGCGTCGTTTGTGGCTGTACCTCTACCTGGCAATAGCGCATTACAACAGCCAAGCTGTTCTAATGCGGTGTTGCCACCACCACGCAATGACGCATTAGAACAACCGGGTTGCTCTAATGCGGTGTTGCCACCGCCGCCAGAGGTAGCTCCGATTGTTAATGAGAATCCGCTCCCAGCACAAGCGGACTCTGATTCTGAATCGGAGGTGTTCTCGCAAGTTGACACCAAAACATCTGTTAAACAATTTTTTAAAATATACGGTCAACTTAAGAGAACACATGATTTAAATTTGAGGCTTTGTCGGGATCATCCGAAAATCTTGCGTCGTGCTGCTGATATGCGGGAAAGAGCCGCAAAATTAGAGGCCGACGTAAAGAGACAAAGGGAGGCTCTCGACAAAACTGCAAAGCAGATGAGGTTTATTTCGGATCAAATGGGTGGCTGAGCACTTGCGCACACGCGGCGGAAAGTTATTTTAAGTTAGATTTTAAGTTAGTTAAGAATATTGTTAGTTAGATAAGATTATTGTTAATTAGGTTTAAAATATAGTATTAATAAAAAAACATTAAAAAAATAAATGCCAAAAAAAATTTAAAATGTTTGTCAAAAAAAATAAATGACAAAAATAATTAAAAAAATAAATGCCCCAAAAAAAAATAAAAATTTGTCAAAAAAAATAAATGACAAAAATAATTAAAAGAGCATACAAATAAAGGCAAATTAATTAAGTTAGATTTTTAAGTTATTTAAGAATATTGTTAGTCAGATAAGATTGTTAATTAGGTTTAAAATATATTATTAATAAAAAAATATTAAAAAAAATTAAAAAGTTTGTCAAAAAAATAAATGACAAATAATTACAAAAAAATGATACAAATAAAAGACAAAAAATGATAAAAAATAAATTACTGTGTATTATTATGTAAGAATATATTGTTAAAAATAAATATAAAAAAGTTTAAAACAAATTTTAAAAAGTGAATAAAAAATGATAAAAAAATTAATTAGTTAATAAAATAAATACACCACATGTAATTAATTAATTGTGCATATTATGAGTACATGTTTGACATGAATAAACACATAATGTAAAGGTTAATTAATTTAAATAAATAAAGAGTTTAATAGGTTAATAACAACATAAAAAAAAAAAAAAAAAAAAAAAAAAAAAAAAATTAAAAAAATCGAATTTTAAACACATGAAAATCAAAATTAATGGTTAATTAGGAAAGGTCAAAGGTCAAATTTAAAAAAAAAACCGGAGAACCACCACCTCCTTTCTCCGGGGGGCGTCCGAGGATTCGATCCTGTGGTCTTCTGAGTGACCTCAAGATCGACGCGTATTTGCCCGCTCGGCTACTCGAACGCCCCACAAGAGTTAGGTCTATTTCCTAATTTCAACAAAAAACTACCTGCTCATCGATCCGTATTTACCAGGCAGGGTCGCATGGCCTTAGGCTATAAAATCAACCCAAGCTATCGGCTTTATACATTTACAACTGTATTATTTTGAATCAGTTTATATCTTGAGATATTTTAATTTAATTTAAATAATAATAAATAAAAGATAACCATTTTTTTTTCAAAATACTTTTTAATAAAATCATTCATATGTTCATTTGTTTTAATATTTATATGATTTACTAATTTTCACAACTTGTAATATACAGGGTGGCACAAATATTTTTATTAATTAAAAAATATATACAATTAAACTTAAAAATAAAATGAAATATAAATTTACATTAATAAATACTACTTATAACGAATCAAATTTAGTAAAACACGTTGTATCGTTCACGCAATTGTTTTATTTACATTATTACATGTATGACATACTTCAATTCGATGCAATTGCACCAAGTTTGTGCTGCAACATTTACATTTCGTTATCATTGCACCATCCAACGTCGTCGTTTTGTGAATATTTACATGCTGGTGACGTCCGGACACTATCCGTGTATAGGATATATAACATAGCCCACACAGGAAGTGTTTGGTTGCATCCGGCCTGGTTCTGATTATGACAAAAGACGCTGACGTGCAATATAGTCTCCGCCGATCATCATAATTGTTTAATATTTTTCCGGAGAAGGCTAACTCTCCCGCTTCGTCTTCCACATCATCCCCAAGACCTTCATCTACACTGACGGGAACCAGGTTGCCATCTCCCCAGTCGGCACCCTCTTGGTCGACATTGATATTTTCCACGATGATGGGATCCCCCCTGTGGACAGCATCTTGATTCAAGTCCTGAAGCTCTTGATTTACACCATCTCGGTGTAACACCATTGCACCCATATCATTTTCTGCCAGTTCAGTGAGGAATCGTCTATAAGCCATCTTTAAATGTTGGAACTCAACTGATTTGATGTTAAACCTCCTCCGTTTTATATTCTATAATTCGTGACGGTGACGCCCTTCCTATTGCGTCAAGTTTACTATTAGCTATTTAAACCAAGAGTGACCACAAGAGGAACGCATTCAAACTTCTTACGTAACACAATCGTGTCTTAAAACAGAAGTGCATACAATGGTCCTACCAAGAGAGTGGAAATTAAAACCAATAATAGCAGTACAACCGTATAGTTACAATAATTCAAGAATTTGCCATAATTGCTATACTGCATGGAGGAAGCAAATTATCAACCCATGCACTGGACTGTGCAAAAAGTGTGTAATTCAGAACCCAGTGCAGAAAAAAGAATTTCGAGACAATTGTCCAAATGAAACACAATGTCGCAATTGTCTTACCATACTCAAAAGAACGAATTTTGGTATATATCGAGACGTATGTGAAGCTTGCAAAGCAGACCAACCACAATTAAGACAACGATGCGTGTACTGTAGTAAGTACGAGGACAATTGTTGGAACAACATTTGCATAAAATGTATGTCAGGGGCACTCATCTTGTGTGATCGCATTGGTGTGTTTTATAGTAGTTGGACTCACCATAATAGGGACTGTTGGTGTCTTAATTATAAATAAATTATATTATTTGTATATATGTATGTGTGTATGTAATATATATTATAACCATAAACTGTAAATATATTTTTAGTATTGTAATAACATATTATTTTGTAGGAAACTTTTAAAATTATACAAAAAAAAAATGATTATTTTTAATTTTTTTACAATTTAAAATGAAGGAAATAAATTAAATAAATATTTAAGAGTTTATTAAGTAAATAAATGTATTAAATGACTTACAATTAATTTATTTACTAAAACTATTTATTAAATTATTTACAATGTTTAATTTATATGGATGCCTAATCTGTTCCCTCGCAGACATTATCGCACTCTATCAAGAGCTGATAATCTGACCAGTGGCTCTGGTCAGGTGATGGCTGGCCGTCTGGATCGTAGAACACCGTTTCCATAGACCATGCTGATGGTGATGTTGCCCTATCAGTGCTGCTGTCCGGGGGGTTATCTTGGTCCTCGCCTAGATTCTCACCTATCCAATAAGATGAAGGTGATATTGGTCTGTCGTCAATGCTATCTGGGGTAGCTTGGTCATCCTGGTCCTCTTCGTCTTCCTGGTCCTCTTCGTCTATCGAATACGATGGAGGTGACCGTTCCCACCAATCACTGCTGTCTGGGCCGTATTCACTAGGCATTGACCAGGTCGATGACGTTGATTTTGAGTCGGTGCTGGAGGAGACGCAATTTACTTGAGAAGTGTCCATGATGTTAATAATTTTAAATCTGACAAACAAGAGCGTTGCTGTGTGTTATATAAAGCAAACTAATCTCCACCCCCAGCAGTGGCGCCTCCTACAAACATTACTTTACAGGCACCTCTATTATTGATGATGGAGAGGGGGTAAACATTTAATGTATAGTGTTTTACTGAATCAATGAATAAGTCAGGTTGGCCGAGTGGTTAAGGTGTCAAACTTCACTAATTAAAATTCATAATAACACGTATCCTATGATTGGATATGAATACCCCCTCTATTATTTTAGAGTGACTCCCTCCCCACACTACTATATATATGGGAGTAATATTAAACCAAACTTAGTTGCATTTACTATTTCTATCTATATACCACGTATCGAAATGGCAAATCCATCTATTATATCTATTCTAAGACGGTTGGCGCAAGAAGATTCCAATAATTGGATGCTGTTTAATCATGAGGCTGCGGAGATGGGGGTACCTGCTGAGGCTGTGGAGATTGGAGCACCTGCTGATGTTGATGCCAATGGTGCCAACATCGATATCCAGGAAGTCATCGAAGGCGGCGAAAATGGTATAGTGGACGATGGAGTCGACGAAATGGTGGACGATGGTATAGAAGTCGATGTTGCGGACCTCATCGAGGAAGACCAGCACGAGATGGCTTTCCAGATAAAAGATATGGTGGCTGGTACAATGGACAAGGTGTGTGCTACAGCGGCCTTCGTTGTGGTATGCAGCATTGACCAGGGAAAATACTTTATGTGCACTAGGTGCTACGTATCGTATTCTCGCATGGTCGTAGAGGGGGCTGTTCACCAACACGCAAGTCTGCACAACACGGTTGAGTGGTGGGACGTACCTACCATAAAGTGCAAAGCTTGTGGCGATGACACAGTGACAGTCGGTGCCATCGAAGGTTGTTTTGTGTGCAATAATACTGGAAAAAGAACAGTACCCATATAATAATATTAGATTTTCTAGTTTGTACTTTTTATATTATTTTTTATGTTTGTTTAATGTTTAATTATAATTTTTAATTATATTTAATTAATTTTATGTTTTATGTTATATGTATATTTGTATCATTCTTATAATATAGATTGTAGGAAAATAAAAAGGAATTAAAACATTTATGTGTATGTTTATTATCTTTCAAGTGTTAAAAAAAAAAAAAAAAAAAAAATGATTATTTTTAATTTTTTTACAATTTAAAATGAAGGAAATAAATTAAATAAATATTAATAAAGTATATTCATTTTATTATTCATTTGTGACACATATTAAAATATTTCAATCGACATAACTATATAATGATACATTAATATATTTTTCTAGTTAATGACAATTTTAAACAATAGAAGCTATATCAACCCACGAATTGTGTTCTACAGATAGCCCCAACCACTTTACCAGCACTTTATTTCCTTTCTTCTTTAATACATTTTCAACTAGATACACATCGGGGTATTTTGCTTTTAGTAGCTCCATTTCATAAAAACATCCCTTGATTGGGTGTCCAAACAAGTCTTCTATCAGGTAAGTTGTGGGATTTGTTATGTTTATTTTGGTAATTTTAAAAAGTTCTGTTGAAAAGTTCGGTGTAAACCCTTTATCAAATACACCTTTATACTTGCTAATACGAACTATATCACCGAGATGAAATTTCGGTTTCAGAGCAATCTTAATATAATTATATACGTTTAAATGTGTAGTTGGTTTGACATCAATGGGCTTTCTGCCAGTTGTACGATGGACTTTGTCATTGTAACTTTTTGTAACGTTTGGTAGGATATCGAGCCATTTATATTTACCCATAGCTGAGAATTCTTTATACAACCAATTTTTTAATGTGCGGATTACTCGCTCAACAATTGCTGCTTTTTTTGTGCTATACGTAGAATAATGATTAATTTCGTGCCGCTTCATTAATGCGGAGAACTTTCTGTTATAGAATTCAGTACCATTATCGGTCTGTAAATTTCTCGGTGAATAATTTGCTTCTTGAATAATAGTCTGCATAGCCTTGGTAACTTCTACAGCTGCTTTATTTTTAATAGGTTTGGTCCATACGTACTTGGAATAGCAGTCAATCACTACAAGAATATAACGATACCCTCTATTTTTATCAGCGTATGGCTGCATTTCAGCTAGGTCTGCTTGCCACAAATCACCAAACCCCTTAATTATGGTTCGCCTTCTACGAAAATTTCGTCGAGCATTTCTATGTAACTCGTTAACAACTTGTAATTTTTCGCTGCTAACCTCCATTATAAAATTGTCTTCAGCTATATATCAACTTCAGGCATTAGTTCTGGTGGAAATGCTAGGCCTCCGGATTGCACCTTCTTTGGTTGGAGTTCGGTGGCAATATGCTCTAATTTAGAGATTCTAGTGATTAAAGTATTGCGATTGTTTATGGCCGAACGTTTAACTTCAGAAATTGCTTTATCAACATATTTCCTCATTTCTATTTTCATTTTCTGCATCATCTCATTATTTTGTTTATTGAAAATAGCGCGATTTTCTTCTCCACTTCTTATAAGTCCCACATCAACATATTTTTTCATTTCCCCAATAATTACATCGGTTGTATCAAAAATAGCTTTGGCAGCATTTTCATCATTTGTTTGTAGACGCTTGTTAACGTAATTACATGTTGCACCATCTTGATCATCGACAGGTTCCCCTAAATTTTTTAAACGCTTATTTTCAATATCATAGTGATTATCTCTGGTAAGTTTAAAACCCACGCCAGGTAATCCACGATGGGCTATTAACTTACTCGCACTAATTCTTTTGCTGCGTCCAAATTTGTCGATAGTGTTTACAGTAGACATTTCTGACTGCATCTGATGCGGTTTATAAATTGCAGACTATATAATACTTATTAAGTATAATGATACTATGTTTTATTTCATCTTTAATACACTATTTTTTCTTCCCTAAGTTCTGATATTATTTCTATTATTTCATTGTCGTGGTTGTTATTTCCCGCTATTTTCGAACTCCATAGTAGACGTAGACGATCCACGAGTTCGCTGGGTTTATTCCAAAAAATATATTCTTTATCTTTATTTCTGTACAATTTGTGGGTAGGTACACGTTTTAAGCCGTGACCACTTGTTGACGATCGTGTCGCAATTGTAGAAGATGTTAATGGTTTGATAATTTTGTGAAATTTTCCACGCTTAGTAGTGTTATAGCCATTCGCTACATCGAATTTTTTGTAAGGTGCCTTTGTTTTTCTTAGTATTTCTCCATATATCTTACTCCATTCATCATCGAGAACACCCTCTCTATTATCATCTAAAATTGTTGGGCGTTTTAGAAATATTAGATCGTACAATTTAGGACTACCTAGATACACGCCAAGTTTCTTATTGCCATACCATAGCGTAATATTTCCATGGGAAAAACGTATTTCGGCATTGCCCATCAGCAGTTTGCCTGTCTTGGGATCTACACGCACTCCATATAAACTATCATACTTGGAATCACCAGATTTTAAATTTTGTATATGTCTTTTTACAACCTCGTGTCTTTTTTCTAGTTTACTAGCTGGAGAAGTTTCGGATACAGGGGTTGTTCTTATTGACGATGGTGGTGTTTCCATAATGGGGATATAATGTGGAACATCATCACCACCTACATACTTATCGGATCCTTCTTCAGAAGCACTCTCCCATGATACAGCCCTCTGGGTGGACACCCTTGATGATGATGGTTTTGAATGTAATTGTTGGATATGAGATTTGTTCTCTGCTGCTGAAGATATAACATTTAAAGGTTCAGTTATCGGTTGGTAGATCTTTTCAAGTGTTACGTGCATCTCCATATCTTTGTTCTTGATATAGTTAAACTTCTTCCGCACAGCATCTGTTGCCTCAATCAGCTGTCGCTTGAGTGTTATTTCGCTACTGGGATGTGCAAGATTGTTATATTTTTTATTATCTTTGGTAACCTTCATCTTAGCGCATACGTAAACGAAGTAATCCTAACGACGTATGTAATTCAAGTGAAGTTTTTAATAAAATGCATTATGGATATATGAAGCTATCAAACCCTTTTCTATATCGCCCACCTTGTACTTCTCTATCCTTATCAATCACTAGAAATCCATATTTGTCATTCCAGCACTTTGCACACATATTTTGAAATACTGTAAACGTTACATCAGGTGACACATGATCGGAAAAGATGTGATGCAGATTCATGTCGTCCTGTTTAAAGACAACAATTAAATTACTATTGTCTCTTATTAGCTGCTTCGGGATTCGAGAGTATGTCTGGCCAAGATAAAAACAATCCACATTTCTATGTCGGCCCATACTGAAATATCCCCTTATAACATCTTGTTTCTCACATATTACATCGTCAAATATAAACACAGACTCTGGCTTTGCCTCGGATGGTTCCACTATTTGCGTACCATTACTAAATGTATAAAATCCTAACCCCTCAATCGGCGCTAATACATTACGTAGATACTCATACTTGGGTTGATTTATAGACTTTGAGTATAGGTAAATATTTAAAAAACGTAAACCTAAACGATGCGTGATCAAAGATATTAAGACATTTGTTTTCCCACAATTCGAGGGTCCTATTATGAGGGCACGTACAGTTGAAGGTAGTAGTGGTCCATGGCGATTATCAGCACTTAACCCACGCCCAACTTTTTCATCCAAATTATCTATAGAAAGCGTTTGTTTCTGTTTCACAATGTGCATTGTACCGCGGCTAAATGTTATATAAGTAGATGTGTGATTTACAACTCTTATTTAAATGGTTTCTACGATACGATACACACGTGAAAAACGTACGAAGCGCGGTGGAGGATTAGTTAATTCCCTGATTAATAAGCTCCCCGTCGAGTTGCATTTGCCAGGTTATCAATTTTGTGGTCCAGGCACAGATTTAAATAAAAGGTTAGCACGAGGTGATTCTGGCATAAATCAGCTCGATAAAGCGTGTAAGCAACACGATATTGCATACGACAAAAATAGCAGTAATCAAGCAGCCCGCCATAAAGCAGACTATCAGCTTGAACAGGCTGCGTGGAAACGGGTGAAATCCAAAGACGCAGGACGTGGAGAAAAGGCAGCTGCTTGGTTAGTCACAACTATAATGAAGGGAAAACAACGTCTTGGTATGGGATGTAATTCAACAATATCTCGCAATCCAATAAGGAAACGAATCATCAAGAAAACAAAGAAAGGTAAGAAGAATGTTAAAAAGACAGCGTTTGGATCTGGGATAGTACGAAAAGTGCGTGACACACTGCGAAATGCTGGAGGCAAAAAAGTAAAAGACCAAAAGAAGGTGGTTGAAATTGCTCTAAAAGCTGCACGTCGATATATAAAACAGGCCGGTGGAAAACGCAATATTCAAACACCTCGAATTATACCAATTCCAAAAGTTGGTGGTATTTTACCTCTAATACCCATTTTTGCTGGATTATCTGCATTGGGTAGTTTGGCTGGTACGGCTGCTGGTATTGCTAAAGCTGTAAATGATGTGAAAAAGGGTAGAGAAGAATTAGCTGAAGCAAATCGGCACAACAGAAGTATGGAAGCAATAGCTATGAAAAGTGGTAAGGGGATGTATATGAAGCCATGCCGAAAGGGGATGGGTCTTTATCTAAAACAGAATTCAAAAAACTAATAGACTCCCTACCTCGGAGACCTCTTACCGACATTGATCTTAAATATTATGCTAATAAAATGAAGGTAGCATACTTTCGAGGTGTATTTATGCGTGACTCACTACCAAGACATGGGCCACATTACAATGAATCCGCAATAATCAATTTGGATAGTATATATGGTCCTGGGACACATTGGGTGGCATATAAAAAACGAGGTAGTTTAGTAAATTATTTTGATAGTTTTGGCGACTTACCCCCACCTATAGAATTAGTTACATATTTCAATAACGATTCAAGGAGGGCCAACCAAATATTCTATAACTACAAACGTGTACAGAATTTTAACACAGTGTTGTGTGGACATTTGTGTTTAAAGTTTCTCTCTACGAAACAAATATAAAACGCCATGGAACTGAAATCTATGACCCCAGCAATAGATCGAGAAGGTATCAAGCGAATGGGTCACTCACTAATTGCATTCTCCCGTTTGCGTAGTCTGTTGAAGATGAGCAAACAACAACTAGCAGATATGCCCAAAGAGGTGATGATTGGGTTGGCTTCACATGAAATTGCATTAGTATGGGATAAGCTACCTACACATCTTCAGAACGATGTCGATATATTAAAATATCAATATTGTACAGAACATTACCTTAATGATTATGAAAGCAATGTTGACGTAAATGATGGTCCAACACCTAGAAAAATGTTTTGCTGCTATTGTAAGGTAAACGATGTAAATGTGGCATCCAATAACAATGTAAATATATTACCATCAACTTCTAAGAAGAGGAAATTATACCATTATTGCTGTAATCCACAATAAATTGGGTAACACAATTTAATTATATCAGTCATGTCGTACACGTTCACACTAACGAGCCGCTTAAGTGAGCTAAGTGTCAACTTTGATCCACCCATTGAACTGGATAGGAGCAGTCGTCATGGGTTAGGTTTAATTGGATTCTACTCTTACAACTCCATATACAATGTGGATGAAACAAATAACATCTTCCAATATAGGGTTAGTGCTAAAGATACATTCACTACTGTTCACATACCTCTGGGGGCTTATGAAATTGATGAAATCTATGCTGCAATGTTGAAAGCTATGAATATTGATGGAAAGGATTACACGCAAATATTCACTTTAAGGGCAAACAACAATACCTTAAAGTGCGAGATTTTGTCAAAGTATGAAGTAGATTTTAGACAACCAAATTCAATAGGAAGTCTGTTGGGATTTGGACAAATATATTTACAACCAAATAAAAATTACGAATCAACACAGCCTGTTGATATTATGAAAGTAAGGATGATACGCGTAGATTGCAATATTATTTCTGGAGCTTATCTGAATGCAGAAGAGTCACACACTCTCTTTGAATTTGACATAGACGTTGAGCCTGGCTACAAACTTACTAGAGAACCCAAAAATATCATATATTTACCTGTTAGACCTAAAGGGTGTCAGTTAATAGACAACATCACACTACGCATACTGGACGACAACGGTGATTTGATCGATTTTCGAGGTGAGAAAATTATTGTAAGGCTAGAATTGAAGAAAGTCGGATATCACCAACCAAATGGGTTTTAGATATAAACAGCGACAGCAAGTACATCACCATCAGTATGATACTGTAGCGAACAACAGTATGGATAAAAAGAAAGGGAGATGTGGAAAGCAATTCATTCAAAGTCTATACCTTAAACAGTTAAGACATAGATTGTCAGCTGAGGATCAAGCCTTTTTAAAATCTATTGGATTAAAACTGCGAAAAATTGGTCATAATAATGGTGGCTACTGCAACTAGTGACAAACTTGAGGTGTTTGATGAACCTGTGTTAGATCATTCCCTAGTTAGCCTACATGAGCATACATATAAACCATATGGATCCCCATATTACAGAAACTCTGATGAAATACGTATTCCCATCAATTTTCAAGATGTTATACTCGACATTTCAGAAAGTTATATATACATAGAGGGAAAATTTACTCCTAGCGACACCACAAAGCGTTGTTATTTATCCAATAATGCACTAGCATTTCTCTTTGAAGAGATACGACTGGAAATGGGTGGTGAACAAGTAGCAGTAGTCAGAAGACCTGGTATTACTACCACAATGAAAACTATGGTGTCGTATGGGCAAACGCATGCACGCTCATTAATAACAACAGGTTGGGGTCTCACTGAAAAGAGACAAGATATTTTAGATACCGCCAGTCACGTGTTCAGTGGCAAACTACCCCTTAAGTTCCTTATGGGTTTTGCAGAAGATTATACCAAAGGCATTCTGAATGTGAAGCAAGAATTAATTATGATAATTGCACGCTCATTTAAAGACTCCTATATCGGTGAGGTTGATGCAGAGTTGGAAATCAGCAAAATTGAGTGGAAGATAAGGCACATTGTACCTGAAGATCGACAAAAGTTAAAATTATTGAATCGAATTAATAAAAGTGGTAATAATACCAAAGTTAAGATGGTCTACCGTGCGTGGGATTTTTATGAGCTTCCCTGTCTACGCGATACTACCTATGACATATGGGCTCTTAAACTCTCCACCCGTCTTGAAAGCCCACTTTTCATCCTTCTTGGCTTTCAAGGCACTGATCAGGCCAATGATAGAACAAAGGATGTTACACAGTTCAAACACGCAGACATAAATAATATTCGACTATTTCTAAACTCTGAAGTATATCCATATGAACGTTGGAATTTAGATTTCGATAAGAAGCTCGATTCTGCAGCATATTATGCTTATGAGAACTTCCAACGTAGTTACTATGATAAAGATATGAGCGAACCCATGATGGATCTTGGGGAATTCAGGAAGAATCCTTTGTTTGTCATTGATTGTTCACACCAACCTGTTGCAGTGAAATCATCTACTGTCGACATAAAAATAGAATTTGAAACACGAAAAGCGAAATTTCCGGAACAAACTCGAGTGTATGCACTTATACTTCATGATACATATTTAAGTTATAACGCATTAGATGGCTCGGTTCAGAATGGTTTTCTCGATGTCAAGTAAAAAAAGAAAATATTTATTATTGTGGAATTAAGTAGTGCAACCTATTTCTATCAAGATATCTGGATAATTTTATCAACAATAATCATGATGTACTTGCAACTGTTTATTTTCTCAGAATGTAATTGTAGAATTAAATATAAAATTAAAATAAAAACTGTTCTAATTATACTATGATTGTATTTTTTGTTGTGTAATAAGAAATATGAAATAAAATGAATGTAATCTTTTAATGTGTATTTTATTTATTCAGTTTTATAATATAATATAAAATACAGAATATTGTTTACTACAGATACATACAATATTTGGTGTAATAAATATGACAATAGAAGATGAATATTATTTATGTATCTACATTGTTATCTTCTACATCAGACTGGTCGAGTTGATATTTTTCAATAATATTCTTAGGTAGGTACTCCATTATCTCGTATAGAAAATGTTTTAGTTCCACTCTGTCCATATGCTCACAAAACTCATCCAAATTTAAGAAGCCACGGGAATATCTACCACATAGATTTACACCAATGCTATACGCTTTAGAAGCTTCTTTAACCCGTCGAACTTCTTCAGCGTCGAAGCAGATATTCATATCATAATTTAATGAAACCAATGCATCCCTTATTAAGTCATCTAGTTTACAAGACAATCTCTCAATGGCAGATTTAATGTCTTCTGCAGGGGTCCATGTTTGGGTTGAATATTGCATCCACATCTTTGCTGCGTACCTACAAATAAAAAATGAAATGTAAAAAAATACATAAAAAACAGCACTAAATGGACTTACGTTTGAGCTATTGGTGTACACGAAGTAAAAATATGTTGTACAAATGTCAATTTAGATATATCAGAATCTTTATAGGCTAACAAGTGATACTATTCTATAATACTCCTAGCATTCTTCCACAATATTCCATTTCTACTTAATACTTAAACTTAGCTAACTTAAATACTTTACGATTATTTTTGTTTGAGAATTAAACACCGAAACTTATTAATGGACTAGATTTTGCTCCAGGATAAGCTGGAGAACTTTGTCCTAAATATGTCAATGTAACTTTACCATTTGACGAATTTATTTTATCGATAGTGTTCTCACATATAATTTCCACAAACCGTTTCGGTAAAAATGATTTAAAAGTCGTAATTGAACTTTCCTCAAACAAAGTTACTATGATTGATTTTCCAAATCTTGTATTAACCAAAGATATTTTTTTTATGATATAAGGTTTATTTAAAATTAACGCTGAAATGGATCTTTGCTCTAAAACCTGCATATCTTGATTTATTAGCTCATTAAGTGCTAATAAGTCAACTTCGGAAATTGCCATATTTAAAATGAATATAATGAAAGAATTATAAAGAGTAATATAAGATATTGCTCACTTGAAATAACTGAAGTCACTGACTGCACTAGGCTGATTTGTTAGCTGTAGATGGTTCACGATAGAACACGATAGAAATGATTTTGTGTTGCGACTACATCTTCTTTATAGCAGTCTAGCTGAGCTACCCCACCACCACTACTTGGAGTACTCATACACATATTGGTACATACACTAATTACAACTACAATTGCATTGCACCACTCCAATTACCTCTATTGCAATTACATCAGTCTAATTACTGCACATTACTCTACTTACCTCTATTGCAACTACATCAGGCTAATTACCTGCAATACTCTAATTACCTCTATTGCAATTACATCAGTCTAATTACCTACATTACTCGAATTACCCTAGTTACCCCCCACCACAAAAAAAAAAGGGTGGGGGGAGACCCAGCTCCGCCATTACTACTCTACTGTCCGATGATTCGAGGATGATCTAAATTACGCCATCGTTTCGACCGGTGTGGCGCAACAAAAGAATTGCGTCGCATATTTTCACATATCATGAATTGGACCATATGTCCAAATATACAGAATTATACTATACTGTCACTGACACTTAGCACTGTGATAGATATATCAAAATGTCGTAAATTAAATTATATGATCGATTAACGTATATAATTAGCCTGACCACGCTAAATTGTTGTGAATCGAAATTAATAAACTGCACGTTAAATAGAATTCCAAATAAAATGGTGTATGGTAAGTATTTACCAAACATTTAACTACATTTACATATTTATATCAATTTTGTTAAATGCTCCTAATTGTCATAATGGGCATTCATTCATCCATTATCATAATTATGCATAAAAACACGAAATTGTTCAGGCTGGAATTTAATAGGGAAACATTTATATAATTTTGTTAATGACAGAACAACTTATTCAAAAATATGACAATTAAACCGGAAAATACCTATTTAGACGTTATTTAGCAAATAACAAGTACGGCCCTGTCAAGATATGATCCAAAATTTAAAAACATGTTTTTTTCTCTGGAGTTACTGATCAAAATTAAATATTGCCATAAGCTCCATTTTTTAAATATCCCCAAGGCAGAAGTTCAAGGGCGTCAGATCAGGATACCTGACTGGCCGTTCCATCTCCCTGGAAAACCATTTAACTATTTACATATTTTTGGAATCGGATAAATGTGTCCTTTAAACACTTGGATCCATATACAGGGTGTTTCTTTTAAAAAAAATCAGGTTATGCAGAAATATTACATTTCCGATGTTCTTTCGTTTTTTCTGACAACTAATTCTAAAAATATAGAGTAAAACATAATTTGATTTATTATTATCGTTTTCAATTAGAGCTCGCGCGTAAAGAATGTGATTTCAATCCAAACAAAGCACATTGCCATACCACTTAGCGCCTAGATAAATGTATCAAATTGTCAACCTATGCCACATTTAGCTAGTCTCAGGTGCTAATACAAATTCTCACTGTGCTGCATATTTTTACGCGAGCGTATTAATGTAATTAGGATCAGTACACAGAAAAGGTAATTTGTAAGGGGACACTAACGGTGGTCTTCGTGACAATTTGAAACGAAAACAACTTATGTAATCCCAATTTACATAATGGCGGTATTAGTAGCCTGCGTGCATACCTATGTATTCTTTAGCTTAGGAAAACAATGTTTTATGTATTTATTCACAGGGCATCCGTTCCTCATGCAAAGGGGATTATTGGGGGCAAATCCAAAAAAGTAATAATCTGAGTGGTTGCCAGAGGGTGAGGTTTACGTAGGTTATGCCGGTACGGATGGAAACTGTTCATACAATTAAGCATTGGCTAAATACAGCAGTTGTCTGCTGATTGAGGTTATGTTGAAATGTCAAAAATGTGACAGCGCATGGATGATTACCTATCGAAATTAATTCATGAATTATCCTGTACAGCCATGAACTTCTTAAAGTTCACTTTCTTTTTTTTCCATGGCCTTCTCAATAAATATTAGAATTGCGATAAATAATCGTAGATATCAATGGAAAACGATTCGAACATTTATTCTAGTTTAGTTTTCCTATTATTGAATAATTTATTTTACGTTTGTGTTGCTTGTTAATAGGTTTCCATGGCCTCCTTACAAATATATTATTTAATGTTTTGTAAATTAACTACCTTTCAAAGAGATAAATATATAACATATTATATATCGTTTGAAAACTGAGGCATGCATAATTTTTTTTTATCATGGATTCTACTCAAAAAAGTGCTTAGAATGTGTTACTCGTTTTTCGATTGGGCACTTGGTAATTGAGATATAGGATTCACCCAAAAATGTCAATTTTCCAAAAACGCTCTGTAGCTCGGTAGTCGAAATAGATTTCTTTGTTTCTCGAAAATCGATCTCAGGCCACCTTTATCGTTTTTTTTTTCTATCTCTCACACTTTCAAAGAAATCTTCAAATCCCGTAGAATTTGGTCCACCCTGTTACTTTTTTTCGCTCTACCCCGAAAGTTTGTCGGACTTTCTGCCCGATATCTAGAAGAAAAAAAATTAAAAAAACCCGCGAATCACGTAACTAATAAAAGATAGCCCCACCGGGGCTTTTTTCAATTTTAAAGAAAACACCTAAATTTCTTCTTTCAAAAAAGACTTCTTCTTTCAAAAGACTTCTTTCTTTGAAAAAAGGCGCTGTCCGATTTATTATTTTAAATTTTTTCAATTTTAAAAAAGAAACCCTAAATTTCTTCTTTCAAAAAAGACTTCTTTGTTTGAAAGAAGGGGCTACCTGATTTAAATTATTTCAGTTTTAAAGAAACCCTGAATTTCATCTTTCAAATAAGGGCTTTCAATTTTAAAGAAGAAACCCTAAATTTCTTCTTTCAAAAAGACTTCTTTCTTTGAAAAAAGGCGCTGTTCGATTTTTTTTTAATTTTTCCAATTTTAAAGAAACCCTAAACTTCGTTCACTTTAAATTTTTCAATTTTAAAGAAGAAACCCTAAATTTTTTCTTTCGAAAAGGACAGACTGCTTTATTTTTTAATTTTTTTTTTCAATTTTAAAGAAGAAACCCTAAATCTCTTCTTTCAAAAAAGACTTCTTTGTTTAAAAGAGGGGGGCTGCCTGATTTAAATTCTTTCAATTTTAAAGAAACCCTGAATTTCATCTTTCAGAAAAGGGCCGCGTTATTTTTATTAATTTTTCAATTTTAAAGAAGAAATCCTAAATTTCTTCTTTCAGAAAAGACTTCTTTCTTTGAAAAAAGGGGCTGCATGATTTAAATTCTTTCAATTTTAAAGAAACCCTAAATTTCATCTTCCTAAAAAGGACCGCGTTATTTTTATTAATTTTTTCAATTTTAAAGAAGAAACCTTAAATTTCTTCGTTCACTTTATTTTTAAATTTTTCAATTTTCAAGAAGAAACCCTAAATTTCTTGTTTCAAAAAATACTTCTTCTTTGAAATAGGGGCTGTCCGATTTATTTTTTTTATTTTTTAAGAAACCCTAAATTTATTTTTATTAATTTTTTCAATTTTAAAGAAGAAACCCTAAATTCCTTCTTTCAAAAAAGACTTCTTCTTTCAAAAAGGACTTGTTTCTTTGAAAAAAGGGGCTGCCCGTTTTAAATTCTTCCTATTTTAAAGAAACCTGAAATTCCTTCTTTCAAAAAAAGGCCGCGTTATTTTTATAAATTTTTTCAAGTTTAAAGAAGAAACCCTAAATTTCTTCGTTCACTTTATTTTTTAATTTTTCAATTTTAAAGAAGAAACCCTAAACTTCTTCTTTCAAAAAAGACTTCTTTCTTTGAAAAAGGTCCGATTTTTTTTTAATTTTTTCAATTTTAAGGAAACCCTAAATTTCTTCTTTCAGAAAAGACCCGCTCTATTTTTATTAATTTTTTCAATTTTAAAAAGAAACTCCAAGGTTTATCTCTTTCTACCCCAAAATTTTGTCGAACTTTCTGCCCGAAAACTAAAAAAAATTTGGTCTGGCTTAAGGCTGGGAATTGAAATCGAAAATCCGAATATTCACTTTTTCCATTTCGTCACATACACAAGACACTAGTCGAAAACGCAAATTTAATATGGGCTTCTAATTAATTTAATCCATGGAAAATATACTCAGCATCTAAGGATTCATATTATTGCGTGCCAAATATAATCCTAATAATATCATTTCGCCAGCATAATCAGCCCCATTTTCCACTTATTCACATCAATTGAATTGAGTGGATAATTGGAACTTAAATCAGACTCGTCGACAATCAAGGCATGCAATAATGAGTGTGCATCTCCAGTTGCATCCACGTGCATTTTTAATGATAACGATAACGCTCACTTAAGCATCCTTTAACGCAAATCTCAGACCACAGGATATGCAGCGTATATGCAGGGGACGTATTAAGGAACTTGATAATCATACAAGACTTTATTCGATGTGTCTTTTACACCCGGTATAAAATAAATGTGATGATATAAGCATATGGTTTCCCAGGGTATTTGATCATTTTGTGGACGGCGGGCGTAGACCTAATATTTCAGATTTCAGCTAATAAAAATATTCCTTGGCATTAAGTCAAATATCTGCATAAATTACAAAAATAAAATCTATTCACTTCCTATAAATATCCGTACACTGCTTGATACGATTATTATGAGGGTTACTCGGGTTTAATCGTTTCGGTACACTCAGGCATTTGTAAAAATAAACCTCGATTGTAACCATCTTCTAATTATACTTTTCTTAACAGGGGGGATGTTTTAATTATTTCAGTTTGACTGAAGTAGTTATAACAAAAAAAAATTTAAAAACCGCGTTTAAATTGGCAAAAATTGGGCTTGTTTCACACGAATGAGTTTACAAAATTAATAACTAGCAAGCGTTTGGTGCTAGTTTTTTGACTGACCTTGTACGATAAATTGATTAGGAAATAAACCAAATAATTGGTATTATGTAACATGGTAATACTATAGAAAAATATTTTTAGCAAATATTGCAGTAGCTAATTCTTTGAAAGGGTTTAGCTTAAGATAAAATATTTAGTTTATTAAATAAATTACAAGCTAGTAGTTTTTTAAATCAGCCCAAAATCTAACTTTACAAAATTTGGTTCGTTTAAGCGGAAGTTCGTTATAAATGGGTTCGCTATCACTAGTAAAAATACTTTGATCTTGAGGCAAAAATTCTATATATTTATTATGCATATAAGAAATATACAATGTTATTTTTTATAATCCCAGACAAAATCCCTACATTCATCGAGCACACGTACAACAATAAACACACAGCCATATTCCACGCTATTTATGGCAGCCAGTAGTAAAATAACTAATTGCATATTTATGACAATCGTTTCTGTTCTTTAAAATACTTATGCAACACCTACATTAGCTTATTGTTTTGTTTGAATGCAGAACAAAGTATACAAATCCAAATCCAAACCACGTTTTTGTACTGGCGATAATCCTTACTCCTTAGTCGTAATTTAAATTTGAGATTTTTCTTTCTGAACCTGCCTCCTGCCTCTCAGCGATGATAAATTTAGTTTTGAACAAACACAAACCAGTTTTGGTCACTAGGTTGGGCAAGTCGGACCCGGAAGGTCTGGCTTTGCGTATACAAGTTGTATTTTGCTATCGAAATTTTTTTGGAAAATTTTTTTTAGTTATCGGGCAGAAAGTTCGACAAAGTTTTGGGGTAGAGAGAGATAAAAAACATTTAAGGTTTCTACTTTAAAATTGAAAAAAATAAAGCGGATAGCCCCGGCGGGGGGGGGGGGGGGTTGCTCTTCTAATTATAGGGCAGAAAGTCCGACGAAATTTCAGGGTACATAAAGATAAAGAACAATTAGGGTTTCTTCTTTAAAATTGAAAAAATTAATAAAAATAACGCGGACATTTTTTGAAAAAAGAAATTTAGGGTTTCTTTAAAATTGAAAAATTTTAAAAAATAAATCGAACAGCCACTTTTTTCAAAGAAAGACGTCTTTTTTGAAACAAGAAATTCACGGTTTCTTCTTTAAAACCGAAAGAATTTAAAGAAATAAAATGGACGAATAGATTTGGGGTTTCCTCTTTGACATTGAAAAATATTTAAAAAATTAAGCAGACACCGTTTGAAAACAATTTAGGGTTTCTTCATTAATTTTAAAGAAATTTAAAAGAATAAAGCGGACATGTCTTTTTTGAAAGAATAAATTTAGGGTTTCTTTAAAATTGAAAAAATAAAAAAATAAAGCAGACAGGTCCTGGTTTTTGAAAGAAGAAATTTAGAATTTCTTTTTTAAAATTGCAAAAATTCAAAATAAACAAAGCGGACAGGTGACAGCCCCGGCGGGGGTGTCTTTTTTTGTTATTTACGAAAATCGCGTTTTTTTGGAAAATTTTTTCTTCTAGAAATCGGGCAGAAAGTCCGATGAAATTTCAGGGTAGAGAAAGATAAAAAACATTTAGGGTTTCTTCTTCAAAATTGAAAAAAAATAAAGCAGACAGCCCCGGCGGGGGTGTCTTTTTTGATTAGTTACGTGAATCGCGGGTTTTTTGGAAAATTTCGCTTCTAGATAACGGGCAGAAAGTCCGACGAAAAAAGGGTAGAGAAAGATAAAGAACATTTATGGTTTCTTCTTTAAAAAATAAAGCGGACCTTTTTTGAAAGAAAAAATTTAGGGTTTCTTATATAAATAATATAAATCGGAAAGCCCCTTTTTTTCAAAGAAGTCTTTTTTGAAAGAAGAAATTTAGGGTTTCTTCTTTAAAATTGAAAAATAAAAAAATTAAAGGACGAATAAATTTAAAGTTTCTTCTTTAAAATTGAAAAAATTAAAAAAATAAAGCAGACAGCTTCTGTTTTTTGAAAGTATTCAGAAGAAACAAAGCGGGCAGCTGACAGCCCCGGCAGGGTTTTTTAATTAATTAAGCAAATCGCGGGTTTTTTGGAAATTTTTTTCTTCTAGATGTCGGGCAGAAAGTCCGACAAAGTTTCGGAGTTGAAAAAGATAAAAAACATTTAGGGTTTCTTCTTTAAAATTGAAAAAATTAATAAAAATAACGCGGACCTTTTTTGAAAGAAGAAATTTAGGGTTCCTTTAAAATTGAAAAAATTTTAAAAAATAAATCGGACAGCCCCTTTTTTCAAAGAAAGAAGTATTTTTGAAAGAAGAGATTTAGGAAGAGATTTGAAAGAAGAAATTTAGGGTTTCTTCTTTAAAATAAAAAAATAATAAAGCGGACAGCCCTGGTGGAGCTATCTTTTTTTATTAGTTACGTGAATCGCGGTTTTTTGGACATTTTTTTCTTCTAGATATCGGGCAGAAAGTCCGACAAAGTTTCGGGTTAGAGAGAGATAAAGAAAATTTAGGGTTTCTTCTTTAAAATAATAATAAAAATATAGCGGATGAAGAAATTCAGGGTTTCTTCTTTAAAATTGAAAAATTGTAAAAAACAAAGTGGACATTTCCTTTCTGAAAGACGAAATTTAAGAGTTTCTTCTTTACAATTCAAAAATTAAAAAAAAAATAAAGTGGATGAAGAAATTCAGGGTTTCTTTTGGGTTCTTCTTTAAAATTGAAAAAAATAAAGCACTGTCTTTTTTGAAAGAAGAAATTTAGAGTTTCTTCTTTAAAATTGAAAAAATAAAGCGGATCTTTTTTGAAAGAAGAAATTTCTGGTTTCTTCTTTAAAATTGAAAAAAATAAAGCGGTGTTTTGAAAGAAAAGATTTAGGGTTTCTTCTTTAAAATTGAAAAACTTTAAAAATAAAACGGACAAGAAATATACGGTTTCTTCTTTAAAATTACAGATTTTTTCGGTTTTTCTGCGATTAAAAAGTCCGGTTTTTTTTCGTTAAATTTGAAGGAGGGGTCCTATCGAGGAACCGAATTAATATATAGGGATAATAAAGTTTATAATAGCACTCACCATTTATCTGGCTATATCCCCATTCCAAGGACATACTGAAAAAAAAATCAATTAATTATTCAGCTTGTTCAGTCATTTGTAACATACACACAGATTCATATATCTTTTACTAAATCAGATCTAGGATTATAATAATTATAAACTAGTGGCCAAGTCAACACTCTGGATCTACGAAACTGTTAATTGTAGGATCTTGATCCTAAGGGCGTTTTCCCATTATATAATCTGTTTCATTTCATCCTTGCATTAGTTTTGCCAGACGCTAAGAAAAAAATTTATAATGGGAAACGCGAAAAAGTGCGTTTTTTGGAGTGTTTGCGTCGATTTCTGGGTCCACTCCAAGCAGGGGCTGTATCTCATCATACGCGTAATTTAATAGAGTATACCACGTAAAACTGGTTTATTCTTAAAACTACCAACTTATGCAAAAAGACCGGTGCTAAATATTAAGTATTTATAATTCCCCAGCTAGATATTTTTCTCATTTTTGGCCCCGCCCGGCTAGGTATATAAACCAGTCTGCTCTTGATATATTTTTGTATCAGAAACAGCTTTCGCCTATTAAAATATTACAAAATATTCTCGTAAAGAAATAATATACGATGACAAATAAATCCCCTTTTATTATATTTAGTCCAGCGCCGATTTTATATTCTAGCTCTGCAACAGTTTATCTGAATATTTGATGCGATAAATATTTATGCATGCATGTTTTTATAGGATAGTGCATAAAGACGTGGCGTTCTAAAAAATAAACAGGGTATTTTTATTTGATTATTTGGTGTCCCAGTACGATGTAAATTGAAACAACTTGCAGATCAGCCAAATTATTTCGGTTCAAATTCGATGGAATCTATCCGGCCATTGGCTTTCCGCCGAGTGATTTGCGAAGGCGAATGTACTTCTCTCAAGTATAAATCTTGCATAATGATTTTGACGCACCTGAAATAATTAGCGAATTAAATGTTCTTGTTCCCAGATTAACTTCTCGTAATGCCAAATTTTGTTTATCCACAGCACACTACAAACCAACATATTAAACAATTCTTCTTTGTTTTCAATCTTTTATAATTTTAAAAATGTTAAATATAAGTATGACATTAAATGGTTAGCGATGATTCTTTGTGTTTCTCAAAGCCCTTGTAATTCTCTGTCTAATTTACTATAGTAGATGACGGAGTGGATTTACTGCAATTTCTTTATTCGTTTCAGGTCCTGGAGGAGTCCAAACTGGAGAGCGATTTAGCTAGCAGTGACCGTTCGTCTCTTCGGCTGCCATTTTGGCAATCCAATTACCAAACACCCAGTATACAAGAGAGCCTTAGTAAGTAAATATTGCAGTTTAATTGAATGGATATTTTTCTAAGAACGAAAATGATTTGTCTCTTCATCATTAAATATGTCCAACACAGTCGTCAAATATCGCAGTGCGTCACTCTTACAGATATAAACGTCCTCTTCGCGTCATTGGGTGAAGCTAAAGTTGTTTACCGTGTCGTAGTTTTTAGGTTTTTTCAGGGGACGCCGATCTATTTTAAAATAATATATTTTTATGTTCTGAGATTAATTAATTTGTTGGTGATAACAATGTATCACATTTGCCAATTTTTTTATGTTGTGTGCGGAATATTTTTAGCTAGGATTCGACAAGTTAATGGGAAAGGAGGGAAACACGTTTTCTTGTTAATCAGATTTTGAAAGATTTAATTAAGTAAAACTTTAATGAAGATTTAAGGCAAAATATATACAGGGTGATTTGCCGGTCTCTTTACAAACTTTGGCAGCGAAAAGTGTCTCATAAACAAACCACTTTTCTTACTGAAAACGTATTTGTAATTTAATATTAACCAATTATTTGTTGTAATGATATTTATTTATTTATTTATTTACAATTTATTCTGTATTTGCCAAACATTGTACCGTTTTACCGGAATTTTTGGCGCAAACATTCCCTGAAAAATGATAATGCGTTACAAACAAGACAATAAAATGCCTTGCGTTTGTAATTACATTTTCACATTTGTAAATCGAGGGCGGTGTGCCAGGTCCGTTTACGCACCATGATCAATCCCTACAGAAATAATTGTGCTAAAAATACTACATGTGACAGCGCTAATTGGGTCATTTTACGGCTTTATTCTGAGACCAAATGAACGAAACTCAACAACAACTGAAGACGAAAATAAATCAGCCAGGAAGAAACGATACTTTAAACCTGAACCTCTGGCGCCGAGGCGTCCATGCGAACGAAAACGTTTGGCTTAGATTGATGTGTTGTTTAAAACCATCACTCTTACTGTTAATAGATACTAGCCAGCCCGCGAGAAAATTGAAGAATTTAACAACGATCCCATTCTTCTGCGCAAAATGCTTTCTTTTCCTTTAAAAGAAGGGATCAGAAGTGTCTGAAGTAAGGCGATATTTCTGGTAGGAGCAATTCTTCAGATTGAGTTTTACTTAATAAAAATACTATTATTATTATTATTCCTGCCCTTCCTGTACCCAAATTTCTATCTGTAGAAATACCATCGGATTCCAAATCATTTACTAAGTTTAAGGTTATATTTTTTTGAGTATTTTGGCTAAGAAAAGAAGACAAGATATGAAACAGACATTGCTCGCCACTTTATTGTCTCAAAAACTTCAAACTTTAATAAGAATAAAATAATGTGGGTCAGCTAATTTCCTAGCTTGAATCAGCTATTTGTGTATTCCTTGAAACAACTAATTATATATTTCTTGAGAGAGATAGTTACATATTCGAATTTAAATAATTAAGGAATATTCGAATTTGAATATTCCTTAATTTTCTAACTTGATTCAGCTAATTGTAAATTCCTCGAGACAGCTAGTTATATATTTTTTGAGCAAAATAATTTGTGAGTCAGTTAATTTTCTAGCTTGATTCAGCTAATTGGAAATTCCTCGAGGCAGCTAGTTATATATTTTTTGAACAAAATAATATGGGAATCAGCTAATTTCCTAAATTTTTAAACAAAATAATATGTGAGTTACCTAATTTTCTAGCTTGAATCAGCTAATTGGAAATTCCTCGAGGCAGCAAGTTATATATTTTTTGAACAAAATACTTTGTGAGTCAGCTAATTTTTTAGCTTGATTCAGCTAATTGTAAATTCCCTGAGACATCTAATTATATATTTTTTGAACAAAATAATATATGAGTCAGCTAATTTCCTAAATTTTTGAACAAAATAATATGCGAGTCAGCTAATTTTCTAGCTTGAATCAGCTAATTGGAAATTCCTCGAGGTAGCTAGTTATATATTTTTTTAACAAAATAATATGGGAATCAGCTAATTTCCTAAATCTTTAAACAAAATAATATGTGAGTTACCTAATTTTCTAGCTTGAACCAGCTAATTGGAAATTCCTCGAGGCAGCTAGTTATATATTTTTTGAACAAAATACTTTGTGAGTCAGCTAATTTTCTAGCTTGATTCAGCTAATTGTAAATTCCCTGAGACATCTAATTATATATTTTTTGAACAAAATAATATATGAGTCAGCTAATTTCCTAAATTTTTGAACAAAATAATATGCGAGTCAGCTAATTTTCTAGCTTGAATCAGCTAATTGGAAATTCCTCGAGGCAGCTAGTTATATATTTTTTTAACAAAATAATATGGGAATCAGCTAATTTCCTAAATCTTTAAACAAAATAATATGTGAGTTACCTAATTTTCTAGCTTGAACCAGCTAATTGGAAATTCCTCGAGGCAGCTAGTTATATATTTTTTGAACAAAATACTTTGTGAGTCAGCTAATTTTCTAGCTTGATTCAGCTAATTGTAAATTCCCTGAGACATCTAATTATATATTTTTTGAACAAAATAATATATGAGTCAGCTAATTTCCTAAATTTTTGAACAAAATAATATGCGAGTCAGCTAATTTTCTAGCTTGAATCAGCTAATTGGAAATTCCTCGAGGCAGCTAGTTATATATTTTTTTAACAAAATAATATGGGAATCAGCTAATTTCCTAAATTTTTAAACAAAATAATATGTGAGTTACCTAATTTTCTAGCTTGAACCAGCTAATTGGAAATTCCTCGAGGCAGCTAGTTATATATTTTTTGAACAAAATACTTTGTGAGTCAGCTAATTTTCTAGCTTGATTCAGTATATTCCTTGAGACAACTAATTATGTTTCTTGAGAGAGATGATTACGTATTCTAACTTAAATAATTAAGAAATATATTCGAACTTTAATGTCAAACGTTAACAGGGGCAAAATAGTATGTGGATCAGCTAATTTCCTAGTTTGAATCAGCTAACGTAAAATTTTTTGACACTGCCTGTTTTATATTTCTTAAGGTAGATAATTACATAGTTGGAATTTTTTGTTTGATTTAATCAGTTTATCCCAGGACTATTTGGAGAATCCTTATAAAATGATTTGTATTTAACCCCTACTAAGTATAGCAAGAGCACTTTTGTATTAAAATTTTCACGAAATATAGACAATACCTCAAAAGAATTATTCTAGGTAAAAAAAAATAAAAACAAATTTTCTTGATTTAGAAAACTGAGAATAATATTTAAAGAAAAAACAGTTCTTAAAAATTCTTAGAAGCTTCATTTAATGAAAAATTGATTTTTTAGCACACAAGTTCAAACACTTATCGTTTCGTACAGAGAAAAAGGAGCATAAAACCTCACCTGCTGTCAATATTTCCCAAAACAGATCACCGACAAGGTAAAGCTCACACAACAGGTGTCGACCACCGCGGCTGAAAAAGCTCGTGCGCTACGGACTAAACACTAACAAATTCCCCAATTCGAATCTCCAGCTCGAGGACTCGTCGAAAGTGTGTGGACTGTCCTCTGACCGACTGCCTCCCCACCTAGTGCCTTCCTCATTATAAATCGCCTCGGAACTTTACTATGTGGGTGTCTACGCGTAAACAAATAGTAAAGCTCTAGACTTGTTTGATGCTTTAAATTGCTTTGTGTGCTGCACTTTCCTCGTTAACGAGGATAGGATGGAAGACACCAGTAGACTTTGTCTCTAGTGCCCGAAAAATGAAAGGAAAAATCCACCAAAACCCAAAAAAACCTGAAACTGAAAAATGGTTCAGGATTTTTTGTAGGAGAGTTTCTGCGGCTTTCTCCTGCGTTGAATATTTTGAGTTTTGACGTTTACACTGTCTTACGAGGCGGCACGAATTGTCGAAACAAGATTTTTGTATATTATTGCATTTTCTTGTTCGTCATGAAATTCTGATTTCAGCGATATGTCACAAGTTGGCATTTGTTTAAAAAATGGCGCCGAATATGCGAAAAAACGCAAATAGGCCCTGTGGAATATTATTTTTGAATCTTATAGAAGTAGGCATCGGATTTGACATATGGGCGTCAGTTGTTTTGACGCTATTTTTAAACAAATGCCAACTTGTGACATATCGCTGAAATCAGAATTTTATGCCGTTCAAGAAAATGTAAAAATATACAGGGTGCAGATAAAGAGTTTCTTATATATTGTATGTATTGTTTACCAAAATCAACAAATTTATTATTATTATTGTGATAACTCCTACGCAAGGAGATTCGTTCAAAAATCACAAGTGCCTTTGATCGGGTTTTTCGTTGGCCCCTATGTAAGTTCTCCACTTTTCAATTTATTGGTTGGTTAATAAAACCATCGATTATCGAAACGAATGTACACAAACGGATGAGAGATTTAACGAACTCTCAACTTTGCACGATCATTGACCATCCACACAACACTGACTTTAAATTGCATGGGAAATGGTCTGATTGCCTTCAATCCATTACTATATTAAATTGAAAATAAGTGTGCGAAATTATATCAACTTTATAATAATAATAATAATAACAAACATAAGAGATAATAATTGTGAATGAGGAAAATAAAGAAAGCTGAAAAGCATCTAAATATATTGTTTTCTTAAAACTAAACCCAACTTTTTCAAAGTTTTTTTACGCAGCAAATTCTACCTTTGTGCCTTTAATACAACGTTAGACTTGCAACGTAAATCCAACGTTAGATGCGTAATGTAAATGCACCGTTAGATTTATATTGAAAACGCAACGTTAAATTTGTAATGTATATGCAAAGTTTGATTTGTAATGTAAATGCAACGTTAGACAATGAAAATGTAACGTTAGATTTGTAATGTAAATACAACGTTAGATTTGTAATGTAAATGCAACGTTAAATTTGTAATGTGAATGCAATGTTTGATTTGTAATGTTAATGCACTGTACTTGTCCATCTAAACAACACATTTTAAATAAGGTCGAGAGTTGTAAAATTATTAGCATCTACGCATGCAATTAAAAATACTAACCTCGCTTTAAAGATCCGCGGGAAATAGGAATTCCATAATTTTGTTGTTCGTGGCAAAAATAATGACTATAAAGGTATGATTTGTTACATTTCGTCGAGTAGTACGAGCTTATGTCGCAACTTCTGCGGAACAATCTCCATGAAAATACCGATAAAAGAGACCTAGTTGAATTTGAACTTAATTTTGGATTTAATTCCAAATGTTTAATGTGCAGATATGCAGCGATGTACCTGGTGCCAGTATGTCTACGTGACTATCTGCATCTTTTGCGCTGGTTCAAGGAACCAAGAAGTTCAATAAGTGATAGTTGACACCGCATTTTAGTTCTTATTAATAGAAGCGTACCTGGAAGTGTTACAGCTGACACGAATTAAAATAGAACGTACGTTTTTCTTAAATGTTTGAGGTATTTACGAATTTGTTACACCGTATGTTTTTCTATTGAAACACATGAACGAACGCTCTAATTTTGTTCGATTCACTTTTAAATATTTATGTAAAATATTGGCACGCCGTAAGGTATATTTATTAAATATTTATATTGAGAAAAAAATTGTAGCAAACCATTTTCGTTCTATAGTAATGGTATTACATTTACATGATGGATTGTTGATAAATATGGATTATCTAAAACCCATGCATGGCAAATAAATTTGGCCTATCTAGGCCTCTGTTGCATTGAAGGATTTTAAAAAATAATTCTATATTTACATTTGCACAAATATTGATTTATAGTTTTCCACTGTTTACAAATCGTGGCAGTGGCTCTCAAAGACCAGTATTTTCAGAACTGTAGGTATTTTTATAACAGATTAGTCTCGGTGGCTATTTTCACTTTAAAGCAAATATTTACAAAGAATAATCGAAACCGCTTGAGATCGAGAGGTACCAGTTTCACTCCAGTTGACGTGACGCTAGGATAAATCTTGGCATCGCCAGGAAAAACAAAAAAAAGTTTCCTTCAACTACCAACTGCTTTGTAAATACCTGGCGTGTAATATGACTGTATTGATTTGGGGTGCCACATCAATAAACAACATACGGAACTCGAAAACAAGTTTTCACGTATTTACTTTCGGTGCCTCAATTACTAGAAAAAGGTAATTAATAATTAAACAAGTCTATATTACAAAAGAAACACGTCAGCTCGTTGTCTGGTCTTGGGTATTATTTGATGCAGTGAATGACTTGTAAAATACGAGTGCAGGAGTGGGTCACTTAAACCACAAGCTCCAAAGCCATAAAAAAATTTTAAAACTGAAATGACTTTTCCCTGTTATTTCCAAAACTACTCGCTTTGTAAGAAAGTTTCCCCTTTTGAGACAAATATAGTTTTTTATTGTTATGTTATGAAAGTTAACTACATATTTAAGAAAGTTTCCCATTTACGTTATGGCAAGAATTAATTTATTTTAAGAAAGTTTCCTATTTGAAACGGAAATAGTCTTTCTCCATTATGTTAACAATTTCTTTGTTTTACGAAAGTTACCCACTAACCCGATTGCTGTAAGAAAGTTTCCCCATTTAGCAACGTTGAAACACAAATTATCTTTTGTTATAACAAGGATAAGATTCTCTTAAGAAAGTTTTCTATTCACCGACTTTGAAATAAAAATTGCTTTTCCCTGTTATTTCCAAAACTACTCGCTTGTGTAAGAAAGTTTCCCCTTTTGAGACAAATATAGTTTTCCGTTGTTTCCCATTTACCAACTTTGAAACAGAAATGGTGTGTCTCTTCTTTGGAAAAACCCAATTATTGTAAGAAAGTTTTCCTTTTTACCAACAGTGATATATAAATTATCTTTTGTTATGGCAAGAATTAATTTATTTTAAGAAAGTTTCCTATTAGCTCGCTTGCATAAGAAAATTTAATATTTGAAACGGAAATAGTCTTTCTCTATTATGTTAACAATTTCTTTGTTTTACGAAAGTTACCCACTAACCCGATTACTGTAAGAAAGTTTCCCATTTAGCAATGTTGAAACACAAATTATCTTTTGTTAAGATTCTCTTAAGAAAGTTTTCTATTCATCGACTTTGAAAGAGAAATTATGTTTCCCTGTTATTTCAAAAATTTCTGGCTTGTCAAAGAAAGTTTTCCCTTTTAAAATGGATGTAATGTTTTACTGTTATGTTAACAATGCCTTTGTTTTAAGAAAGTTACCTATTTAAGAAAGTTTTCCATTTACCAACAACGATACCTAAATTATCTTCTGTTATGACATGAATTAATTTATTTTAGGAAAGTTTCCTATATTCACCAACTTTGACAGATATGATCTTTTCCTGTTATGTCCTAAACTGGCCTGCTTAAGAAAGTTTTCTATTTGAAACAGAAATGGTCTTTTTTATTATGTTAACAATTCCCTTGCTTTACGAAAGTCACCCATTAACCCGATTATTGTAAGAAAGTTTCCCCATTTAGCAATGTTGAAACACAATTTATCTTTTATTATGACAAGGATAAGATTCTTTTAAGTTTTTTATTCACCGGCTTTGACCGTTGTTTCCAAAACTACTCGCTTGTGTAAGAAAGTTTTCCCTTTTGAAACAGGTATATATTGCGCTGTTATGTTAACGATTCTCTAGTTTTAAGAATGTTACCCATTTAAGAAAGTTTTTCATTTGCCGATTATTGTAAGAAAGTTCCCTATTTAGCAACTTTAAAATACAAATTATCTTCTGTTATCTAAAGATTTTTTAAGAAAGTTTTCTATTCACCAAATTTGTAAGAAAGTTCTCCTTTTGAAATATATATTCTTTTGGTGTTACGTTAACAATTCCCACGTTTTAAGAAAGTTATTCATTAGGAAAGTAGGTATTTCATTTACAACTTAGAAACGGAAATGGCTGTTCCTTTCTTTGTTCAAGACTCGATTGTTCTAAGAAAGTTTCCCTTTTGAAGCAGGTGTAATCTTTCTCTGTTATGTTAACAATACCAGTGTTTTAAGAAAGTTACCTATTTAAGAAAGTTTTCCACTTACCAACAATGAAACATAAATTGTCTTTTGTTATGACAAGAATTAATTTTTTTTGGCTTTGGGCTTCTTGCCATGGGCTTTGGGCTTTTATTCACCAACTTTGAAACAAAATGTCATTTCTCTGTATGTCCAAAGCCCGCTTGTGTAAGAAAGTTTCCCATTTGAAATAAAAATGGTTGTCCCCTGTTAAGTTCCAAATTTTCTTGTTTTAAGGAAGTCTCCCATTTAACAATTTTGAAACAGAAATGGTTACTTAAGAATCTACTATATATAAATATGAATAAGCGTTTTCTTACAGTTTTTTTTAAATTTAACTTCGCTATTTTATTAAATATTTTGAATTTTTTTATTTCTTAAAATCTAAAAAAATGCACCTCTTTCTTTCATTTTTTTCCCTCTTTCGTAAATTCTTTTATTCAAAAATCGTTGTCAATAATCATTTCTGACATTTATAACAATTTTTTAAGTTCGGCACACTAGCGGCTGACCACCCTGTACACGCATAATAAAACAGCTGAAACACTGTTTTCTTCAACAGATTATTACTCTTACCTTGTTTCGTAATCGACCTAACTAGCGTAGATTATTTAATAATGGTGTTTGTTTTTTTCAAATTCTCGATGATCCGGTTCAACTCCTGAAATCTCGCTACGTCAAATTACCGTAATGTAAATTCGTCACTTTTGATTCGATTACCACCTGACACAATGAGTGTTGCAAATAAACAATAGGGTCGGTTCAAGGTGTTACTTATTCGAATTAGGGCTAGGGCAGCTAGTATTTTTTTATGCACTAGTCAAAAACTCCGTAACCTTAACCGATAAATTTGACACTGATGCTTTCACGGAGGTTTTATTGCGAAGGCAAAAAGGTATTAGGTTATAATACTCGTTAGCAGTGTTAAATTTGCATTTTTGGCAGGCGCGGCGCGGTTGGGTTTAAATTTGGTGAAAATCGCAGTAGAGATACTCGAAAATATATAATTGAAGAAGGGAATTAAAAGGATCTAAATATATTAGGTTTAGAAAAGCAAGATTTTTTGCAAAATATTACGAATATCTTCAATTTTTACATTTTTCTATACTTATAATCGATCGCCACAACATTTATTATTTTTATTGCGTTTTATCAATAGCATAGTAAACAAATTGACTTTTAACCCCATAAATATTTATAACTGCATTTCTCATGCTTTGTCTTAACCAATCAATCATCATTGATTTGTTGTTTTACATATTTTTCAATGTGATTCAGGAGCAGATAAAAATGACATAGTAATTAATATATTAGATTTTTGCCTACTTTATATTGACTAGCCCAAAACGATACTGGTTTTAATTAAGTAAAACAGTTACTTACATTTCCTCTGGCATCAATTCCGCCTTACTTCGACAAAAGGGCCACATACTTTTTTTATTTCCCTTCAGTTTATTACACGGCACTAATTCCATCATTGCGATACGCGACAGTGATTGCACACGCGGTATAATTGCTTGTCGGAATTGGCATGCGAGTGATACACTTAAATACTTATTTAATTTCTAATTTGTTTATACATTATTATCTTCGGACTGCAACTAGCACTGCAATGTTTTGAACTGACGTAAACATCGCGTAAATTCATTGGTGTTGGAAACTTAGGTCAAAACTGTGTGGACAGAATTCGATGGGATGGGGGCGGATTTATTTTATTAGATAACTGACTCTTAGGTTTAAATAAAAAAAATGTAGATCCTGTGTTATGGCGTTTCTCTTCTTTTTTTTTTTTTCGAATGGCGGAAATATTTCTTTTTCTACATAGCTGTCAACTGATATGAAATAGTTGTGACTTCATTCCCCAAGTACAAACAATTTATTTATATCAGAGAATGATTTATTTTTTAGGAATTCCTTTATCCCATGTTTATGTTTTGTATCTCGGATATTTGTTGTCTATGCATAATGGAAGCATAATAAGATCTGAAAGAAATCAAAAATAGCTCGTTATATCCGCAGTTCGTTAAAATTTAAAAAAAAAACATTATATGTACTTATTTCTTGTTTTTTTTTTATTTTACATAGAACTAAATAGATATGCGATGTGCGGTTCGCTATAATCGGATTTCACTCTATAAAGTCTGGCGGATTTAAATCTGGTAATGTTGGTGGCAAATGAAGACATAAATAACTAAAAAGTCTTAGTACTTATTACATGAAAATTCATAAAGCAATAAAATATTAATATCATTCGGAAATTTATTATTTATTTCGTTGGTTTTTTAGTTTAATTGTTAAACAGGTATTTTTTTGAAAATAACTGATGCTGGCGTCATATTTGAAAACCCTGTAGACAGAATTACCGAAGAAGTTAGTCTTTATTTGATCCACCGCCAGATTATAAAGTATGTGTATGCAACACATTTTACACTTCCCTGTAATGATACTTGCATATAACAGTAGCTTCCATTTAATAATTTATCCACGTGTTCTATCCCAATAGATTGAAATTTTTATTCAAATAATGATTACGTGATATCACTGATGTGATAGTGTGTTGAATTAGTTGATATATATAAAACTAAGACAAATTAAATGAGGCAAATATTCCCTTGTAAAGATCGGTCGCAAGAACATATTTCTAACTTTGGTTGCGACTAAGATATAGATACGATCTTTATCTCTATCGATAGATACAAGGAAGGATATGTCCAAAGCTGTAAGGTTGAAGGCCAGCAAACTCTGAAAGTGGAAGTATAACAATTCTTCCTAAAAACTTCCAAAAAAATCTTAGATATAGATAAGAACAAGGTAAGTCGAACGGCTTAAACAAAAGCTTGATATTTTATTTCGTAAAAGAGGGACGCTTAAAATTTATGAATTATTACATTTCGTCACACGAAAATATTTCTGACTCCGGCTGTGACCAAGATATTTATCTCGATTGATAGATAAAAGAATTATCTATCCAATGGTGTATGGATAAGGGCAGATGTTGCAAACATTTATTTAGCGAAAATTTGCTCACAAACAAAGGTCTTTAAAACCAAAAAAATGTATCTCTAAAATTTTGCAAAACCCGTGGAGATAGATAAAAACGATGAATTGAATGCTGTCAACTGTAATTCGATATATCATTTCGTAGGGACGATATGGACGTTCAATTGTTATAGATTGTTACATTTCGGGACATCAGCACAATAAAATATATCTATCTTCTGCTGCGACCGAGATATAGATACGATCTTTATCTCGATCGATAGATAAAGGAAGGACACATCCAACGCTGTAAGGTTGAAGACCAGCAAACTCGGAAAGTGGAACAATTCTTTCTAAAAACTTCCAAAAAGATCTTAGATATAGATAAAATCAAGGCAAGTCGACTGGCTTAAACAAAAGCTTTATATTTTGTTTCGTAAGATAAGGACGCTTAAAGCTTATAAATTATTACATTTCGTCACACGAAAAAACTTCTGACCCCGGCTGTGATCAAGATATAGATACGATCTTTATCTCGATTGATAGATAAAAGATAGATAAAGGAAGAATACATCCAACGCTATAAGGTTGAAGGCCAGCAAACTCTGAAAGTGGAGATAAAACAATTCTTTCTAAAAACTTCCCAAAATATCTTAGATATAGATAAAAACAAGGCAAGTCGAATGGCCTAAACCAAAGCTTGATATCTTGTTTCGTAAAATAGGGACGCTTAAAGTTTACGAATTATTACATTTCGTCACACGAAAATACTTCTGACTCCGGCTGTGATCAAGATATAGATACGATCTTTATCTAGATTGACAGATACAAGAATTAGCTATCCAATTTTGTATGTATGAAGGTAGCTGTTGCAAACATTTGTTTAGCGAAAAGATACTTAAAACTTGAAAAACAACAAACAGTTGTTTCTAAAAATTTCCACCAAAAATCTGAGATATAGATAAAAACGATAAAATCGAATGGCTTAAACCAAAGTTCGATATCTTATCCGGAGTGAAAATAGGGATGTTTAAAGTTTACGAATTGTTACATTTCGATATATCGTCACGCGAAATATTTCGAGATACAGATACGATCTTCATCTCGACCGATAGATAAAGGAATTATCTATCCAAGGCAAGGAAATACGAGATTTCAAACGTTTGTTAGCGAGAGGATGCGCATAACAAAGATCTAAAAAAAAAACTAAAAATATCTCCAAAATTTCGCAAAAAAAGCATGGAGATAGATAAAAACAAGACGAATTGAATAGTCTAAACTGTAATTTGATATTTCATTTCGTAGGGAAATATGGACGTTCTAATGCTACAAATTATTACGTTTCGGGGCATCGTCACAAGAAAATATTTCTAATTTTTGTTGCGACCGAGATATAGATACCATCTTTACCAAGATAGATAGTTGAAGACCAACAGATTTATGAGGATTGAAATATTATAACAAAAGACCCTGAGAAACAACAAAAAATTATTTCTAATAATTTTCAAAAATATCATAGAGTTGGATAAAAATATAGATATTCTAAATATAAGGAATGTTGTTTTAATGTGCCGAAACCAGCTCATTTTCCGCTACCGTTCTTAATCCACAATCGATATATCGCGTCAATAATAATCATCCGCGTTATTAGCAGCGATTTCACCGTTACGAATTTTATTACCGATCGGCTTAACGCGAACATTTCTTAATAACTATATTTGCGGAATGCGACTTATTTTACACTGACAGGCCAACATAATACAAATCATCCAGATCGTTATTTATTCGCAATTCGCATCCTAAAAACGTCGTAAAACCGATAAAATGTTTTGTTAGTATCCGCGTAATTGCCGATAAATATATTCGTGGCAGATTGAGATAAGAGCTGAGCAGGAAATTTATGGTCGCTTATTTAGGCAGGAGTCGTACCCACAAAAATCTTGGAAATCCAAGCTCCGGCCCTGGCTTTATGCAACACGTAGATCGGAGATCCTCTTTTTTCCAAAGATCTTCTCCAGTAAAAATCCCTACCTGACTTGTGAACTAGTCCAATTTGCGCGTAATATTATTGCGGATCTTGTTCTACACTATTATGCTGGCGATGGCTGAGATATATTGGGTACTACTTGCTTCCGCTGAAGTTACACGGTACTTTTATTCAATTACTCGTTGTTGCTCGCCTCATCTGTTTAACAATAACCGTTGCCGTCGTTGTGAAGTTTATCGGCGGCTTTTTGCTTTTATTGGTTTATTAGCGACGAAAAAAATTTTTCTTTTAAAAGACCTGCGTTGGATAGCCTCACGTACTTTTTCGAATTTCCTCGTCGTGAAATGAGCCGAGATCCAAAACGAATTCCGATGCATGGAATGTTCCTAGAGGACGAACGGAATATAATTTAATTATCATTATGAAATGCTATGAAAACAATTATACTATAGGCGACAGGATAATGTCCGTACTATTATGTAATTTCTTCTTACTGGATTGCAGTAAATCTTGCAGTATTTGTGCGAAACTAAACCGGCAGTAAACATTTGCCAGCGCAAAGGATAATAATAATATACAGGGTGAGTTAACGGTGCGATAAAGTCCAACACTTCCTTTATTATCGATAATAAAAATAAAAATTTTATATAGAAGTTGTAGGAGACCAAAATCGATTGAATCACCCCGTATATTTCGAACTAATTTTAAAATGTCGCCATTTTGGTCTCCTACCTACAACTTCTATATACAATTTTTGTTTTTATTATCAACAATAAATAAGGAAGTGTTGGACTTTATCGCACCGTTGACTCACCCTGTATACAAAAGTAAAATCATGGAACGTGGCAAGCTAACAGTGGAGGAACTGATTTTAAGTATACTGATTAATTCATTATTCATTACAATAATTCTTTATAGTAAAAAACTTGACTCACCGTTCCTCGTTATTGAGGTAACATTACTTCCAAATTTATCTATAAAAAGGTAAAAGTTACACAATACGTAACGAGCCTACTTCATTATTAACATAAACTCAGTTTTAAATTTAAATGTAAATTTTTATACGTTTTTTTTTAATTGATGGCAGTTTTCTGAATACTCGGATACACGGATCGGCGTCGGCTTAAACTGGTTAAACCTTCATCTCCAATACCCTTGTATATGTATTTCGATACAAAAATCGGCGAAAATCACTTTAATCATCTCTATTGAGTAAATTTTTGTTTTTAGGGACGTTTAATAGGAAAAAAAATTAATAATAAAAAAACATTTTTAAAAATAAGCTTTTATTTAAATGCTCTAAAAAGAAGAATATAAACTTTAAATTAAATGAAACCCATCAATTTATCACATTATACAATTTATATGATATAAAAGCTTGTCGCGAGAGTTAAATATTGTATTCTTGTTTATTTACATAGGCAAATCTCGCGACAAGTTTTTATATCATATAAATTGTATAATGTATTAAATTGATGGGTTTTATTTAATTTAAAGTTTATTTTCTTCTTTTTAGAGCATTTAAATAAAAGCTTGTTTTTAAAAATGTTTTTTTATTATTAATTTATTTTTTTAGTTTTTTTCGTATTCTTTTCGTATTCTTCTCAACAAACCCTTTCATTTGATACCCATATTATAGTGGAGTATACTCTAAGTTGGCCGGTCCAAAGGTCGCTACGTCGTCTGAAGTAAGATTGTGTGTTAGAAATGCCAGTGGTTCTCAAACAGTTTTACACTTGAAACTGTGATGTGATCTCTAAATAATAATTGTATAAAAGTATTAAAGGGTTTCATAAAAAATGTTAAGAAATATTAATTTACTAAATTTGTCGTTTTAGTGGAATTCTACATTTATATATATATAAGCTCGGACACAAATGAAACTAATAATAAAAAATGAATTGCTCAATATTCGGTCAATAACAATATTAATCATTTGGAAAAAAAGGAATCTAAAACTAATATTAGTTAGAATAGTTTTTTTAAGTAGAACATTTTGAATTCGCAAACTGTTGGTGGTGAAAACGTGTGTTATTTGTTAAATCACGCACATATCATCAGCTTATAGAAATGGAGCGTTCCTTAAAAAATACTCCATAAGTCCGGCTTTGTTTAACACAGCGCCAACATAAAATTTTGGGGCCTAACGACTGTTTATTTAGAAAGAAATAAAATACGAAAAATTGAAGTCATTATGTAATGTATTATAATAAATAAAAAATAAAGGCCCTGGATATTCGTAAATAAGTAAAATAAGCACGCCACTAAACATCCGAAAGTTGATTTTGTTAGAGAGAAACTCGGGCGGAATAATAAAACAAAATTGTTTAGTGAAAAGACAGTTTTAACAAAACTCGCTAAGCGGATTAATAAAATAAATAAAATGAAATTTCTATAGGGAAAATTTGAACCTTTAATATTTACTAAAGAAATAAAAACGATATCGCCGGGAACAGGATTTGAACTCGGAAGTACCTATTCCACTATTTTGACAGTCGAGTATCTTACACACTGAGCCACGCAACTACATTACTTACGTTGTAAAACGTGCAATATGTAGGTAACATGAAATGACATTTGTTTTGATATTATTTACTTTATACTGACTAATATTAGATTCTTATTTTACGATAGGATTAGATTCTGACTTTATGATAAAATTAGGTTCCGGTTAAACGATGCAATCAGATTCTGACTTTACGTTGAAATTAGTTTCTGTTATCGATAGGCGGTGTAAAGAAACAAATAGGTCCAGGAAATTAATGCTCTCGCGTAGTGTAATGTACTGAAATTTGGTTCGAATGTTGACTTATGTACATTATCATACAATATGTAAAACGTATTATCTCAAAATCCAAGTTTTGGGGTTATCCCGAGTTTGGGATTTCCAATTCGATGATGATGATGGTGATGATACTACCATGATAATTTTGATAATGTCTTCATTTGTTGCAGGATGGATATTATCAAATTCCTTGGCAGGACGCCCGCGTGGGTTCAACATGATTTAAAGCCATTCCTCAGGAAGGAGAGGATATGAAATTGAGGAGAAAAACTTAAACGGTGAGTATAACGGCCACGACGGTGGTTGTGGTGGTGATGGAGTCGCCACTAGCAACGACAACAACTACCACGACAGTTGCTATATGGTTGTCGTTGTTTCTTCTTTACCCGACGTGTAATTTTAATGTTCTGTATTTCTTTGTAGGGAAGGTGCAGCTTGACCGCTGCACCGAACTGGCGAACTTGTTCGGGACGAGGACAGTGACGTTGACCGATTTCGCCCGGGAAGTCGGGTTTGCCGTCCCGCCGGGAGTAGAGGAGGAGGAGGAGCGGTCACGACCGGCGGCAGTCGTCTCGTCGGACTCCGATGAGGGGGTCCGAGGTCGGTCGAATCCGACCGTGGTGGTTGTTGACTCCCAATACCCCTCGACCCCCTTAGAGGAAGTAGAGGCCGCGAGGGTTTCTTGGAAGTAAGGAGAACCTTCCTCTGAGGGGGCGGCGGTTGAAGTTCGCCGAAGCCTTGGAGGTATTCTACAACCTTCGGCGGGCGCAGAGGCAGGCAGAGCGACTGGGGGCGACCGTGGAGTCGAAGAACGTCACAAGTAAGTAATTTATTTATAAATTTTCACAAGTAGCGACGACGATCGTTTACGTCACGATCGCGACCTTTTGTCAAACGGAAAATTACGAGTTTCAAATATAAAAGGACGTGACCGTCGTCATCTTTAAAATGGCCGTGTGCCGTACGACCGTCACCAAACTAATGGAGCACTATTCGAATTAATTAACATTTTTATTTGCAGAAAAACTATGGGCGTTGGTTCGGGGCAGGACCCTGCCTAAAGTCCAGAAGCGGAACGCGGCGAAATATGGTATTTCGGTTCTAGGCGAGGCGGAGTTCGTCGCGAAGGTTGTTCGGCTGGCGGCTGGGAGGAAATTGATGCTGAGCGGAGATTTTCCGACGGTCCCCCCCCCCCCAAACGACTCAGCGTCAGCGTAGAGAGCAGGCGGCTATAGTGGCGACCGCCGACGCCTCTACAATGACGTCGCGGGGGGAACATATGAAAATTACCTGCAGCCCGCCGCCGTTCCACAAGCCCCCGCCGAAGCACCATCAGCCTCCGCCGAAGCACCACCAGGCCCCGCCGAAGCACCACCAGCTCCCGCCGCCGAACAACACGGCACGTCGTCGACGTCGGCCTCTACTCTACATGTTCGTCGAGGTCGACATCCGGAGGACGGTGTCTGAGGGCGAGGAGGACGAGGAGCAGCCGCCCCCCACCGAGGAAGAGCCGCCCGTCGTTCCAGATACGTCCGGTCTTGGATTCTCCGACGCGCCGCGGACGTCCCCCGCCTTGATCGATTGGCCGCCGTCGTTGTCCTTCTGGTCGGTCGATGAATATTAAGTTGTTAGAATATTTATTCTTTTATTTCTTTTCGGGTTTGTTACTTTTTATTTTTATTTAGAAAAATTTTTTATTTTAACATCGCCCAGAATTTATTTTATGTTTATTTTAATTTTTTTAAGTCGGGTGTTATTTTTATTAATTTTTATGATTATTTAGAAAAAATTGTTACTTTTTATTTTTATTTAGAAAAAAATTTTATTTTAACATCACCCAGAATATATTTTGTTTATTTTTATTTTTTTAAGTCGGGTGTTATTTTTATTAATTCTTATGATTATTTAGAAAAAATTGTTACTTTTTATTTTTATTTAGAAAAAATTTTTATTAACATTATCCAGAATATATTTTGTTTGTTTTTATTTTTAGAATAACAGTTTAGTTTTTTTTTTTAGAATAACAGTTTAGTTTTTGATCACCCAAAGGTAATATTAGGTATCTACTTATTTTGTACCGGGTGTTCATTTTGTTGTTTTATTGTGATAATAATTTTAAAAACAGTTTATCTGATGGTGTCACCCAAAAGTTTATTTATTTTATTTGTTTATTTATTTTATATATCACCAGGTGTTCATTTTAATGTTTTATTGTGATATTTTTATTTAGGAAAACAGTTTATTTGGTGATGGCACCAAAAATTTTACTTATTTTATATATTTATTGTATACGTCGCCAGGTGTTCTTTTTATTGTTTTATTGTGATATTTTTATTTAGGAAAACAGTTTATTTGGTGGTGTTGACAACGCCTTAGGGGTACGAGATTTGAAAGTGTTTGGAAAAATTCCCCGAAGGTGCCTGGATACTGGCTGGGGTTAGTTAAGTGACCACCACAAATTTGTATATTAAAAAAAAGTTGTTGGGCGCCAGTGGCAGCGTGTTAACTAGATCTCGATCCCGGGTCGTACTTGATGTGATTGATCTCAGGGTGTGTTGCTTAATCAACAAAGGAGTTATAGTACTTGCACTTACCTTATAATGAAGGTCTAAGGTGAACTTAAAAAATGATAGCACTGGCACTTGAGCTTTATATGAATTGCAACCGGTGTAACCGGAAGGGTTCACCATTAATGACTGGACTAGTAAAAAATATTGGAATAAATTCCTAGCTCTGTTTGATGTTAGTATATTTGGCCTTGACCACCTGAAAGTTGGACGGGTTACTTCAGTTACACATCACATCAACATAAACAGTTTAATACAATAAGTCATTAACAATATAAAATAAATGCTCTTTGATTCTATAAGTAGCCAATGTAACAGTATCAGTCAATCGCGATACAGTTTATGCCAGGCGGCAATGTCAATGTTCTAATTCAACAACCAATAAATAGTTCTCTTACCCTCTTGGAGTAAGGTTACGTCTCGCTTTGATAATCCTGAGCGTTACAGAAGACTCACTAGGGCTTAACACGACGTAAGTATTGGTTTAAAGAAGCACGCACTAGATACACAGTAGTACTTGTTGAAAGTTCGAAAAAATCCTCGGCAGCGGACACACACGTCCAATACGAGTATTTATTGAAAAAGTCTTGACTACGGACACACACGGTCAATACGCGTATATGTAGAAAAATTCCTGACTACGGACACACACGGTCAATACGAGTATATATATAGAAAGGTTCGTAAAGTGTAGTGGTAGGTTATAAACACCTCACACTCGCGATGGTTTACACACGAATGAGTTAAAGTAGGGTTATGTTGTATACCCTTCACAGCGAACACACAAGCACAAGGTAAGCACTCGAGATGATGATACACGTATGAATGTTCAAAGCTAAACGACGCCGACGCTTAATGGTGACGAGTTTGTAAGAAGCAGTTCACAGCGAACACACACGCACAAGGTAAGCACTCGCGTTGGTTATTACACGTATGAGTTGTATTTGATTAAGATTAAAAACACTTCACAGCAGACACACACGCACAAGGTAGACACTCGCGATGGATGACACACGTATGAAGGTTCAAAGCTAAACGACGCCGACGCTTAATGGTGACGCGTTAGTTTCTGGAGAAGAACCGACGTTGACGTTATGAATGCTCGGCGGGGACTCAATATTCCCAAAATTTGGTTTTTCTTTTATAGTAAAAGTCAGAACGAAAATTTGTTCTAGAAGGTTTTAAACGTAAATAATTTCAAAAGGCCCCTGTCACGTGATAAAAATTAAATAAAATTTTTCTTAAAATCCCTATAACTGAAGTCTCCTGTACTTTTTGTTTAAATTTTTTGTATGGGGGTCTAGTACACCCCCACACCATGATGTGGCTGTAATAATTTAATCCTCAGTGGGCACATAACAGTGTCACCGGTGGGTGGTGACACTTTTTAATTTTGAATTGAATTTTTTACTATTTGACATATTATCCAAATAAATTTTTTATTTTGTTCCGTTAGTTTTATTTGGTCCATTTATATAATATCATTAAATATGCACTGGGTGACATCTTGCAAATATTCCATCAACTAAAATTCCGATTGCCTGTTTAGCCTATGTCTCCGTTCTACTATAAAAATACTTATACAAAGCCAATACCAATCCCACGACTTGATAAATCGTTATTACAGAAATTGCTATTCCAACAATTATGTGATATATTGATTCAATAAGCACTTCCAGTCGGTATTCACTAACGACTGACTAATATTAATTAAATTCCACCTAACTGTGTAACTGTTCCCGCTTAAAATATCATCAAATCTCTAATCTTCGCTTGTCATAATTCAATAAAAATTCTTCTGCTCTTTTCAGATACAAGTAAAACAGTTGTTTCTTTAATGTTTGTTAATATTTCACTGTAAGAGGATGTTGTAAGCGCTTAATATGGACGTTGCCGGGCAAAGGCGGTTTTGAGGATGACACCGAAGTCTGAATGCATCTCATTCCCGATCGCATATAGGTGAGTGATTTAAAAAAAAGTTGTTTGGTCGAATTTCTGCCATTACATTACATTTTATACAATATAACCGTTCTTAATGGGACGCCACTGCTTCCTTAATGGAGGGGTAACAACATTCGTTTTATTTTTATTTTATATAAAATTTAAAAAAATACGCAAGTTGTAATTTATGTGCGAATTTTTGAAATTTTACTTTGTATAACCCCTTGTAACGAGTGCCAGTGCCTTCCTGTAGGGCACTCTTTTTATTCAATGTTATTTAGAGCTTGATATAATTTAAAAAGTTCCTAAACAAGTAATTTATAAGGTCTTTTTAAAGTTTGATAAAATAGAACCCTTTTTAATGAGGCACCACTGCTTCCTTGGGGGGAGGGGTCTCAATACTATTTACATGAAGTTTTAAAAATGCTAGAATTTTAATTTATGTACCAATTTTTGAAACTACATAATATAACCCCTTGTAACGAGCCGCTACTGCAGTTTATTTGTACAATACTATTTAGTGGGTAATATAATTTAAAAAGTCCATAAGTAGGAAATATATTCGTCTTTTAAAAGTTTTATTCAATATACCTAACTCATTTTAACGAGACGCCACTGATTTTTTTGAAATTTTACTTTATATAACCTCTCGTAACCTCTCACTCGATTTTCCTGCTTTATTCTTCACCCAGGAAAAAAATTCAAAATCCATACATGTGTACTTTTTTCCGAGGAATCCGATTCCGAAAAGATAAAAACAATTGAATGTCAACGAAAAAAGTTATGACCGAAAAACTGAAAAAGAAAAAAATATACACCCTGTATATTAATGCGGAAATGAATATGTAACATTTCACTGATTGTAAATGCTTATCAGATACATATTTTTCACTTCCGGTTTGACCGGAAATTGCTTTAATTTTTTTATTTTAGGTGATACACCCTGTATATTGAGCTCAGTTTAAAGAACTTTTCTTTCTGAATTCAGCAGTATATAACATATCATCATTGTCTTTCATATTTAATAAGATATTGGGGTTTTAATTTAAAATAACACAAATATATGTTATGAAATAAAGTCATCCATGAAAACAAACAAAAGCATTTAAATTATTTATTTATTTCAAAAACAAAAGAAGATATAGCATAATAACTTGTATTCTTTAGTTTTTGAAATAAATAAAAAATAATTTAAATGCTTTTGTTTGTTTTCATGGATGACTTTATTTCATAACATATAAATTTGTGTTATTTTAAATTAAAACCCCAATATCTTATTAAATATGAAAGACAATGATGATATGTTATATATTGCTGAATTCAGAAAGAAAAGTTCTTTAAACTGAGCTCAATATACAGGGTGTATCACCTAAAATAAAAAAATTAAAGCAATTTCCGGTCAAACCGGAAGTGAAAAATATGTATCTGATACACATTTACAATCAGTGAAATGTCACATATTCGTTTCCGCATTAATATACAGGGTGTATATTTTTTTCTTTTTCAGTTTTTCGGCCATAACTTTTTTCGTTGACATTCAATTGTTTTTATCTTTTCGGAATCGGATTCCTCGGAAAAAAGTACACAAGTATGGTTTTTGAATTTTTTTCCTAGGTGAAGAATAAAGGAGGAAAATCGAGTGAGGCACTTAAAATGATCACCCTGTACTCCCTTTTTTTTTAAATATTTTATTTTAAATTATTATTATAATATGACAAATATTCATTATTTTTTTGGAGTACACTGCTAGGGGTTCAGAGTTTAATTTGGTAAACAGCCTAAACTTTGTCAGAGTCAGCGCAGGTTTTTGTATTATTTTAATTCCTATTATAGTTGTCAAAACGCACCCTCCAACTGTTCCTTTGACATCACTTCAAAAGCGTTATTTCCCCCAGTTTTAAATTGGATCATTTGAATATTTTTTAGATAAGTCAACTTTTTTGGGTAGGAATTTCAAGAAATGTGGTAATAAATTCCAAAAAAAGGAAAGGAAGAGAAATCCCCAGCCAAAATGATTGAACCTCTTCAAAAGCAAACTTCGTACCCAAATCCTTTTTTCATTCCTGACTGACATAAAGTGGATATTGATTCATCTGTGAACAAACATCTTCATTTTGCCACTATTGAAACAGTACCTAAATTAAGTATAATTAGTAGAAGAGTTTTCGGGTTCTATTCCACGTTAAATTTTCTTCTTCTTTCTCATAACAACTAGATGATAAATTGAAAAAAGACGTTAGCCACAATTAGCTTAAATACTCGCCTTTGGCAGCGCCCGTGTACAATTAAAACAGTTACCTCCATCAAGTTCAACGTACCATTCCATTATTACCGATATCTGTGCAGCATTAAAACCCAGCGCTGGCGTTAATCCCAGCAACACGTACGTATAAGTTTAGCATTACTTATTTATATTTATAAACAAACAAAAAACCTGCAACAATACCGGAATCCCTCCTAACGATCCACTTGCCGGCCAGCACAATATCCCCATTATCCTGCCACCAAGATCGACGGCCTCCATCGAACAAATGATCCGGCCGTCATCACCTCGACAGTGGCTGCGAAATACTGAAGAGGCCAGGGCCGTTACACGGCTTCCACTTCTTTGATTTAACACCAAGCACGCTTCAGTCATCTTCAGTTAGCATCAAGTCACAGGTACAATCTGACTCGTCCGAGATAGTTTGATCACGCGCGAGCGATTTTAAACACGCCGCGTTGAACCACTTAGCCGGAGATAAATGTCCAAGAGGTAATATAAACATACAGTCAGCACGCGACTCGTTACTCTTAATGGGACATGTTCCGCAAATAGTGTTCGGTGTGCGAGTTCAGGACTACCAGTTTTGAAAGGCTTTCTATTCCGGTGTCGCCGAATGTGCCACAAACGAGTTGCTGCTAACTAGGCGACCCGATTCGGTTATTCGGGACAGGTGCCGCAGCAGGAAAATATCAAAAATGAGACGACAAATCATGGATGAGAAACCTCTTCCTGCAGCAATTGCAACCGTAAATTATAGAGCAGGTTTTTCAGGCAAATTATAGGCATCGCAGCCATCACTTAGGTGATTAGATTAAATCGTCGACTAGCAAAGTTAATTGTTTGTTAAACCAACAGAAGCGCAGTGAAGCCAGTAGCTAGTATGGTTCATCGCCCAATGAGTGAAATATGTTCCTGCAACACCACTCTGCCGAATCCGCGTCAGACGGGTGCCTCTCGCCCAGGGTGTCATCCCCCGATAGCCACTACGCGCTAACCGTTTCCAGCCCATTGTCGACAGCCTCAGACCCTGGAATGTCTTCGCAACCCTACACCCCGAACTACTACAACAGGCAGGACAGCTGGGGCGGCCAGGACTACTACGGCGAGAACAACAACATCTACAACAAGTACAAGTCCCAGAGGATCGAGTCTTCGAGTTCCGAGTCCACCTACAACAGGCAGGGCTACTACAATGAGAGTAAGTACAACAAAAAGGACAGCGGTAGAAAGAATGCGCAGCAGCCCCAGGCGGGCGTCGAGGTGATGAAAAAGCGGCGGTTGGCGGCGAACGCGCGCGAGAGGCGGCGGATGAACAGTTTGAACGACGCCTTCGACAGGCTCAGGGACGTCGTGCCGTCCCTGGGGAACGACAGGAAGCTGTCCAAGTTCGAGACTCTGCAAATGGCCCAGACTTATATCGCCGCTCTGCATGAGCTGCTGCAGCGGGATTAGGCTTTGTTCATTTTGTGCGCCGTTTCAGAAATAGCTTGTAGCACGTCGGACGGATTTGTTTACAGGGTAGAATTGAACTTTAATATATAAAAAAGCGTAAGAAATAAATGTCTTGCTCGTAAAGAAAGGGTAAGGGAGCTTTAAAGAATTTTCTGCAACGTTTCAAATGGCTTCATGGGTATTTCTTTTGAGGGTTTTGTCTTTGGATATTTGCTAACAATAGAGCAGTTGATTTAAGGGTTGACCTCCGAGATAGTCAGTTCAGGTTTCTTATATATCGGGTGTGGGGTTTAATTAGCGCCGAAAAGCAGAAAATGCGACTTCCGGAGCTTTTCCTCAAATATGTACTCGAAAATTAAGCAATATAGATAGGGTAACTAAAAATACGTGCCTTTTTTATCGAGCATAAAATTGTTTACAGAAATCATTGTTTTTTTGTTCTTTTAATGGAATTAAAAATTTAAAAAATCTCACTTTAAAGAATACTTTTCAATGTGCGATATTTTTTTCAACGAAAAATATTTTTTTTCAAGTAAAACAACTTTAACGATATTTGAAAATTTCACGCCTGAAAAAAAAATCACTGTTTGTCGTACGAGAAAAATACAAGAGTTGTTTTTGTTGCAAATTTCGTCCTTAATAAGAAAATATGATAATATCTACCTTAAATAAATGATAAGATCTTAAAAGAACAAGAAACTGAGGCAATTGCAAAAAAAACACCTTTCTTTGTTAGTTGGCTATAGAATAAACAAAAGATGGTCAATATAATCGACTACGCCATTCTTTGACATTTTTAGATTACATGGGATTTTTTTGAATTTTTGATTCCATTATAGATCACAAAAAAATATATAAAATTGACAGAGAAACGTAAAAATCGAATACTTTCAAGACAAGGACTTTGATGGCGCGTTTTGTAGTTTTCGATAGATTTTAGTACTATTAATATAAGTTAGTAGGCGTCTAATGGTTTTTGCTAATGGTTTTTCGTAGTTTCTGTATGTTAATCGAGACGGCCTTACTAAAAGAACAGAACCATTAGCCTGGATTTGGGCAATTAATTATTACGTTCCTGTCAACTTCAAGCCGTTTTATTTTTATAAATTCCAAAAATTTTCAACTTCTAAACTCTTGTCATCATATATAGAACATAGTTTAAATTTTTTTTCTTATATCAATTGTTTCTTTTTTGAGAATATGCAAGATTAAAGATCCTTAAATGCAGATTTTGTTTCAATAAAATTTTACTTTAGGGGAAGATGAATTACTGTTTCTACTTGTAAGAATTAGATCTTCATTCGAGTCAGAATAGAATACTAGTAAGATAAGTCATACAGTTTTCAAATTTTAGAGGAAAATAAACAATTTATAAATGGTTTAAAATGTCATGTATCGACATATACTTCCAAAATGTGTTTCTCTTTTAAGAACATGCAAGATTAAAGATCACTAAGTACACATTTTGTTTTAATAAAATTTTACTTTAGGGGAAGATAAACGACTCTTTTTACTTATGAGATTTTTTCCCTGTTTAGTACTTCCAGAAATTGTTTCTTGTTTGACAATATGCAAGATTAGAGATCCCTAAATATAGATTTTGTTTTAACAAAATTTTACTTTAGGGGAAGATGAACGACTGTTTTTACTTGTAAGAATTAGTTTCTTCTTAAATTTTCCCGATTTCAATTGTTTCGTAAGGAACAAACATTCGAGTCAGAATAGAATACTCGTAAGATAATTGATTCAATTTTTAAATTTTAGAGGAAGATGAACCATTTATAAGTGGTTTAAAATGCCTTATATCGACATATACTTCCTGAAATTGATTCATTTTTGAGAATAATATGCTGGATTAATGATCTCTAAATACAAATTTTCTTTTAATGCAATTTTACTTTAGGGGAAGATGAATTACTGTTTTTATTTGTAAGAGTCATGTCTTCATTTTTTGTCTATTTAAATTGTTTCTTAAGAAGCAAACATTCGAGTCAGAATAGATCGTAAGATAAGTGTCTAAATTTTAGAGGAAGATAAACTATTTTTAAGTGATAGAATAAAATAGCAAAATAAATTTTACTATTCAGCCTAAATCCTCTAATGTCTTAAAAAGACATAAATACTCTTTTCAGAGCTTATTTGCAAACTATCTACATTCGTAGTACTGACCAAATTTTTATCAGTTAAATGTAGATAGTTTGCAAATAAGCTCTGAAAAGAGTATTTATGTCTTTTTAAGACATTAGAGGATTTAGGCTGAATAGTAAAATTTATTTTGCTATTTTATTCTATTAAAGTTTACCTCTATGGATTTCTGACTTCTTTGGATTTCATTTCTTTTATTTTTAAGTGGTTTAAAATGTCTTATATCGACATGTACTTCCAGAAATCGTTACTTTTTTGAGAAAATGCAAGATTAAAATATCCCAAAGTACAGATTTTGTTCTAATAAAATTTTGCTTTAGGGGAAGATGAATTACTGTTTTTACTTGTAGGAATCAGGTCTTCATTTTTTGTCTATTTAAATTGTTTCATAAGGAACAAATATTCGAGTCAGAATAAAATACTCATAAAATAAGTGATACAGTTTTTAAATTTTAGAGGTAGATAAACCTACCTCTAAATTCAGATTTTGTTGTAATCAAATTTTACTTTAGAGGAAGGTAAACTCCTGTTTTCCCTTGTAAGAATAAGTCTTAATTTTTTGCCTATCTAAATTGTTTTATAAAGAACAAACATTCGAGTCAGAATAGAATACTCGTAAGATAAGTGATACAGTTTTTAACTTTTAGAGGATGATGAACCAATTATTAGTGGTTTAAAATGCCTTATATCGACATATACTTCCAGAAATTGTTTCTTTTTTGAGGACAAGCAAGATTAAAGATCACTAAGTACAGATTTTGTTATAATGAAATTTTAGAGGAAGATAATTCCTGTTTTTACTTTTAAGAATTAGGTCTTCATTTATTCCCGATTTATATTGTTTCATATGGAACAAACGTTCGAGGCAGAATAGAGTACTCGTAAGATAAGTAATACAGTTTATAAATTTTAGAGGAAGATAAACTATTTATAAGTGGTTTAAAATGTCTTATATTGACATATACTTCCAGAAATTGATTCATTTTTGAGAATATGCTGGATTAAAGATCTCTAAATACAAATTTTCTTTTAATACAATTTTACTTTAGGGGAAGATGAATTACTGTTTTTATTTGTAAGAATCAGGTCTTCATTTTTGTCTATTTAAATTGTTTCTTAAGGAACAAACATTCGAGTCAGAATAAAATACTCATAAAATAAGTGATACAGTTTTTAAATTTTAGAGGTAGATAAACCTACCTCTAAATTCAGATTTTGTTGTAATCAAATTTTACTTTAGAGGAAGGTAAACTCCTGTTTTCACTTGTAAGAATCAGTCTTAATTTTTTGCCCATCTAAATTGTTTTATAAAGAACAGACATTCGAGTCAGAATAGAATACTCGTAAGATAAGTGATACAGTTTTTAAATTTTAGAGGAAGATAAACCATTTATAAGTTGGTTAAAATGTCTTATATCGACATATACTCCCAGAAATTGTTTCTTTTTTGAGGACAAGCAAGATTAAAGATCACTAAGTACAGATTTTGTTATAATAAAATTTTAGAGGAAGATAATTCCTGGTTTTACTATTAAAAATTAGGTCTTCATTTATTCCCGATTTATGTTATTTCATAAAGGACAAACATTCGAGTCAGAATAGAATACTCGTAAGATAAGTAATACAGTTTAAAAATTTTAGAGGTAGATAAACCATTTATAAGTGGTTTAAAATGTTTTATATCTACATATACTTCCAGGAATTGTTTCTTTTTTCAGAGTATGCAAGATTAAAGATCTCTAAACACAGATTTTGTTTTAATAAAATTTTTCTTTAGGGGAAGATAAATTACTGTTTTTACTTGTAACAATTAGGTCTTCATTTTTCGCCTATTTAAATTGTTTCATAAGGAACAAACATTCAAGCCAGAATAGAATACTCGATTAGTGATCCAGTTTTTAAATTTTAGAGGTAGATAAACAATTTAAAAGAACTTAACAATGCCTTATATTGAAATACACTTCCAGAAATTGTTATATTAGAGAAATTCCAAGAATAAGGTAACTAGTTTAGAGAAAGACAAGCCATGTAGCAGTAGTTATACAGTATCTTGTATGTAATTTATTTAGACTCGAAGTTCATTCTAACGCTTACAATTTGTACCGATTATAAACAAATTTCTCCAATTTCATACTATTAGTATTTGCTTTTAACAAAAAAATTCGAAAGCGAGACAAGCCTGAAATTTACATATCCCATATAACTAATAAATATTAAGTAACACAGACCACATTTTAATATGCCAGTGCTAACTGATGCTGCATATTTAACGACTAATTAAATATTAAATGCATGTTATTAATAAAAGAGATGTGTGACAAAAGAGTTAATTTAAAATCTCTGGTAATGAAAATATAATAGAATCGGTTCCATTTGAAACTTTTAAGTTAGATTTATCTGGATTTTAATTTAATTAATTTAATTAATGCCGCTTGAAATATTAGTGAAAAACACAAGAAAGAGATACCTGCCATTCATAAACGTTTTGAAGCAGTTAAAAAACTCGCCTCGACAATATTTGAAAATATATTAATTTTATTATGATTAAAAAAGCAGAAACCTTATGTTTTTAATTTGTATAAATTAACAATCATTGATTCTAAATTAATTACCGGGACATTTAGCGCTTGAAAGAGCCGCGAAAGAAATTATAAGTCAATCCGATACAAGCCGCAAGATATTTCTGAAACGTCACCAACCTATAAATAATTTATTAATGTACTTACTTTTATTTATTTTATTTATTTTATTTATTCGAGAATAACAGTACGTGTTATTTGTATCAGGTCGGGAAAAACTTTCTGTGCAATATTAGTAATTAAGAATATCATGTGCAATATTTTATGTTGATATTTTTAATAGTAAGTAAGTGTAAGTAGGTAGTTCGACGGTGCGCTTCGGAAATCCTGTTCCATCAGGGCGCGTCGGCAGCGCCGACGCGCCCCATTAGATGTTTATAATAGATATTGATTAAGTCTAGCTTTAGGCTACTTGTAAGGCGTCATTGTGATATAATATTTACATAGGCAGATCCTAGGGCCTTGTGATAACTTAACAAAATGGACACGCGAAATTATGTAGTCAAATCAATATGACACAAATCAGTAGAGTTCGCAGTAAATTATTTTTGAGGTTGTGAGCATTCAATTATTTCACTTATTTTTTAAAACCGTGTCCATTGCGTTAAACCTCGTTGTCTCTCACTATGTTATCGTTTCCTGTGCAATATTTTTAAAGTAGCGTTTAAGTTTTAGACTAAGTCACGATTAAGACGGCGTTGACTTGGTGAAAGGGGAAATGTGCAATTATTTGTATATAATTATGTATTTGGTTGAGGAACTGTTTGTAGGTAGTAAACAGCTTGAAATAAGAAACGTTAGTAGGTCTTTAAAAAACAACTACCCTTCCCGCTAAATGACGAAAAGCATTGAATTACATAATAATTTTTTATGTTTTTATAGAAATATAAAGTAACATGAACTAGTCTAGTATTGGTTTCGTCTTTGACAGTTGCCTACTGCCTACAAAAGTTCCTCTTCAGTTATAATAGCAGGCAATCACGTATAATTATAAAATATATATATTTAGTCGACAGTATTAAACGTTGTAAGTTTATGTAATGTGCAATAATTTAATTTTTATTAATATATTTTTTTTGTAGTTGTATAAGGCTGTTATTTTTGGATTGTTTTATTTATTAATAAAATTTATTGTTCCTTGATTTTTATATTGTTTTTATAATTTTTATATATTTTTATTTTTAGGAGGACTTAAAATGTCCGACATCCTCAGCCGCCCCCGCCTCGGTTGGGCGCTGCTTAGGATGTCGGATGTTTTAGAGCATTTGGTTCCTTCATTGGATGTTAGGGAATTCTCGCACTGTAATTATGTATCATATTTTCTGTTTAAGTATGAGCAACTTATGTTCCTTTTGTACTATATATTTTTACCAAATGTATCTCAACTGTGCAATATTTTTTTAATAAACCTGTTTTCAAATACATCGTCTAATTAATACATTATAATACGTTGATTTTTTTTTTTGGACTATTCTATCTCTTGAAGTTGAACCCAGTCAACGTTAGACATCTCGACTAGACATGCTCGCCACAACAAGCTCCAACCCACTGTGCTATCAAGTCGTTGGCGATTATAAACGCCTAGTGATTAATCCAGTTAAAACTTATGGGGTACGTGTCCTAAAAAATAAGCTGACGTTACAGTTATCTCAATTCAGTTTTATGAATGTTATACCTTACCATAAAAAATACTTGCTACACTTTGTACGATGGTACTGCGAAAACGAGTTGTATAATGGTGTTGAAGGCCTTACTTGCAAGTTTCGCTGACATGCAATTTGTTAGTTTTATGTAATTCACGGAGATGCAACTGCAAAAATAACAGAGGGAAGTGCCCTGTATGCACAATTAAAAAATTGGAATCTATCGGCTGTTACAAAGTATTGTCAGTTTAAAATTCGGGAGGAAACCATTTAGAAAATATGTAGAGTAAACAAAAAATAGAGAAGATTTTTGACTTGTCAATATTTAAAACGATTTAAGAATTAAAATTTTTGCCATTTTGACTAAACTCTAAATTTTTGCTATTTTTACTAGTATTTAAATTTTAGGCATCTTTACTAGAATTATAATTTTTCACATTTTTACTAAAATTTTAATTTTCGACATTTTTACTAGACTAAATTTTTGTCATTTTTACTAGAATTTAAATTTTAGGCAGTTTTACTAGAATTTAAATTTTTGACATTTTTGCTAGAATTTAAATTTTAGACATTTTTACTAGACTTTAAATTTTGATGACGTCATAGGTCAAGGTCACGTGTACATTCAGGACAATCGTCTATTTTTACTAGAATTAAAATTTTTTACATTTCTACCAAGTAGAATTTAAATTTTTGACATTTTTACAAGGTAAAATTTAAATATTAGACATTTTTACTAGAATTTAAATTTTGATGACGTCATAGATTAACGGTCAAGGTCACATGAGTACATTCAGGACAGTCGTCTATTTTTACTAGGATTTAAGTTTTAGACATTTTTACTAGAATTTAAATTTTGATGACGTCATAGGTCAAGGTTACATGTGTACATTTAGGACGATCGTCCGGTTTTACTAGAATTTAAATTTTTGACATTTTTACTGGGTACAATTCAAATTTTTGACATTTTTACTGGAATTTAAATTTTGATGACGTCATATGTCCAAGGTCACAGGTGTACATTCAGGACAATCGTCTGTTATAACTAGAATTGAAATTTGTGACATTTTTAGTAGGTAGAATTTAAATTTTTGACGTTTTTACTGGAATTTCAATTTTGATGACGTCATAGGTCAAAGGTCACATGTGTACATTCAGGACACGCATCTATGTTTACTAGAATTGAAATTTGTGACATTTTTACTAGGTAGTATTTGCATTTTTGCCGTTTTCGCTAGGTAGAATTCAAATTTTTGGCATTTTTACTGGAATTTAAATTTTGATGACGTCATAGATCCAAGGTCACAGGTGTACATTCATGGCAATTGTCTATTTTTACCAGAATTGAAAGTTTTGACATTTTTACTAAGTAGAATTTAAATTTTTGACATTTTTACTAGAATTTATATATTGATGACGTCATAGATCACAGGTTACTTGTGTGTACATTCAGGGCAATCGTCTATTTCTACTAGAATTGATTTTACTAGGTTGAATTTAAATTTTTGACACTTTTACTAGGTGGAATTTAAATTTTTGGCATTTTTACTGAAATTTAAATTTTGATGACGCCAAAGGTCAAGGTCAGGATAATCGTCTATTTTTACTAAAATTTAAATTTTTGACATTTTTACTGGGTAGAATTTAAATTTTTGCCATTTTTACTAGAATAAAAATTTTCAAGACATCATAGGACAAAGGTCAAGGTCACATGAGTACATTCAGGACAATTGCCCATTTTTACAAGAATTTAAATTTTAGGCATTTTTACCAAAATTTAAATTTTTGACATTTTTACTGAAATTTAAGTGTTGATGACGTCATAGGTCAAGGTCACAGGTGTACGTTCAGGACCATCGTCTATTTGTACTGGAATTTAAATTTTAGACATTTTACCAAAATTTAAATTTTTGACATTTTTACTGGAATTTAAATTTTGATGACGTCATAGGTCAAAGGTCAAGGTCACAGGAGTACATTCAGGATAATTGCCTATTTTTACTGGAATACAAATTTTAGGCATTTTTACCAAAATTTAAATTTTTGACATTTTTACTGGAATTAAAATTTTGATGACGTCATAGGCCAAACGTTAAGGTCACATGAGTACATTCAGGACAGTCATCTATTTTTACTAGAATTTAAATTTTTGACATTTCTACTAGGTAGAATGTAATTTTTTTACATTTTTACTAGAATTTAAATTTTGATGACGCCATAGCTCATAGCAAACAATGAGGAACACCATTGAGTAAAAAATAATAAAGAGTTGCAACTGTCAAGGTTTCGAGATTTTAGTATTGTATTTCTTTACCAATAACTTCATGATTGTCATCAATTTTTAGTGCTACGGAAAGGTATTTGTAATGTGGCTGTATAGCCGTTAAAATTGAAGACAATCATGAAGCTATTGATAAAAAAATACAACACTAAAATCTCGAAACCTTGACAGTTGCGCCTCTTTATTATTTTTACTCAATGGGAACACCCATTCAGAATTATACAAAGATCAGAACCCCGAAAAATTAAAAAATATCGTACTTTAGATACTTCTATACTATAATAAAAAATGTAAAAAGAGAATCAAATATTCAACAAGGAGATCTTATGAGAACAATTGTAAGAAATTCTAATTTAAATAAACCTATATCTACAAAATTAGAAAAAAATATGAAAGCCTACGAAAACTTAATGAATTAGTATATAGGAATAATTATTACTTCAGCTTCAGATGAAAATGTAAATAATTTTTAAAATTTAAATTCTGGTAAAAATACCAAAAATACGATTGTCCTGAGTGTACTCACTTACTACTACCCTGTACAAACTGTTCAGACTTTTGCAACTTTTTGATGAAAAATATGCCAGTATTTATATTTATCTATTGAGCTTGAGCAAAATGTCAAATCAGAGACATCTAATAAATCGTTAAGCCGCCCCCGGGCATACATAGCGTTAGGTACATTTTTTCCAGTACATTTTTTATTTAATACTTGCTCGCGAGATTTGTGATTAATATTTATCTTGTAACCGCCGGCCATTAGGAATTAATAAATAACTGCGTATCTTTGTTGGTACTTACATTATTCTTTTCTTAGCTGCGCTAATATCGCATAAATCAAAGAGTATTTCACCAATAGTTGTACCTATCAAATTAATAAATTATTCTCAATGCAAAACACCAAGGAGCAATAATGAGCAATACTGTGATGCTGTTCCGCGTGTACCGTTGTCATTATCTGTAAACGAGCTAATTTTGGAAGATTTAGGTTCACACTTAGCGCCAGAATTTTTTGGTATCTGCTTTTTTGAGCACTTACGCTAATGTAACAACGGAAAAGATGCGAATATATACACTCCATAAGCACTAAACTGTAGGTTTTATGGTGCTTGCCGCGTTGGATAAGATGCTGAAACTGGTGGGTTGCAGGCACCGTTTTATTTATTATTTATACCTCAAATTTCAAATCGTTATCTTATATTTGAACATAAAAGACAATTAGCTGTTGTATTGTCACAATAGAGACGTCAAAATCCGCAACTCCGCCCTTAATATCCGCGACTACTGTTAAATCCTGAATGAATCCAACATCGATGATGAATTCGTCGAGCGCTCACAAGTATCTCAGGTAATGGCCTGGTTACAATCATTAGCATTACTGTAAATCACTCTAACTCTAACAATGGCAGTGGTATATACGTTTTCGTAATTATCAATTAGATTTGATTCAACTCCAGACGCTCTTAATATGGATATAACAAGATTCGCTGCGCATTTATGCAATCAAGTGCAAATTTTCTATTAGTTATCCTTCGTCGAATCTAACGCCGTAAATGAGGTAAGTAAATGAAGATCGTACATCACTCGGATTGTGTGTATAGTTGCTGCGTAAGTAGTTAGCGTGGCGAGGCTAAGGTTGGCAAAATGTCAATCTTTGTTGCTTTCGCTCATATTAGATAATATAAAATTGCTGCTTATTCTTCGGAGCGATGGTGAATAGTAGAGAGCACCGGGTTACAGGTGAAAATAAACCTCTGTTGCTTTATTTATTTTTTGCTGCCCACAATGTCCTTGGATGATGGCTAAGAAAGAGAAATGTAATTCACGCAAATGTATTTCTTGAGGTCATAAATAATAATTTCACTTAAGCACTGAATTTTAAAAATACGTCTTTATGAAAGAGCTGAAAAGCCCTGATTTAATTTGGTTGATAATTGCTGGATACACCCTTTGTTAAAATTTAATGTCCGTCGCGTCGCGAGTTAATTATTTGTTTAATATTTATTGAATTGCATTGCAGGTGCCGCTCCGCACCTGCACAGCGTGAGAGCCGGGTGATGACTGACTAAGTCTCGATGCAGTGTGATCTCTTCTGCATTTGTTGCCTGCGTATAAGTGAATCCGGTCGGACCGTAGACTGAGCGGTGGCTGAAGGACCCCTTGCTTGTGCTTTACTCCCGTAATATGATCGTATGTAATTAACTACATTCAGCTTACTAGTGAAATCCCTTTTTATCAGTTCTAAGCTAATATAATCAACGCAAATGAACAAACCTATTACCATTCATGTACTAATAGAATCAATAAAGCCCAAAAAAAAAACATTCCGATTGCAGCCCATGGAAACTGAAGTAATCTTCCCATTATTACAATATCAAAGTTGTCATGTTAGATTTAATGATAGCCCGAGCTTATTTTGAAGTGCCCGTGAAGTGCGGCACTTGACTCCATTGAACGACGAACTCCCCGGTTACGGTTGTGTAATTTCGAATAAGTATCCGAATGGCACTCGAGCCCCGCTCGTTCTTTAGCTATGAATAGTAACCAGCAGTATTTTTTCGTTATTGCATACTCGAGTACTTATAAATATTAATTGCCAACACTTTATAGGTTGTTTGCAAACACGCATGCCGTAACTTTTTTCGATGTGTATACGGTCTATTCTCCTCGGCGAATGTACAGGTGCGTGCATGCAAAGTGTCTGCGAATAGTTGGTCTTAAACGTTGGAAAAATCAGTTGGAGGTGAATAAGACCCGGATGGCCCATTATGTCTGCTGGGCAAACGTAAACAAACAAGCGTATTTCAAAGCTGGCTTTTTCCACATTATATTATCTCGTCTCTGTTTTTTATCTGGTCGGCCATTAAAACTGACATTGATCCCGGCAATCCTTGTTAATTACGCTTCTAGTCTATTATGTTCATCCCGATTAGATTACGCTTCATCCTCCAAATGGCACATTAAGACACCATAAATTAATAGATAAAGTGTGAGACCGAGTTATTATTTCATCACATTAAGAATATTAAAAAACAACTGCCATCGCTAGCCTTCTGTGTACCCGAAGAAAAAAATCTAATTAAATAATCGTTATGGTAAAATATTAATTTTATTCTAATTGGATATTACGAACAGTTACTAAATCCATTATTTTTAGCAAAGATTAAAAAACAAATTAATAAAATTTCGGTGGATTCCTAAAAACTGGTCCGTTTGGTAGTGTACCGGCACGGCACGCACAACGATATCCTTTATTTTAACAGCGCGTGTGAGAGAAGGGATCCGAACAATTTAGATACCGTATCCTCATTTGCATTTATAGACTTTACTGATATTTTAAAATGCCGTATACGGATTAAAATATTCATAAGTTCGTAATGCGAATTTTTGTATACGAGTTGAAGGCGGATTGCTAGAATACTTGGTCATAATAAGGAACAGGAGTAGCGCGTAAAGGATCCAAAATATCCAACTCGGATTTTTGGTTATAAGAAGAAAATGTGGCAGATTCAAACAAAGCTCGAGACCATTCCATTAACTATTTAGTATATCTATTATAATACAGTCACTTGGTGTCAAAAAGTACCCAAACTTCGGATGATTTTGCCCCTACGAGCTATAGGGTGAATACGACCCCTAGAGCCAAAAAATCAAAAAAACGAAGTACCTATATTGATAATAAATTAATTAAAGTTACATTATTAATGTTTTACATTTGGTGTAAAATCTTTTAGATAAAGCAGCCATCATGCGGTCAAAAAAATTTGAGTGCATTCATAAGAGTTAGGACTAACAAAAAACACGATAGATATGGATTTTTTTCAATTTGGAATTTACTGGAACCAAAAACTAGGCCCTTTTTTGTGTAAATCAAAATTTTGCCCTTTCCTTGTGTCATTTTTGTTATAGCAGATAAAAACATTTGCCAAAAGACAATTTTAAGCTACTGTAATAAGCTTTAATTTCGCACAAGGTATGTACATGTCAAAAGATTTTTTAAGCCAGAGTTATGAGTAGAATAAGGGCATTTTTCCTAGAATTTAAATTTTTGTAATTTTTACTGAAATTTAAATGTTTGACAATTTTTACTAGAATACGTTATAGGTCAAAGGTCAAGGTCACGTGATAATTTTTACTAAATTTTGAATTCAAGCGGGTCATGTGATCATTTTTATTAAATTTTAAATTTTAAGGTCACGTGATCACTTTTACTAAATTTTAAATTTTGATAACGTCATCATTTTTACTAGCATTTTAATTTTGATGGCGTCACCATTTCAACTAGAATTTTAATTTTGGTCACGTGATCATTTTTACTAGACTTGTCAAGGTCAAAGGCCATTCCAAATTTCTGTATTTTACAGTATGAATTTCCAAATTTTCAGTATTTTTAGGATATTTTAAGATTTTCTGTATTTTACAGAATTTCATAATTACGAATTGATCACGTGACATAAGACTAAAAATGACGTCAAAATAGAAAAAAACATCAATTTTTAAAATATATTACTGACCTATGACGTTGACAGCTCTAGCAAAAATGATAAAAATTCAAATTTTAGTATGATGACGTCATCAAAATGTAGCAAAAGTGTGACCTTGACCTTTGACCTCATGTGACCTTGACCTTTGACCTATAACCTATGACTTCAAAATTAAAATTCTAGTAAAAATTGACCTTTGATCCCTATGACGTAAATTCTAGTAAAAATACCAAAAATTTAAATTCTAGTAAAAATTCTAAAAATTGATATTTTTCAAAAATCTGTAAAAGTGCCAAAAATTTAAATTCTAATAAAAATCCCGAAAAGACGATGGTACTGATTGTACCCTTATACCAACCAACTTTTTTATTATGGCAAACTTTTTCGAAAATTTCATCCTCTTTAAGTAATTTGCTTAAATCCTTTGAATCAGTGTTTTCTGCTTAAAAATCAACGCTTTCAACCCCCTGTAACTCGGCGGGTATTAAAGCAAAAATACTATTATATAGGGAGAGATTTTTTTGGGGCAGAATTCGACAATTTATACGTTCCATTAGTCCTTCTTTTTTCTTCGAAACTCCTGAGTTGGGGTGAAACACACCCCCAGCGAAAAAGCACCCTTATCCCTTTTTAATATTTCATATTTTGAATCAAACTGTTCAAAAATATTTAAAATTTAAAACCGCTATGGAATTAGTCCGAGGTGAAATCAACAATGAAAATAAATAAAACAAACCGAAGTTCCAACTTTGTTAAAACAGCATCGCTGGAATGTTCATCTCGTGCAAGTACCATCTCCCGACGATGCGTACTTTATTGGCTAAATAGGCGTCGACTTCGTCAGTGTCAATCGATGACTTTGGGAGGCACTTGCACATTACAAATATCTAATTATTGTGTACATTCCTGGTACGTTTAATTAAGCAAGAATGCATTTCTTTATTTAGCATTTAGATAGCTATGCTGTTGTGATTTGGCATGACAAACGCAATTAATAACATATTGCAGACCTAGAAAATTGAATATAGATTCATAACGTTCCTAGGTAATTATTTTTAAATTGAAAAGCCATATGTATATCCAGGATTCCATAATATAATAAATTACAATGGCAACAATAAATTCACGATTTTTTTTTAAAGAAAGTAGTACCTAATTTAATTTTGTCCGACCAATTATACCTGGTTTATGTATAATTCACACAACTTTCTATTTAATTTTATAACCTAGGTATGATTTTTGTAATAATAGCATGAGTACCTACAATATTCCATAAAGAAGTTCAAGATGTCTAATTAAATCGTCTGCGATTTTCTTTTCACGTTTAATGAAGCAGATTCCCTACATTGGCTTCTCCATATTAGTGGCATTTGAAATAAGTGATTAATCGTTATGTTTAGAAATATTGGTGTTCTTTATGTGTTTACATCCCAATAACGGTGTCTGGTAGTTTATGCGTAGGTCAAATCTAGCATAACAAATGAGGCGCTCGGTTTTTACGCAATCCAGGTAAACGGATAAAATGTGTAAAATTTTTAATCGCTTGAATCTCAGCTTCAAAAAATCTCAAACTTTTCCAAAAATTAATATTTATTTAAAAGCAAAAAAACGTTGACCTATTATTTTGATATTTAAAAAAAAATTCTAATACCTATATGTATAAAATTCCATAGGCTCGGCGAGGCGATATTCGAATTTATGTTCATTTTGACATCCTTTGGGGATCTAATAGTAGGTACAGTAACTTCCTGATTTCACTTTGGGCTAATTCCATGGCAGTTTTAAATTTTAAATATTTTTGGACAGTTTGATTCAAAATATGAAATATTAAAAAGGGATAAGGGTAGTTTTTCGTTGGGGGTGTGTTTGACCCCAACTCAGGAGTTTCGAAGAAAAAAGAAGGACTAATGGAATGTTTAAATTGTTGAATTCTGCCCCAACAAATCTCCCTATAATGGTATTTCTGCTTTAATACCCGCCGAGTTACAACGTTAATTTTTAAGCAAAAAACACTGATTCAAAGGATTTAACCAAATTACTCAAAGAGGATGAAATTTTCGAAAAAGTTTGCCATAACAAAAAAGTTATACTTAACAATAGTAGGTATAAGGGTACAATCAGTACAATTGTCTTTTCGGGATTTTTATTAGAATTTAAATTTTTGGCACTTTTACAGATTCTTGAAAAATATCAATTTTAAGAATTTTTACTAGAATTTAAATTTTTGGTATTTTTACTAGAATTTAAGTCATAGGGATCAAAGGTCAATTTTTACTAGAATTTTAATTTTGAAGCGTTAGGTCATAGGTCAAAGGTCAAGGTCGCATGAGGTGAAAGGTCAAGGTCACACTTTTACTACATTTTGATGACGTCATCATACTGAAATTTGAATTTTTATCATTTTTACTAGAGCTGTCAAGGTCAAAGGTCAGTAATATATTTTAAAAATTGATGTTTTTTCCCATTTTGACGTCATTTTTAGTCTTATGTCACGTGATGAATTCGTAATTTTGAAATTCTGTAAAATACAGAAAATCTTAAAATATCCTAAAAATACTGAAAATTTGGAAATACTGTAAAATACAGAAATTTGGAATGGCCTTTGACCTTGACAAGTCTAGTAAAAATGATCACGTGACCAAAATTAAAATTCTAGTTAAAATGGTGACGCCATTAAAATTAAAAATGCTAGTAAAAATGATGACGTTATCAAAATTTAAAATTTAGTAAAAGTGATCACGTGACTTTGAAATTCAAAATTTAGTAAAAATGATCACGTGAACTATGACGTAAATTCTAGTAAAAAATGTCAAAAATTTAAATTACATATAGTAAAAATTACAAAAATTTAAATTCTAGTAAAAATGCTAGAAAGACGCTGAAAGTACTCTCATACTACTACTCCATAACTCTGGTTTAAAAAATCTTTTGACATGTACCTTGTGCCAAATTAAAGCTGATTACAGTAGCTTAAAACTGCGTCTTTTAGCAAATATGTTTCTATCTGCTAAATTAAAAATAATAAGGAGAAAAGGCAACATTTTGATTTACACAAAGAAAGGTTACATGTTGGCAAGTTATAAAGGTACTACTAACACAGCCTAAATATCCTTTTGCCTGTGCTACTGGTGCTCGATAAGAAGCAAATCAATTTAATTCCAACGAAATAATAACTACACTGTGACTGTGGCAGCACCTTGTAACTTTAAACAACGTATTCACAGTGATAGTTAATTGGTATAAATATAGTTGCACTGACGGATAATCAAATAGAACAACTAACGGGCTTGTTATGTCGCTGGAATAATAAAACTTGAACGGCTATATCTGGAATAAAACGATTACAAGGCGGCTTGTAATGGCAAGATATTCAGGCTTAAATCAGGACGAAAATATTGTATAGGTCGTTTTCCAAGGATTTCAATCTGGAAAAAGTCGCTTGTAGGATAAAAAAAATAAATTAGTGAAATTAGGTGAAGAAAATCTTTTACGGTTAAAGGCATAAAATTTTTTGGACTATCCCAGTTTTGCAATTTCTCGCTAATTATAATAAGCTGTAAGAATCTATAATATTACCCCTTCAATCCGATACACAAATCACTCGTTGAAAATAATTTGGTCAGCTAATTATATAAGGCTTTGATTAATTATTATGGAAAACGTGCTAATCATACATGGGCGAATTATGGGTGTATCTCCAACAATATTGTAAACACGCAAATTAATTATAGAAATTATCCTCCTGTTACACCTGACAAAAATTTATTACCTAACGAATTAAGGCTGGTACCGCTGTAATAATTTCGATACTAACTAACTGATTTTGCCATTATAGTTTTGTATATATAATCGCAAATAAAAATAATTGATTTATGCTTTTTTGATTATCATAATGTAATGTGTCAAAATAAAAATTTCACACACACATAACCAAGAGGTCAAATTTAAGCGCTACATGCAGACGCTTTTTTTAATACCAGATTAGTTGAGTTCTTTAGCCTGGATGATTGTTATATCGAATCTAAAATTAAATATTGTCACAATTTGTGGACTGTAACACCAGCATAAGGTGAAACAATACGTCAAATGCCTAAAATTTCTGCCTATTAAATATAATGTTTGCAATTTAAATTTTAGCAACATCTGTTGCAGCATTCATATTTGGTCATTTCGCAAAGAATAATTTATGTGAAGAAACCGTAGTTTGATCGGTTATTTTGTTGAAAAAAGTAAAGTCCACATAGAAAAAATTTCATTCGCGAGTGGACAATAGAAATCGACCAGTAATAATGCCCACCAAAAAAAACGAACAAAAGCCAGATTTTCTACACTGCGAAGCAGGTTTTTAGATATCCTTGTATTAATGGAACTTTAAAAAAATTATTTAAGCAGTAGGTATATCCCAGCATAAGTCGAAATATTATTCTTGAAAATTTATAATAATTGGAAACCTTGATTGTTTACGATCCTTTACGTTCAAAGAGGCGTCCTATAAGAGGATTTATCGTCCGGTGCTCGGATGGAGCATCAGCCTTTACAGTAATTTATAGGCAATTTTACGCATTTACAAAAAAAATTGCAGGTAAAACTCTCATAAGTATTTATCCTTTTGATATTATCGTGAAATTGTGCGTTAAACGTTGACAATTAATTTCCCTGCAGCCACAAACAACAGTACAGTTTATTTCAAAAGTTGCCAATAGACGACCACCACGGTGTTGAGCCGTGATAAATTATCGGAAGATACTAGCAGGAATATTTTGATTGGAAGCGTTTACAGTTACCATCAATTATTCCCACAGGGTGCAAGCACCAACGCCTCTAGCATCTTCCATTCCGGACACGTCGTTTATGCATCAATGACAAGTACCAGGCTTTGATTTGTTAATTATCTCTAAATGCACAGGCACAGGGTGTTTATATACAATAGGGTACATGCGCGTGTCAGTTTTACACCCAAATTTGTTATTATCGGAAGCTTTATGTTTGAAAAAGACCAACTACACCATAATTTAAATTATTTAGACACACAATAATTAATAATTAATAAATAAAATTCAAATTATTTGAAGGTTTCCGACCAACTGTCGAGTACCTCCGACGACCCGCGTGACGTCACACTATTTGTTTACTTCTCGCCATAAACAAATTATCAAGGAAGTGACTGCTGCACGGTCTGAATATTTGACATTTGACATGTAGTGAATTTATTCTTGCTTTACTCACATTTCGTCTGCGGTGCGATGGCCTAGAGACAGCGAGTCGGGCTTGGCAAGGAGAAGGTTCAGGGTTCAAATCCCACACTTTCTTTTTTTTTTTTCTATTAAATGCATCAGGCATGAGATCTATTGCGAGTTAGAAGCTGGAGGCGATAGCCGGAGGCAGGTTAGATATGTGTGTTTTTACCCCGATAAAGGAGAGCAGTTGAGGAAGATGAAATATCCAGACCGTACAGCTATTATTTTAACTAGGACGGTCCCTGCAGTAATCACTCCCAATTATCAATGCTTCGACTGTGTCTGTAATCTGTACTTCTATTGAAAACGTGCAAGAAAAGTTTATTTCAAGAGTTTCAAGCGTTCTGTGTTTTTTATTAACTGGTTTAACGTATATTAATAGTTTAGAAGTGTTTTATTATTATTACAATGGCTGAGACTGATTTCGTAAAGGCACAAAGTGACAATTTCAGTTTTTTCTAAAGAACGTTTTCTATCTATTTGGCATTTAAATAATAATATATGTGGAACGATTTGATCTCTCAAAAATATCTTCTCACCCATTAATTTATATCGCATATATACTTTTTCATATCTTGTTCCAGCTCAAAAAAAAACAAAAAAATGTTGTTTCTTTTATATTTTAATAAAGACCAATTCTTCTATTAGTTGTTTATTTTTATATTTTTAATTCTTCCTTTTTACAGATAACATTACATTACTACTCTATTTATATTTTACGATACTCTTTTTTTTTTTATTAACAACAACTAAATCACCGATACCACACTACGAAACACAATACTACCAACTTAACAAAAAACAAAGAACAATGTCAATAAAGACTAAACAAATGTTATTAATCACTGGATTATATATTATATAACAACACTTTCCCTTAATCCAGTGACTAATCAATTCCTAAATTTTCAACACAAAAACTATGTTTAGGACTATGTAGACCCTTTGTTAACACATCAGCTACCATTTTATCAGTTGGGATGTAATCGATTGCGATTATACCTTTTTCAACAATTTCTCTTATATAATGATATTTAGTATCGATGTGTTTGGTTCTACTATGATATATTGGATTTTTTATGAGCTTCTGAGCACTCTGGCTATCATTAAAAATAATTAAAGGTTCATTTTGTTCCAAAAACTCATTAAGAAATCCAATGATGAAAACAGCTTCTTTGCTTGCCTCAGTTATAGCTACATATTCAGCCTCGGTACTAGAAAGTGCAACACAAGATTGTTTTTTCGCTTCCCATGATATTGCTGCATTGCTCATTTTAAAAACAAATCCTGAGTATGACTTTCTATCATTTATGTCATTTGAAAAATCTGCATCAACATACCCAAAAATATTTTTATAAGATTTTTTAAAAACTAATTTTTTATCAATACTTCCTTTTAAATATTTTAACACTCTTTTTGCATGTTTCCAATGCTCAGAATTAAAATTAGAATTGAACTGACTCAAGTAACTTATACTATAGCAAATATCAGGCCGTGTATGCACTGCTAAATACATTAATGAGCCAATTAAGTTTTGATATGGCAAGTTTTGTTTGTCATTAATATTTGGTTTTAATTTCAAATTTACTTCAATAGGAGTCAAAACAGTTTTTGCATCCTCTAATTTAAATTTTTCAAGCAGCTCTAATATATAATCTTTTTGATTGATTTTAATTACATTGTTTCCTTTGTCAATTTCAATATTCAGACCTATAAAATACTTTACTTGGCCTAAGTCCTTTACCTTAAAGTGTTTTGACAGTTCTTCCTTGAGATTCGTCTTTAAAATCGAGCAATTTGAACAAATTAAAAAATCATCCACATATAATGCAATAATTATAATTGAGTTTTCAAAATTTTTATAGAAAATACATGGCTCATAAGCAGACTGTTTAAAATTTAATTCTAACAAAACCTTATTTACTTTCTGGTTCCAAATCCTTGAGGATTGCTTTAAGCCATATATTGCCTTTTTAAGTAAACAAATTTTGTTTTCATTACCCTTAGATATAAAACCTTCTGGTTGGATCATATAGATCTCTTGATCAATTTCTCCATTTAGAAATGCAGTTTCTACATCTAAGTGATCAATATCTAAGTTTAATTCAATTGACAAAGCAAACAACATTCTTATTGTAGAATTACGAACAACTGGAGAAAAAGTTTCAAAATAATCAACACCAAATTGTTGAGTATAACCCTTAGCAACTAAACGTGCTTTATAACGCACTTCACCATCAATAGCCTTTTTTACACAAAACACCCACTTATTTTGCACTATTGTTTTATTTTGTGGACGATCAATTAATATCCAGGCTTCATTGTCTAGCAGCGACTGATATTCTCTTTCCATTGCCTCCCTCCACTTTTTCCTATCAGATCTCTTCATGGCTTCACTTACACTTTTTGGATCATATATTTCAGAATTATTTAAAACATTATCATTAAAAACGTTATATGTAATGTAATCTTCAAATTGTTTTTTCTTACATATTCTCCCCGACCTTGTCATTATTTTTTCACTTTTCTCTTCAAAATTATCTTCATTTAATAATTCTCTGTCGTCCTCAATATTATCTAAATTTTCCATTGGTTTTATTTCTTCACTTTCATGTAAAGTCTCTTTTACTTCATCCACTTTGGTTTCTATATCAACAGAAATTTTTGGTTCACTGTTTTGTTCAAATTGACAATTATTGATATTTTGAAACGGTTGATTCAAATATTCATTAAACTTTACTGTTCGACTTATGATTATTTTATCTGTTTCAGGATCTAAAATTCTATAAGCTTTACTTGTTTCACTATAGCCTACCATAATCCCTTCTTTAGCTTTCTTTTCTAATTTTGACCTTTTTTCTTTTGGTATATGTAAAAATGCTTGACTACCAAAAGTTATTAAGTGGGACAAGTCGGGTTTTTTACCTAACCATAATTCATAAGGAGTTTTATCTTTAGATCTAGTGGGCAATCTATTTGAAATATAATTTGCAGTTACAACTGCTTCACCCCAATACTTCTTTGGTAACTTTGCATCCAATAGCATACATCTGGCCGACTCCATAATAGTTCTGTTTTTACGTTCAGAGACACCGTTCTGTTCTGGGCAATATGGTACTGTAGACTGAAATCTTATACCAAACTTCTTAAGAAAACTTTGAACTGCTTCCCCTTTATATTCTCCTCCATTATCGGATCTTAGAATTTTTGGATACCTTCCAAAACTATTCTTTACTTCAGCAACGAATTCCTTTAATTTCACCAAAACTTCATCTTTGGAATTTAACATATAAATCATTGTGTATCTAGAATAATCATCAGTAAACGTTAAAAAATATTTTTTGTTCCCTACAGTAGTTGTTTTCATAGGCCCACACAAATCACTGTGAACTAAATCAAGGATTTGCCTAGATCTTGTTTCTGATATTAGAGGAAATGGTTTCCTTGTTAATTTTCCTTCTATACATGATACACATTGTTTTACATCTTCACAATTTTTTAGTTTTATTCCAGTGGCTAAATTCTTTGTGGTTAGATCCTTTATATTCTCAGAACTTCTGTGACCAAGACGTCTATGCCAAATATGTATGCAACTGTCAATTTTTTCACATGACGTCTTGATTAGGTTTACTTCTTCAAAAAATACATTAACTCTATATAGACCATTTTTGTATTCTGCAGTCACTATAAGTATATTATCTTTTTTAATATAACAGTTATGTTCATCGAAATCTATTTTGTAGCCTGCCTTTGTTATTTTTGACACAGATAACAAATTATTTTCTAATTTAGGCACATACAATACTTCTGTAAATTTCAAATTTCTCACTTTACCTGCCACTTCAGTTTTTATTAATATATCCCCTTTTCCTTTAATTTGCATATATTGTCCATTCGCTACCATTATTTTCTCAGACTCCACATCCTTCAGATTTATAAAACAATTCAAATTGTTTGACATATGACTCGTCGCTCCAGAATCTATAAACCATTCTGGTTTTCTCTCTTTCCTGTCTATAGCATTAAAACAAAAATCTGAGCATGGTTCGGACTCATCTTTTTCAACAGCTGTCTTGGCTTGTTGACTTTCTTTTTTCTTTTCATCCTTTTTGTAAAAATAGCAATCCTTTTTAAAATGTCCTTTTCTATGACAGTAGTAGCATTCTCGCGTTTCTTTGTCTTTAGTCCAATTTTTCTTAAACTTATTTGTATTTAACGCGATTTCATCTGGGGACTCTTCTTCTTTTCTTTTATATTCATCCATGAGCTTTCCCTTTACATATTCTAACGTTAATTCATCATCAGGTCTAGTGTCTAAAGCTGTGACTAGTGTTGAGTAACTATTTGGTAATCCTCCCAGTAATAACGCCGCAACATGGAAGTCTTTTATGCTTTCACCTATACCTCTTAACCTTTCCACTAATTCCAGTGTTTCTTTGATATAATCAGACATTGATTTACCCTCAAGTTTAGATTGATATAATTTTCTCAATAAATAAAGTTTATTACTAAGATTGCTCCTTTCGTGCACTTTTTGCAGCTCATTCCACATTTCTTGAGCGGTTTTGCATTTACAAATATGTATTATTTGATTATCTTCTATGCTTAAAGAAATGGTGGCCTGAGCTATTTCGTCTTTACGTTTCCATTCGTTTGTTGTAAGAAGTGTTGTAGGCAAGGGTTCTTCTATAACTGACCAATTCCCTTCACGGATCAGCATCATTTTTACTCTAAATTTCCAATTTTGGTAGTTGCTATTATTTAACCTCGCAAAAGTAAACTTCACACTTTCTGAATCCATCTGTACTTTAAACAGGCTTTATTCTATTTAATCAATCACTATCATCTATGGGTAGCCTGGGCCCATAACCTGTTGTTTCTTTTATATTTTAATAAAGACCAATTCTTCTATTAGTTGTTTATTTTTATATTTTTAATTCTTCCTTTTTACAGATAACATTACATTACTACTCTATTTATATTTTACGATACTCTTTTTTTTTTTATTAACAACAACTAAATCACCGATACCACACTACGAAACACAATACTACCAACTTAACAAAAAACAAAGAACAATGTCAATAAAGACTAAACAAATGTTATTAATCACTGGATTATATATTATATAACAACAAAAAATATGTTTTACTTTCAATACAGAGTAGACAGACCATTAACATAGGTACCTAACCTTTTATTTATTAACAAAAATATTTCTCACTATCATAATATTATTTATTATTAGGTAAATAATTACATTGAAATGGTCTTCACAAACATATTAACAAATCTTCTGGTGTTTTCAGACATCTCGCATTTTCATTTTGTCTCATAGCTCGCAACCACAATTTTCTTTTTCCTTTCAGGTTAGCACTTGATCCCACTGGCAATGAAATAAATACTTTTTCCGGTGTTCTAATAGATTTGATTCACATTGTGGCACTAAGCAGTATTTAGAGCACTTTAAATCAGGTTTTTCCATAGTAAATCAAAAGTTAAAATGAATTTACGAGTAATAAACAGTAAACGGGCAGTAAACAATCACGCTCTTGTCGCTTTGACACCGCTATTGTCAATGTCAACAAAGTAAACAAATAGAGTGACGTCATAACATGGCGATCGTGACGTCAAACCCGTTTTGCCGGAATAGCATTATTCAAATCCGATTTTTTGCCACCAACAACATATTTCAAAAAAATTAATAATCAAAGGTGTTATTAAAACAAATAGAGAATCTAATTTTATTGATAATAAAATATGTGCGTGTTCCCTAATTTTATTTTGTGAAAATCTTGACTAATTAGACAACGACGCCATTGAAATTGCTTCTGTTTGAATGATTCGAGTTTCTTACTTGAAACAAATTAATTATTAACGAGTTGCTAATTATTGCCAATTAAACGGCTTTCAATTTTAACACAAAAACTATCAGGGAAGAAGCTGGCATGTTCATAAAAATTCTAAAGGTGTTTTGATGAGTTTTTATTATTATAACTTTATTGCTTCGTTCCTTATACGTTGCCTTATAATAATTATTATTAGCATTAACTGCAGAGCCTTCAACACAATAAATATAGATAAAGACAGTTTCTTGAAAAATGATTGCAATAAATATCCTGTAGCGCACCGTATTTTATAGAGAGAGGTGAGTGATCTTGACCACTGCTCACTACGACTTAATTGAGCTCAATAATTGTATTTAATTTGTTTACAGTGGAAGCATCATCGAAACCAACTCCGGGTCTTCATTGCGGAAAATTCCGCTGGAACTTATTTTTATGATTTTTTTAAATTAGTTTTGTATGCTTATTTTTTTGCCTATGAATTTGCTCCTCCCATTCCACCACCCCAGTGCCTCTACAAATGAGCGTATAAAATCGTTATTACTATATATCTTTGTACGCTTAAACTTGCAATATATCGCTTTTATATTCCATGAGTCTAACACTTAAATTATATCGGCTCTGATTAAGATAAAGTTCGCGATTAATTGGATTATGAGAGAAGCATGTGTCAGTTGTTCAGCGGACAGATTGATCCAATTAATTTTTATAGTAGAAATCCGAACAGTCGGTAGAATTTAACTGTTGAGGTTCGGATGAGCTTATCGTTTTAATCGTGCGCTCTAGTGGGAATTTACATACTGATTGGTTATTTTAATAATTCTGTTAGAAGTTGCTTAAAAATGGTAATAAATAAAGATTCGATATTATAATAAGAGGCCGTATATGTGTCTCATTCGGATACGTGCATCTGGAACAATTCCGTTGTTGGCAATTAACTATCCTCAAATATTTTTAATTACGCCCACAACAAATCGAAATTTGTCTTGGGAGAGATAAAACTTTTTTATTTATTACGATTGAAGCATGCTGGTGCTCTCGGAAACGGCCCATGTGTGTTTTAATTGTTACGTTAATGTCCTTCAGAATTGCCAATCTGGCCTACGAGAAATCTGTCCAATACTGGAGCTATTAAAGACCAACCTGTAAAATTGGAGAAATTAAAATATCTCCTTTTGATTTATGGGCAAGTTAACAGGTTATTCTCTTTTATGCAAAAGGTAAATTTTGACAGGCCTGCCATAAGAAACGGCACGTGTATCGTACGCTTGACCCCTCTGTGGTACTGGGCGAGCAGATATTGGCAGGCAAGTTTTTTGTCACGAACTTGACAATAACTTTTGGTACAAAAAATCTGTTCCTATTTAAAATTCGTCCACAAAGTTTAATTGTTTTCCATGAGTTTTAAAAAATGAAAAATCCGCGGGAAAGCACGCTTCTTTAATTAAGAGGAACTTTGCGTAAGTATATAGAGTGACAAAAACACGCCTGTACAAGGTGATCATTTTAAGTGCCTCACTCGATTTTCCTGCTTTATTCTTCACCTAGGAATAAAATTCAAAAACCATACTTGTGTACTTTTTTCCGAGGAATCCGATTCCGAGAAGATAAAAACAATTGAATGTCGAAGAAAAAAGTTATGGCCGAAAAACTGAAAAAGAAAAAAATATACACTCTGTATATTAATGCGGAAATGAATATGTGACATTTCACTGATTGTAAATGCTTATCAGATACATATTTTTCACTTCCGGTTTGACCGGAAATTGCTTTAATTTTTTTATTTTAGGTGATACACCCTGTATATTGAGCTCAGTTTAAATAACTTTTCTTTCTAAATTCAGCAATATAACATATCATTATTATCTTTCATATTTAATAAGATATAGGGGTTTTAATTTAAAATAACACAAATATATGTTATGAAATAAAGTCATCCATGAAAACAAACAAAAGCATTTAAATTATTTATTTATTTCAAAAACAAAAGAAGATATAGCATAATAACTTACCTATATTCTTTATTTTTGAAATAAATAAAAAATAATTTAAATGCTTTTGTTTGTTTTCATGGATGACTTTATTTCATAACATATATTTGTGTTATTTTAAATTTAAACCCCAATATCTTATTAAATATGAAAGACAATGATGATATGTCATATATTGCTGAATTCGGAAAGAAAAGTTCTTTAAGCTGAGCTCAGTATACAGGGTGTATCACCTAAAATAAAAAAATTAAAGCAATTTCCGGTCAAACCGGAAGTGAAAAATACGTATCTGATACACATTTACAATCAGTGAAATGTCACATATCCATTTCCGCATTAATATACAGGGTGTATATTTTTTTCTTTTTCAGTTTTTCGGCCATAACTTTTTTCTTTGACATTCAATTGTTTTTATCTTTCCGGAATCGGATTCCTCGGAAAAGAGTACACAAGTATGGTTTTTGAATTTTTTTCCTAGGTGAAGAATAAAGCAGGAAAATCAAGTGAGGCACTTAAAAAGATCACCCTGTACGTCAAATTCAACGCCTAGTTTCTATGAGGTTCAAAAATAAAATCCTGCAGGGGTTTACTTGTGGTTCTCAATTTTCTCGCATTTTCGGCATCATTTTTTAAAAAAAATCTTGACTATTTTTTTACGTCGCCGCGTCGAGCTAGACTCGTTTTAACGCCGCCTTTTATACATAAAAAAAGCTACATCAATTTGTTTTATGAACCGGATTAGCGCTAATTTAAAATCCAGTTTAATTTACTAAATCCACTTTATTCGAGAGCAAGGCATAAAAAAGCGGAAGAAAAAATATGTTAGCTTATATTTTATACTAACACGCCGCCTCATTTATACATCCGGCACGCGCTCTCGCCCAAATGGAATTCTCATTTAGTTAATGGTTTCGTTTTTGTCAGATTTGTCGGACTTTTCGTAGGCTTATCGTTAATTTCTGAATTATTAGCTTCAGATTTATGTCCACACCGTTCGAATTGAATAAGCTGCTCCAATAAAACTATTAATTAGTAATATCCGTTGAGTGGAATTCCACTAGTTGGATATATCCAAAATTAGCTGAATAGGTATATATTTTTTTCGAAACAGTAATTAACTTAAATATCGTTGCTTTGTAGAACACTAAATTTATAATCCTGTGGCAGAATAGAAACCATATTTTTACCTCCAGATACAGTGGCACTTTCTATCTGGCACTTTCTGTGGACCCACATAATCATAATTAAAAAAATTTTAGCACCTTTATTTGACACGTTATATTACCGATTACGTAAATGTGGGAAATATTAATTGTAATCTCCTATGAGAGATATTTTACGGCTGTCTGTATAGTTATAAAAATTTGGGTAATTAGCGCTTAGAGCTGTATTTACTACCAAACACGTCACGCAATTAAATATACCGATAAAAAATCGAAGCCATAAAAATCAACGTCTTTATAAAAATTACGGGTTGACAAATTAAACGCTATAAATTTTCCGATCGGAATTGAGAATTTATTGCTTGTTTAACAAAAAAAACAAGGCACTAAAGTGGCGACCTGATATTTTTCAAAGCAAGTCACATCGTTTATTTTGAATGTTATGGGCGTGGAAACCATAAAACTTTGACAGGCGTTTAGCTATAAAAACTAGCGGCGACGAAATCGATTTTTATTAACCACACGTTCTTAAGTATTAAGAAAAATTAAGCATTTCTGGTGTTATGAGACGACATTCATTAATTCGCTCCCGTAGATCTTGCTAAGCAAGTTGGTTGAGTGGCATAAATTTTAGTTCTTAAGCGTCCCCACAAAAAGAAATCTATAATGGTGACAAATCTGGCGATGTTGGTGGCTACTCAATACCATGAAATAGAAGTACAAAAAATGTATTTAAAATGAGGTATTATAATCACCTACAACGGTCGGTTTTTGCAAAACACAATAAGGCCTAATGCCAAAAAAGAAGAAAAATTACAGATTTTTAAAAAAAAACGGTATCTCTTAAAATAAGAGAGATAGGTATAAAAAAATTGAGAAATTCGTTTTTTCCTCATAAACCAATTGGCTTAGGTATAAAATGGGCTTCAAAAAAATATAAAATTTTTTTTGTAGATTCTCGGAATACATAAAGTTTGGTTAAGAAAATCTGTTTCTCTTTCACACCCTGTAGACAATACCATGATTGAAACAAAAAATTGGGCCAAACCCAAGTTTTCACAAATAAATTATCTCTTAAATCCTGAAAACTGCGCATCGATATCTTTCTACTTTGAAAACTAAGAATTTCTACTTTAAAACTAGAAATTTCTACTTTGAAACTAGAAATTTCTACTTTGAAAACTAGAAATTTCTACTTTGAAACTAGAAATTTCTACTTTGAAAACTAGAAATTTCTAGTTTGAAACTATAGAAATTTCTACTTTAAAACTAGAAATTTCTACTTTGAAACTAGAAATTTCTACTTTAAAACTAGATATTTCTACTTTAAAACTAGAAATTTCTACTTTGAAACTAGAAATTTCTACTCTGAAACTAGAAATTTCTACTTTAAAACTAGAAATTTCTACTTTGAAAACTAGAAATTTCTACTTTAAAACTAGAAATTTCAACTTTAAAGCTAGAAATTTCTACTTTGAAACTAGAAATTTCTACATTAAAACTAGGAATTTCTACTTTGAAAACTAGGAATTTCTACTTTAAAACTAGAAATTTCTACTTTGAAACCAGAAGTTTCTACATTAAAACTAAACATTTCTAGTTTTTAAGTACTACGACACTAATACGACACTTGTGTAGTTTTTTTTGGTTGTGTATTTACAACACTACATAAGCCGGACGTTCCACTTTTTTACGAAATTCGAAATGGACGAATTCCTCACAAATTCGATTTATTGAATTTAGTAATTGGGCAGTTTTACCATTTCGATTAAGCCGTTTAAACATTTAATTGACTAATGTGTAAGTACGTTACCTTTTTAATTTTGTAAACGGCTTCAGCTATTCACTCGAATAAATTTCCAATTTGAAGTGTCATAAATGAAGCGCCATAGCATAAACTAGGTATCTTTGTAAAGAGAATCGAAAGACCTTTCAAACGAGGTGCCACTCGACCCACCTTTCCATTTAAGATTTTAGGGGCGAATCTCGCCCTGCCCAAGGGGTTGTAGATAGGTATACGCCTAAAAATGCCCTCCTTCAAAAACAAAATTGACGTATCCGAGCGTTTATTTTTAATGAGCTGAAGACAATAGGGGTTGCGGCTCTTCGTATTTCTCACTCAACAACTCCAATAAAATGTGCTTCTTGCATAATGCTTGAATAGAACGCCAAGCGTATGGCAATTTGTTGCAGGAAAGTTGTTCGTTGCTCCTGCTTGGACTGCTCCTTTCCCATCGGATTATGCAAAAGTGTTTCAGTATCTATTAAGATGTCGATTTTTCGGTGATACACCGTCAAGCCTGATCGAAAATTAGAAAAATCCATTAAGAAGTTAATTTATCGACCCGGATTATAATTAGCAACCATTAGACATGGACTGGTAGATGCGGATAAAGTTTCCAATAACTTACCGGTTACATAAAAAATCCATTCGTTTTTGAATTCGGTAGGATTTTTTTTCAAGTCAAATGCATAATTGATTATAATAAAAACACATTTGGATATCTTAATTTGTAAAGGTTTATCGGATCTATATTATTTATTATGGACAAGTTGTTTCCGAGAACGGTGATATTTAATTATGTTTAAGTGATAAATGGTTAGAACGACCGTTTTAATTTAAGGTAAAGCTTTGTATAACTCAGCTTTTAGCTTCCAAAATGTGAGAGTTTATGATGACCAATACACCACTGACTGGTCGTTAGAAGAGGTGTAATAATTCGTATTTATATGAATTATATGCAAGTCCAAGCGGGGTCCAAAACGACTTATATTGAAAAAATATTCTCGTTCTTATAGTATTTTTATCTGGAGACTAGTGTTGTTTTTGACAAATATGAAGTTACCAAATTTTAACACGAAACTTTATCCAGCAGCCGCTGGATGAAACAAAACCTATTATCATTTATTTAATACAAAATCTGGAATATTAATTTTGCCATTTGCGCCACCTCGCCCATTAACGGTTAATGAATAACACACCGTGTAATAACTAAATTAATAAAGAACGCTACGAAATATTTTATGGTGACTTTGCATAGACGGATTCTTCGCCGTTGCCGTTGCTGTAATAGCATAGAGGTAAAAACTATAGAAAATCAGCGAGGAGAATTAATTCAGCGTAGTTTTAAATATTTCCGAAAACTCATTAGGAATCTAAGTAAAGCAAACATAAAGGGCATAAAACAATAATCCATCACGAATTATTGTTATACACGCTAGTGTGCCTGCACGTGTTTCAATTTCGTTCAGGAATTGACCGGGCGCTGCATAAAATGAGTAATTTTCTTACAATAATAACTGTTGTGAATGGATGCAGTTTAATATGGCATCTTCAGGTTTGTAGATGCTTTTCCTGGGTTTAATAAAACTAGCTGGACGCGCTTTAATTTTACTCCGTTCCTAAATTTAATTTTAATTTAGTCTCGTGATATCAAAACGAATAAAAGTACTATAAGAATGAGAATATTTTTTCAACACGTCACATCATGCATGAATTCTCACATTTTGGGAGCTAAAAGCTAAGTTACCTTATAGTAAGCTTTACCTTAAATTAAAACGGTCGTTCTGGCCATTCATCACTAAAACATAATTAAATATCACCGTCCTCGGAAACAACTTGTCCATAATAAATAATATAGATCCGATAAACGTTTACTAATTAAGATATCCAAATGTGTTTTTATTATAATCAATTATGCATTTGACTTAAAAAAAAATCCTACCGAATTCAAAAACGAATGGATTTTTTATGTAACCGGTAAGTTATTGGAAACTTTATCCGTATCTACCAGTCCATGTCTAATGGTTGCTAATTATAATCCGGGTCGATAAATTAACTTCTTAATGGATTTTTCTAATTTTCGATCAGGCTTGACGGTGTATCATCGAAAAATCGACATCTTAATAGATACTGAAACACTTTTGCATAATCCGATGGGAACGGAACAGTCAAGCAGGAGCAACGAACAACTTTCCTGCAGCAAATTGCCATACGCTTGGCGTTCTATTCAAGCATTATGCAAGAAGCACATTTTATTGGAGTTGTTGAGTGAGAAATACGAAGAGCCGCAACCCCTATTGTCTTTAGCTCATTAAAAATAAACGCTCGGATACGTCAATTTTGTTTTTGAACGGGAGCATTTTTAGGCGTACCTATATCTATCTACAACCCCTTGGGCAGGGCGAGATTCGCTCCTAAAATCTTAAATGGAAAGGTGGGTCGAGTGGCACCTCGTTTGAAAGGTCTTTCGATTCTCTTTACAAAGATACCTAGTTTAGGCTATGGCGCTTCATTTATGACACTTCAAATTGGAAATTTATTTGTGTGATTAGCAGAAGCCGTTTACAGAATTAAAAAGGTAACGTATACTTACAGTCAATTAAATGTTCAAACGGCTCAATCGAAATGGTAAAACTGCCCAATTACTAAATTCAATAAATCGAATTTGTGAGGAATTCGTCCATTTCGTATTTCGTAAAAAAGTGGAACGTCCGGCTTATCTAGTGTTGTAAATACACAAACAAAAAAACTACACAAGTGTCGTAGTACCTACCTATACTTAAAAACTAGAAATTTTTAGTTTTAATGTAGAAACTTCTGGTTTTAAAGTAGAAATTTCTAGCTTTTAAGTAGAAATTTCTAGTTTTAAAGTAGAAATTCCTAGTTTTCAAAGTAGAAATTCCTAGTTTCAAAGTAGAAATTTCTAGTTTTAAAGTAGAAATTTTTAGCTTCAAACTAGAAATTTCTAGCTTTAAAGTAGAAATTTCTAAAATTTATTTTCTACATATTCATCATAAAATTATGAACACCCTGTAGACGAAAGTTTAAATTCTAATACATCACTTGAAAGTTAGTATGTAGCTTAATCAGCTGCCACAATAAAAAGTTTAAAATTATTTTTAATTTGAAAAATATGGCATACTTATCTCTTTATCTGTCAAAATTTCGACAAAATGTAGATTATTTCAAAAACCGCTCATAAGAAATACATGTTATGATAGTTCGTTGGAAAGGTCTTGACATTCTCTAATTGAATTCGTAATAACATATAGGGTGTTTCATTTAACTTAACAAAGTTGGTTGCTGCCCAGCATTAATGGAACACCCTATATAACTAGAAATATTTTTGGAATATGCAGTGTTGATTGCTGAACAACTTTCGTATTAGAGATTTTTGTCTATCTACAATAGCTAAGGAGTTATAGAAGAAATACGCACTATGTTTGGGTGATATCAATGCTAGCGCAAGACACGAACCTTCGACATTTTTTTCACACTACACCCCAATCGTATTCCTTCTTATCTCATTTTGGACTGAAGAAAAATACTTCTGAAAATTAGGAAATATACAGGGTGCTTTGTACGATGCAAGGAATTTTTCAAAGAAATAATTAACCTTCTTTTTGTCGTGTTTTTGAAATGGTGCGGATTGCTATGTCACAATTCGTGCTTCTGTAGCAAACAATATGGGCACCATTCCACCTCTCTACGACTAATAGACGAGACACAGCCGGTTGAGGCAAAGTGGGAAGTAAATTTCAATACGTTGTAATTCAATTTAAATGCAAAAATATTTAGTTTTATTACGTAAATTTTACTTCTGCGTCTTTAAGTAGATACTTAACGTAAATGAGTATTTCAATATGGTAAGTAGCATCTGCAATAAGTTATGCATTAATTTTTACTTCTCTACGCTTCCGCCATTCGCATACGCAGACAAATTATGCATTTTTTGCTAAACGTACACACAATGAATAGTTCGTTGGTTATCTTTCAAACTGATTGATGTCAAATATTTGTTATAATATATAGGTATGCAGGCTTTTTATAATTTACTTATAAAATTATTTTTTTTAATTTAATCTCCAATTTTCGCAAACTTTTCGACTCATTTGCATGTAAGTAGGTATAAAAAAAACTCAACTTCACTTTTCAACAAATTTTTTGACTATAATCAACTATAAACGATACGCTCAAATTCTCTCAGAAGTTACAAAAAATCGCCCTGTCAGCGGATGAATTTACGAACAACAACGCTTTTAATCGGATGTCGAAATAGTTATGAGGCATATAATAATGCACTTGTACGTCGAAATGCACTCTGATATCTTAATTACTGGTTGCGGCGTAAAATACTTCACTCACCTATCGCGGCGTCTCCACCATAATACCTGGCATGAACAAATAAAATAACTTATCATTGCAACGACTGCGAGATCGAGAGACTCGTTATTCCCTAACAATACGAGCGGTCATACGAATGCCGCTGGAATTGATGCTAATTAGAAAAGAAATTCTAGCGCCCTGCCTACGCTGCATGTATAGGTACTGCCATTAGTCGAGTGTTATAACTACCAGCATCACTAAAAATGACTTGGGTACAGGCATAAAATTTCTACAATAAAGATTAGTTTGGTGCCTGCCATTTGTAAGTGAATGTCGAAGTGCCTGCTTCGCAGGCAAGATTGTTTCGTTTAATTAGTTTATACAGTTCTCATTTGAAGCCGAGAAAGCTGTAAAATCGAAATAGTATGGAACGATAATGCAATAATGGTCGATTTTATCCGTAACTGTTGTTTAAAATTCGTGCCCACAAGGATCAAAGTTAAATTAGTTGTTAACAGGTTTGTCTTGCTGACTTATGTTGTAATTATAATCCTCCTTGATTAAAGACAATCGTTAAAAAACGTATAAAAAATATTAATTATAGTTTTATTCAATTTTCTGCTTATAGAACCTTTTACCTAATTTTAATAAGTGGATAGCGGGAGTTTATGGGAAATCGTATACGCATTATCTCTTTCAGAAAAAGCGCCATACCTACCAAATTTTACATGTCACTTTTATTGTAATTTATCTCCAATACAAAGCACATCAATAATTTAATATCAAGGCAGGAGAGGTGCGTAAAATTATGAGTATTCCCGTTTTGGACGCCGACAGGGCCGGACCGGCGCCGTTTGCCCCATCAAAAAAAAACATTACTTATAGACTTGCTGCGATGTGCAGTTTTATATAAGTATGTGGAAAAAAATTGTAAAAATTTGCAAAATAAGGTGAAGCGGTATAGATCTAATACTTACCTATAATTTCAAGAGTTTTGCAATTTGTTCAGTCTAAGTACCTATATAATTTTCAATTTCATGTCTGTTATTATTTCTGAAAATAGGTTTATATTTTTTATTGCTTTCATATACAGGGTGTCCATTTATTACTCCCCTCTTCAACTATCGCTTTATGCTCACCCAAACAAGAATTCTGTTCGAGGTTAAAGAAGGCACATTTCAAAATTATAGTGACAAATGTCAAGGCAATAATTTTGAAAAATTGCAGATATTCTTAAAACTTAGGTACCTACTCCAGCTTGTGATTTTCTAGTCGCGGTCCGAATTGGTCCCAGATTTCCGGGCGCGTCCGCCCCTGGCTCAAGCCCATCCACAATTCGGTATCAGTAAAACGTACGTAAAATTATTAGCATTCCCGTTTTGAATTATATTACCAGCACTGGCCAGAATCGCCTTCAGACACGAAACGTGTGTAGAGGCGGGGTACTGCGGAGTACCTTGTCATTGATTCTAATGAACTGTGTTAATGTTATCAATTTAATCACACAGTGCCCATTATACAAGTACGCATTTCACCTGCAGGTTTCCTTAATGTTTATATTATACAAATTATATACTATTAGAGATAAAAATTAAAGTCTTTAGTAACAAGCTCATTAATTTTTCCGTGTCTGTCTTTTGCTGGTCATTTACATAATTTGAGTACGTTTTGGTTTGGGACGAGCGGATTTGTAAACCAGCCAAGTGAAAATGATTATACTAGAGAACAAAGGAGCGCATTTAGGCTTCCAAGGATGCTGCTCAAGGACCATACCATTTACAGGGAGAAATAGTGGCCCTCTTTTTTGAGGTGAAAAAATTATCAAATTCTCCTTACAGGACTTCCACCCCTTTCGCTTAAGGTACCTACCTAATCTGCATCAAGGAGTGAGCAAACAAGCCGCGGTTGCTTTATCGAGTTGTTTCAACGTGTAATTTTTTTCACTACTCGCGGTCAGCTTCTCACCGCCTAATGAAGTTGTTCGTCAATATTATATCTCAATAAAATAGACTAATGAGCAGTCAGTCGTTATATTAAACATAACAGACATTCCTGTCTAATTTACCATCCAACAAAGATGTTTAATTAGCTGCTGCTCGGGCACGACAAATAATTTTGGATATACCTACTATTATAAAACGACCAAGTTGTTTCGAAAAAAAAAAGTATTAATCACACTTTGGCAAATGATTGTTTGTTTTAAGAATTTCTCCCAGACAGATTACCATGTCCAAGCTTTAATTTGAAAATAAAAAATTATATGGGCATCTTATGGAGCTGTACATATGATTTATTAGAACTTGCTTATTGTGGCCATTATCTGAAGAAAACACAACTTTAGCACTACTGCACAGGCGATTTAAATTAAGGTAGGAATGCAAACTTTATAGATGCGCATCAAAAGCTTTACATATATCTACAATTAGAATTTCAAAATTTGCGACAGCTAATAGATTCGTATTAGATGGTACAAATTTTAACTTTGCCAAAATAACGATCACCTTAATATACAGGGTGGCCCAAAGGAAACGAAACGGTGCTATAGATTTGAGCACTTAAGCTCATTAAACAAAAATACTATAATTAGTACGAACTTTCAAGTGATGCAATAGAATTTAAACTTTCGTCTAAGGGTGTTCATAATTGAATTTTGAATATGTAGTACTTAGGTAGGTATATTTAAAACATCAATAACTTTCTTACTTCAAATGAAACACTGTTTATTATTTCATAATCATTCTCCAAATCTTAATCGATAATAAATGTGCAAAATAAAAAGAATTTTTGGCTTTTTCCATCAAATTGTTTTTCGTCTTGGCATTTTCTTCTTTTGCTCTTTGTGTTCCGTTTGATTTTCTTCTTTCTGCATAAAATAAATTTTATAGGTGTAGGAATTTGCATGACTAACTTTTTTATTTTCTTCATCAAATTTTCTTTTATCGTAACATTTTCTTCTTATTGTGCCGTTTCTTTTCTCGATTTAACTTTCTTCTTTTTCCTTATAAACAACATTAGGTTAAACACTATTACGTAGAGAGTTGTCGAGCTCTCTTCTGAAGCGAAATATCTTGACATTTTCTTCTTTCGTCCTGTTTGTTTATTGTCTTCTAATTTTATTTGGCAATCTTCTTTCTATAAATAACTAGATGATGCAAGAACCCAAAAAACTGTGTGACTGTGTCTTAACTTTTTCATTTCTTCTATTTCTGTTTGATTTTCTTATTTCTTCTATTTATAAGATATTTAAATTTTCGCCTTTTTTGCTTAGCAATCTTCATTCCATAAAGAAAATTGAAGATATGCCTAACATTTAAAATTTGGAAATTTGTACCATTTTTATCAAATTATCTTGTGCATGGCCTATTCTTTTCTTTCTCTGTGTTTGGCATCTTTGGCTCCATTTGACTTCTTCTTTTTCCTATAGAGATAATTTTGAATACTTATAAAATTTTTGTAACAATTTTTTTACTTTCTTCTAAATGTCTAATAGAAGCAAGAGGTAAGTAGACAGAAGACAAATAAAAGAGCAAAATACAAGAAAAATCAAGGTGGATGAAGAATTCGATATAAAAAATTCGTTACGTACATTTGCTGCTAAAATTACTTTTATAAAATGAAAGAAGAAAACCAAATAGAAAAATAGAACAATAAATAAAGAGAGAAATATCAAGGAAGAAGACTATTTGGTTAAAGTTCTTTTATTAATTCTTTTTTCTTGAATCAGCTTTGGAGAGAAGAAAGCTAAATGGAAAAAGAAAAAAATGATAAACAAACATAACAAAAAGAATGATATACGAAATGGAAAAACTATCTTTTTAAATCTAATAGAAGAGAGAGGTGGGACAAACAGAGAAAGAAGATAATTAGCGAAGAAAGCGAAATAAAGAAAATCTAGATGGAAGAAAATCTGATGAAGTAGGTAAGTGAAAAATCAGTAAATTTTCTTGTAAAATTTTTTGTTTAGAAAAAAGAAGACAATCGAAATAAGACGATGAAGTAAAGAGAAATAAAGAAGAAAATATTAAGGCAGGAGGTAATTTGTTCAAAAGAACAAGGAGGTCCTTTTTACATTTTTTTACCCTAAATTTTTTTTGTGAAAGAAGAGTTAAATGGTAATAGAAGACAATACTAAAAAAACAATGACAAGAAAATGTGGTGAAGATGGAACAAAATTTGATGAAGCAAATAAAAACGTGACCTAAGTATTACATATTATATCTAAAATGTTTCATAAAAGGAAGAAGTACATAGAAGAAAACGATATCAAACACAGTAAGTAATATACAAAAAATTCAAGATGAAAGAAGGATTTATGAAGAAAGTAAGAAGTTCGATACATAAAGAAGAAAACGAAATAGAAAAATAAATAAGACGACAAATAAAGATAAATAAAGGAAGAAAATATTAAGGGAGAAGCCAATTTGTTCAAAAGGACCAAAAGTTGAAATTATTTTTGGAAAGAAGAAGAATGCTAAATGGAAAAAGAAGAAAGAGGAAGACGTAACAAAGAAACAGCCAAAAAAATTTGATGAAGGAAGGAAAACTAACCTATTAAATCTAACAGAATGAAGAGTTAGGTCAAACAGAGAAAGAAGAAAACGATAAGCAAACAGAAGAAATTAAAGAAAACTCATGAAGTTTTGATGAAGAAAGTGAAAGGTCCACCACGTAAATTTTATTGTAATTTTTTTCGTGGAAAAAAGAAGAAACCTAGTAGAGAAAAATAAGTAACCGGAAATAGTGGAAAAAACTTTCTAGGCAGAAGGATAATTCGTTCAAAAAGACAACCAAAGAATAAGCATAATAAAAAGAAGAATAGACGAATATTTGTCGAAGAAAATAAAACCTTAGTTTTTTAAATCTTACAATGTTCATTTAGTAGAATGGAAAATAAATTTAAATAGAAAAAGCAGAAGACGACGAAAAAACAGAGCAAAAAGAAGAAATTGGCAAGAATGAAGGGCATTTAGAAGAAAGTAAAACATTTGTTATAATAGAGAAGAAGAAAATAAAAAAGTTAGTCATGCAAATCTTATGTATAAAATTTATTTTACAGAAAGAAGAAGAAACTCAAACAGTAAACAAAGGGCAAAAGAAGAAAATATCAAGACGAAAGATAATTTGATGGAAAAAGTATGAAACATACTGTAAAAAGTTTAATTTTTTTATTTGGCACAATAATTATCGATTAAGTGAGGAGTTCGATACATAAAGAAGATAACCAAATAGAAAAATAAGACCACAGATAAAGGAAGAAAATATTAAGGCAATTTGTTGAAAAAAGACTAAATAGTTTGCATTATCTTTGGATAGAAGAAAAATGTTAAATGGAAAAAGAAGAAGGTGATAAGCAAACAGAACATAACGAAGAAATAGCCAAGCAAATTTGGTGAAGAAAATAAAACTACCATATTAAATTTTATAGAATGAAGAGTTAGGTAAAATAAAGAAAGAGCGAAATAAAGAAAACTCAGGATGGAAGAAGATTTGATGAAGAAAACAAAAGGCTCTCTACGTAAATTTTCTTTATAGAAAAAAGAAGAAACCCAGTAGATGAAGATAAGCAACGAGACATAGAGGAAGAAACTTTCTAGGCAGAAGGTAATTCATTCAAAACGACAAATGCGTCCGATTTTAAATTTCGTATCCTACATATATTTTTATAGAAAGTAAAAACAAAGAAGAACTTAATAAAAAGAAGAAAACGTCAATATGCGGACGAACGTTTGTCGAAGAAAATAAAACCTTTGTTTCAAAATTTTACAATGTTCATTTTGGAGAATGAAAAATAAATTTAAATAGATGAAGAAGAAGACGCCGACCAAATGGAACAAAAGGAAGAAATTGTCAAGAATAAAGGACTTTTAGAAGAAAGTAAAAAATTGTAAATATAAAATTTTATTAAATTTCATCGTTCTCCAATATCCACTTCAATTGTGCACCAGTTTAGTTATTTGCTTGCATGCAGAAAAACGTATTTTTAGTTCTTAGTTTTTGATACCCTGTATATCGTAAAGAAAGCATTTTCGGGCTCTTATATTTATATGAACTTTTTTCTTATTTTGATCTCCATATAAGTACCTATAGAATACCTACGTCCTTAAAATAGTTCCCTTTCCTTCCGAAACACCCTGTATTTTCGCTACCTATTTATAATTGAAACAAACTGTTCTTTATTAAGTACTAGATATTAATTTTCTTAAATTATCTGTTTCTGCAGTATCTCGATTTAAATCATGATATTAAGTGTTAAGTATGAAATATAAATTTCCTCTTGTGAGTGCTCGCGCAAGTAATCCAATTTAAAATTACCCAGCCGTCATATTGCATATGCAAAACGTCCCATTACACTTGCACAGTCCATGCATCTAGCGTAACGATTTAATACCATTCCAATAGTGCACCCAAGAAAACCTGCTGAATACTAATGGAAACCCAACTCGGCAGGTCGTACGTAAAGCGTAATTTGTTGCCAGTTGACATTTTCCATGTTGATCCCGTATAGATGGCCGCTATCAATAAGAGATCTGATAAACATCGTATTCTTTAATTGCAGCAAAAAGTGCACCTAACTTGTTTTTAAACGCCTGCTGCTTACACTAGTTGCATCGCATTACTAGTGTTGTACAACGTCGTATTTAAAAACGGTTATACAGCCTTCTGACAACTTGAAGCGCATCAGCTAGTCCGATACAGTTGAATTACCTATAAGATGATTTTCAAGACTTGTACCGTCTAAACAAAAACGTTTTTTTTTCTCCTATTTAGTCCAAAAGAAATTGCTTTCATCAAAACTGCCACTATTTTGACATAGGTACCAACCTTTCAGAATCATCTAATGCTGGCTTACTGCATTCAATGATTTTATTTTGCATGCTGCGTTTGAAACACGCGAATAAGGAAATAGTAATGGAACTGGAGGAGCAAATAAGAGGATTAAGTTATTGGCTTGAACTGGCGAATAATGTAAACAAGACGGCATTAAATAGTGCCATCAAAGAGCAATCAATATTTTACACAGCTACTTATCGATAAACCGATATTGCTGGGTAAGTATCAATTTGTTTTTATGCACCTGTATAATAATTATTATTTGAGTCTGTTCGATTTGATGGGAATTTGCAATTACGCTTATTGGTATGTTCGCTTACCTTGTGCTAGGAGGTATTCAAATCCAAACTGTTATTAGCTAAATTTCGATATGCCTCCAACTTAAGAGAAATCAAAAATATGAAATAAGCTGTTACTTAACTTTATATAAGCGATTTCTAATAAAAATATGAAAGAAATTATCATCCGCAAAACAATTAAATTTTATTATATAATAAGTTGTCACATAAATCTCACTTGCAGCTTCGAAACGTCTTAATCAACGTGGTATTTTAAGTCTAACTACTAATGCCACAAGTGGGATGAAACTTGGATACAACTCCAACTGTTACGTAATTGCGTAATTGGGTAATTGTTACTTTTTCCAGGTTGAACCTAAATTGCCAAGAGTCCAATATTTATAGGTTTGATAAATATCATGGGACCACCACTGCCGTTATGTCCCCTTCGCGGCTGTATTTACAGTTAGATTTGATTAGCACGAAAAAAAATGTACACTGCTTGAATAGAAATAATGATAATTAATTCCTAGTAAATTTATTTTGTGTAAACAGATGGGTATGACAAGTGTGCGCATATTACGTATAGGGTCTCGTGCCGTCCATGGGCGTAGGTAGAATATATCATATTTTACTTTCTTCAGTGTGTGATAATTGTGCAAAATAAAAAAATTAAATTTCTTTTGTAGTATAATGTTTCATGCTTTTTCCATCAAATTGTCTTTCGTCTTGGCATTTTCTTCTTTACCGTTTGACTTTCTTCTTTCTGTAAAATAAATTTTATACATAAGATTTGCATCACTAACTTTTTTTTTTCTTCGCCAAATTTTGTTTTATCGTAACATTTTCTTCTTGTTGCGCCGTTTCTTCTTCTCGATTTGACTTTCTTCCTTTTCCTATATAAACAACATTAGGTGTAAAGCTTGACGTATAGCGAAGTATCTTGACATTTTCTTCTTTTGTGTTTGTGTTTATTGTCTTCTCATTTTATTTGGCAATCTTCTTTCTATAAATAATTAGATGATGCAAGAACCCAAAAGCCTGTGTGACTGTGTCTTAACATTTCCATTTCTTCTATTTCTGTTTGAGTTTCTCATTTCTTCTATTTATAAGATATTTATATTTTCGCCTTTTTTGCTTAGCATTCTTCATTCCATAAGGAGAATTGTAGATATAACATTTAAAAATTGGAAATTTGTACCATATTTATCAAATTATCTTCTGTCATGACCTATTATTTTCTTTCTCTGTGTTTGGCATCTTTTGCTCTATTTGGCTTCTTCTTTTTCCTATAAAGAGAATTTCTTCTTCTTGTTCAATTTGATCGTCGTCCTCTTCTTTTTTTATTTAAATTTATTCGTCATTCTCCAAAATGAACATTGTAAAATTTAAAGACAAAGGTTTTATTTTCTTCGACAAATGTTCGTCCGCATATTGACGTTTTCATCTTTTTATTAAGTTTCTTCTTTGTTTTTACTTTTTATAAAAATGTATGTAGGATACGAAATTTAAAATCGGACGCATTTGTCGTTTTGAATGAATTACCTTCTGCCTAGAAAGTTTCTTCCTCTATGTCTCGTTGCTTATCTTCATCTACTGGGTTTCTTCTTTTTTCTATTAAGAAAGTTACAAAATTTACGTAGTGAGCCTTTTGTTTTCTTCATCAAATCTTCTTCCATCTTGAGTTATCTTTATTTCGCTCTTTCTTTATTTTACCTAACTCATCATTCTATAAGATTTAATATGGTAGTTTTCTTTCCTTCACCAAATTTGCTTGGCTATTTCTTCGTTATGTTCTGTTTGCTTATCACCTTCTTCTTTTTCCATTTAATATTCTTCTTCTATCCAAAGATAATACAAACTTTTTAGTCTTTTTCAACAAATTGCCTTAATATTTTCTTCCTTTATCTGTGGTCTTATTTTCTATTTGGTTATCTTCTTTACGTATCGAACTCCTCACTTAATCGATAATTATTGTGCCAATTAAAAAAAATTAAACTTTTTACAGTACAATATTTCATGCTTTTTCCATCGAATTATCTTTCGTCTTGACATTTTCTTCTTTTGCCCTTTGTTAACTGTTTGACTTTCTTCTTTTTTCTGTAAAATAAATTTTATACATAAGATTTGCATGACTAACTTTTTTATTTTCTTCTCTATTATAACAAATGTTTTACTTTCTTTTAAATGTCCTTCATTCTTGCCAATTTCTTCTTTTTGCTGTGTTTTTTCGTCGTCTTCTGCTTTTTCTATTTAAATTTATTTTCCATTCTACAAAATGAACATTGTAATATTTAAAAAACTAAGGTTTTATTTTCTTCGACAAATATTCGTCTATTCTTCTTTTTATTATACTTATTCTTTGGTTGTCCTTTTGAACCAATTACCTTCTGCCTAGAAAGTTTTTTCCACTATTTCCGGGTACTTAGTTTTCTCTACTAGGTTTCTTCTTTTTTCCATGAAAAAAATTACAATAAAATTTACGTGGTGAACCTTTCACTTTCTTCATCAAAACTTCTTGAGTTTTCTTTAATTTCTTCTGTTTGCTTATCGTTTTCTTCTTTCTCTGTTTGACCTAACTCTTCATTCTGTTAGATTTAATAAGGTTGTCTTTCTTTCATCAAATTATTTTCCCTATTTCTTTGTTACGTCTTGTTTGTTTATACTTTCTTATTTCTTCATTTAGCGTTCTTTTTTCCAAAAATAATTTAAACTTTTGGTCCTTTTGAATTTTCTTCCTTTATTTATCTTTATTTGTCGTCTTATTTTTCTATTTGGTTATCTTCTTTATGTATCGAACTTCTTACTTTCTTCATAAATCCTTCTTTCATCTTGAATTTTTTGTATATCATTCTGTTTGATGTTGTTTTCTTCTATTTACTTCGTCCTTTTATAAAACATTTTAGATATAATATTTAAAAGGTCAAGTTTTTATTTGCTTCATCAAATTTTCTTCCATCTTCACCGCATTTTCTTCTCATTGTTTTTGAGTATTGTGTTCTATTACCATTTAACATTCTTTTTTTTCCGGAAAAAGGATTTAGAGTAAAAAAAATAAAATAAAAAGGACCTCCTTGTTCTTTTGAACAAATTACCTTCTGCCTTTATATTTTCTTCTTTATTTCTCTTTATTTCATCGTCTTATTTCTCTACTCGATTATCTTCTTTTTTCTATACAAAAAAAAGAAAATTTACGCAGCGATTTTTCACTTTCTTCATCAAATCTTCTTCCATCTAGATTTTCCTTATTTCTTCGTTTCTTCGCTAATCATCTTCTTTCTCTATTTGTCCCACCTCTTTCTTCTGTTAGATTTAACAAGATGGTTTTTCCATTTCGTACATCAAGACTCTGCTTTCGTGTTACCTTATTCTTTCTTTCTTCATTTGATTTGGTTCATTTGGTAAAAGATAATTTGTGTGGGATAATCTCATGTGACGCCCCTGGTGTCATGCATATATTCATAGAATTTTTTCAAACGCGACTCGAACTACCAGAAGACGTCATGTCTATACAATTTTTACAAACTTTATAGTGTTTGCAAAGATTTTAATGATCGCAACGATAAAAATAATGTCTCACATTTCAGCAGTGGAACATTTATTTTATAACTGCCACTAGTCGAGAATAAGCCGTAATGTACTAATATGCAAATGTGATATCTCCGAGAGACTGTCAACGTCGAAGAGCAAATAAAAAGCAGAAATGTTTATTTTTATCAACGCTTCCTCCCTCGAAATTCTAGAGGGCACGTACTCATCTATAATAGGTATTTTTATAAAGAGTTGTCGATGTATGAGATCTACGCTTACATATCCGCTGAAAACATGCTCACAAGCGCTTCCTGAAAAATCACATATTGCGAGTTTAATGTTCAACGTGCGAAATGTGTAGTTACTTCTTGTTTTCACTCCTTTGATTTATGAGACGGTGCCCAGAAGAGAATGTAATAAATTTCCTTGAATTCATTCCCAAGGACGAGTCTGCAGAGGATGATATTTTCGTTGATTAAGTTCGATGAATAATTCACAGATTCCGCGTGCATGCGAGTATGCGTTTACCAAATATGTGGGTTTTTATTCATGAGGCAGGCTGAGAAGTACCTCACCTATTTATGGAGAATGCGATCCATTTAGGAATGCGCTGGCCAGTCGTCGCCACCGTCCAGCACTTGCTTTGATTAAACGTTGAGGAAGATTAGAAGATGCTCTTTTGTTTGTTGCTAATAAATTTGACTGTTGATTTTTTTCTCAGGACTCTACGAACTTATTTTGAAGGGCGCCAGCAAAGTCCACCTAGGTAACGGATTGGATGCTCTATTTTGTAAAGAAAGGAGACTCAGGGTTGATGAGTTTTAAAATAGTCGTTTTCTGCCAACTGCTTATTCTTCGGGGCGATAGTGAATAGTAGAGAGCGCCTGGTTAATACAGGTGTTAATAAAACTCTGTTGAATTATGTATTTTTTGCTGCCCACAATGTCCTTGGATGATGGCTAAGAAAGAGAAATGTGACGATCTACTATTTACGCAAATATACCGGGTGTAAAAGAATAGTGGGCCACCTCTGTAACTTCCTCGTTTTAAAGATATCGGGATAAAATTTTGTATGGTGAAATTAGGTAAACTTCCCAACTTTTTGTGACCTATCCGCCATATTTGTCACTTCCGGTTTCACCGGAAATGGCCCCAATATTCTTTTTTAAATGGACCACCCTGTGTGTTTTTACATTTTTTAAATAAAGATCACATTTTGGATACATTTATACCATTTTAAACAATTTATACAAGGTAGTTTTCCTTCCTTCATCAAATTTTTTTGGCTGTTTCTTTGTTACGTCTTCCTCTTTCTTCTTTTTCCATTTAGCATTCTTCTTCTTTCCAAAAATAATTTCAACTTTTGGTCCCTTTGAACAAATTGGCTTCTCCCTTAATATTTTCTTCCTTTATTTATCTTTATTTGTCGTCTTATTTTTCTATTTCGTTTTCTTCTTTATATATCGAACTTCTTACTTTCTTCATAAATCCTTCTTTCATCTTGAATTTTTTGTATATTACTGTGTTTGATATCGTTTTCTTCTATATGTACTTCTTCCTTTTATAAAACATTTTAGATATAATATGTAATAGGTCACGTTTTTATTTGCTTCATCAAATTTTGTTCCATCTTCACCACATTTTCTTCTCATTGTTTTTTTAGTATTGTCTTCTATTACCATTTAACTCTTCTTCCACAAAAAATTTAGGGTAAAAAAATGTAAAAAGGATATCCTTGTTCTTTTGAACAAATTACCTCCTGCCTTAATATTTTCTTCTTTATTTCTCTTTACTTCATCTTCTTATTTCGATTGTCTTCTTTTTTCTAAACAAAAAATTTTACAAGAAAATTTACTCAGTGATTTTTCACTTACTTCATCAGATTTTCTTCCATCTAAGTAGATTTTCTTTATTTCGCTTTCTTCGCTAATTATCTTCTTTCTCTGTTTGTCCCACCTCTTTCTTCTGTTAGATTTAAAAAGAAAGTTTTTCCATTTCGTATATCATTCTTTTTGTTATGTTTGTTTATCATTTTCTTCTTTTTCCATTTAGCTTTCTTCTTTCCAAAACTGATTCAAGAAAAAAGAATTAATAAAAGAACTTTAACCAAATAGTCTTCTTCTTTGATATTTCTCTCTTTATTTATTGTTCTATTTTTCTATTTTTCTATTTGGTTTTCTTCTTTCTTTTTATAAAAGTAATTTTAGCAGCAAATGTACGTAACGAGCTTTTTATATCGAATTCTTCATCCACCTTGATTTTTCTTGTATTTTGCTCTTTTATTTGTTTTTTGAAAAATGTGTTATTAATGAGTTTAGAGCACCCTGTATAATGTATTATTGGACATATTGACGTTTTCGTATATTTTATATGAATTACATTGGAGCAAAAATAATTTTTAACATATTCGCAGCCATCTAGATTGACAACTAAAATTCGAATAATTTTTCGTGCGACCCTATATAAATTGTTCAAAATAGCATAAATGTATCCAAAATGTGATCTTTATTTCAAAAATGTAAAAATATACAGGGCGGTCCATTTAGAAAAAGATTATTGGGGCCATTTCCGGTGAAACCGGAAGTGACAAATATGGCGGATAGGTCTCAAAAAGTTGGAAATCTTATCTAATTTCACGATACAAAATTTTATCCCGATATCTTAAAAAACGAGAAAGTTACAGGGGTGGCCCACTATTCGTTTACACCCTGTATTTCTTGAGGTCGTAAATAATAATTTCACTTAAGCACTGAATTTTAAATACGTTTTGTTTTTTTCTTTTGTAAAGTTTTTTATCACTGATACATTTAAATTATTCGATTGTTCACTTGAAACAGTGTCTTTTTTGTACCGCTTATTAAGTGGGTACTAGGTTTTTTGCAGTCTTTAGTTTATGCACTTTGCAGGTGCGGAGCGGTACAGCGTGAGAGCCGGGTGATGACTGACTAAGTCTCGATGCAGTGATGCAGTGATCTCTTCTGCATTTGTTGCCTGCTTATAAGGGAATTCCGGTCGGACCGTAGACTGAGCGGTGGCTGAAAGGCCCCTTGCTTGTGCTTTACTCCCGTAATATGATATGTATGCATTTGTTTGCTATGAAAGAAACTGACATTAAATGTAGAGCAAGTAGACTGAAAAGTTTAATTCATTATACAGGATGTCCTGTAATGATGAGCAAAAAACTTGGAGATGATTCTACTAGAAAAATTAAATTAGTTTGTTACCTAAATCTGGATGCATAATTTAATTATTTAAGGATAAGCGTACAATTATTTTTAACCGTAAACAGAGCAGACCACAGAAGGCCATATTACCTCCAAGCTATCATTATTCTATTAACCCTCTGTCGACCGTACCCCGGTATCGTTATCGATAGGGACATTAGGCGATCGTTCGAGCGTTTCAAGTACCCGAGAGTCATCTGCGAGCGCTTGTAGTAGAGCACCAAACACGCGCTCTCTCGCACTTGACCAGTCAAGCGGCACACGGTGGCGTGTGCTTCCGACATATTTATTTAGATATTTCTGGTAGCTGACCTGTCGTACTTACGCTGCCAAGTGTCGTACTTCATAAAAATCACTTTCGAAGATCTCGTACCGATACTGTTTCGTTTCGTACCTGCTTGAGTACGCGACAGATGTGTGAGTGGATGACTGGCAGTGCTGGGATCCACCGTCCACCGGCCGTCTCGAACCCACAGATTTTTCGTTGCTGACTGAAAATTGGTGGAAATTCTGATGGTTCCTTTCTTAGTAATACATTAGGCATGGTAAGTGCTTCTTCCTAGGGGTATTAAATTGATGGTAACTTTTTTTGAAAATTTGGAAGTAGGAATGCCATTCCTGTCTGGTACCAATTTTCTTTAGCCTAAACAATCTCTTTAGTAAGGAAGAAGTTCGACATATTTAGCAAAGATCGCATTGGAAAAACAAGAAGACATGGTGTAAATAAAAAACGGTATTCAATTTAATAATTAATGCAAGATATCTTTAAAATCTCTTAGATAGCGTTTGAAGACGCTTAATTACACACAGGTGAGTTTTCTACTCGAGTATTTGATTAGGAACATTAAATCTAATTTTAAAGATGATTATCTGGATATTCTAATGTGAGTGCTCTTGTATGTGTCATCTTCCATACACTGTCATTCGGCAGTTTACTTTTAAATGTGAAGATCCTGGTAATTATTGACAAAACAGAAAAAATATGACCACATTTAATGGTAGCTATTCAACTATGTGGTATACAGAGTGTTTCCTAAGTTCGCATAAAGAATATCATTCGACAGTAGCCATTAATATTACTAAAAATTTTAACTGGGGGTTAAGAGTCGTCTCTTCCTTAGCTACTATTTGACAATACCAAGGAGTAGAAAATAACAAGAGGCGCCACTTCCGTAGGCAATACCTCCGTTATGAACTAAACAAACGCGCGTGTTAGAAATACATCGTTTTCAATTCCTTCCCATCACTTATAAAGAGGTTAATTCTTTTCGACCCGATATATTCATTAACGTTTCAATTTCTTTAATAGAGCACGCTGGTTAGGAGGAAAAAACGATCGATTCCGGTAATCTGCAATTAAAACTGAATTAGCTCACTTAAAAAAAAAAAAATCGAGCGATGAAGAAGATTAAGACATCTGAAAAGTTATCCAATTTCAGAGTAACTGTGTAACCACTTGCCAGTTCTAATTATCTCCAACCGCCGAATAACTATTAGATTTATGTATAACGATTAATCTTCTTCAGCGTATAAAGTTTCTATTATCGTTCTTCCGAACCGCACAGCGTCGGATTTTCAATTTAGTTGGACGTTATTCACTTGTTTCTGATTGTTTTTGTTTTTCTACCTTTAATTTTTTTCGAGCTACAGGGCGATTATCAATTTTTGGCAAAATCGACGTAACCCCCTATTGAGAAAAAAACACAGGGTGTTTCATTTAATAAAATAAAATTTGTGCTCATATGTCAAAAACGAAAAAGAAATTCAAAATTATTTTTGTCTTCAAAAAAGTGCCAAAAATTTGGGACAAAATTCGGGTAAACTGCCACCCAAACTACGCCCTTGACATTATCGAAATATTCAAGGAGCAAAAATAAACAAGAATTGCTTTTAAAAATTTCCCCAAAATACATTATTTGCAAAGTTATTTAAAAAAAATATCAGTTTGGCCATATTGCCGGGTTATTATGGAGAAGGTCAGTTCGAAGCCGAAACGTTACTCTACAAACCTTTTTATTTCATACATACACAAAACACTAGCTGAAACCACAAAAATAATTTAGCTAGCCAATGAGCGCTCACGTGACGTCACAACTAACCTCAAAAAATGCATTTTCTAAAATTTTTGAATATTCTGTCAGTTTTATCAAAATTTCTGCTTGGTTCCTGTATTATCAACTAAAATCTTGTTCAGTGCATTTAATAAAGTTTTAATTGCCTCAACCTAATAAAATAAGATGCTTTTTATTGGTTGGAATTCTAACCTATAATTATTAGCAGTCAATTAAATCTACTGTCTGAGAGTGTTTTTAAATGTTATTATGATGGATCCAAACTAAAACTACAAAAATTTAAATTAAAATTGAAAATAAATTTGCGACTAAACTAAAAATTTGAGGTTATGTTAGTCACATGATCGATTATATGACGTTCTGATGAATTTTATTATATAGAAAATTAGTCCATTTGGCATTTACTAAAGAACTTTTCTATAGAGATTTTCCGAAATAAAAAAAAGACGATCAAAATCGGTTTTGAATTTTTTTCTTTAGTAATAAATGCCAAATGGACTAATTTTCTATATAATAAAATTCATTAGAACGTCATATAATCGATCATGTGACTAACATAACCTCAAATTTTTAGTTTAGTCGCAAATTTATTTTCTTTTTATTTTCTCAATTGTTATTAACAAAGAGGTGTTTTTTAAATACGCCCTTAATTGATAAATTAATAAAAACAGTCTAAAAACAAAAGGGCGTCTACAAAATGGCGTCGAGAGTTTAATTTTCTCTTTTTTAATTTATTAGATTTATTAGATCCTTAGGGGTTTTTGGCGGTCGTTGATTACGAATTGAACATTAAAACTCAACTAAAACCAAAAATGGCGGATCTAATATGGCGGAAAAGGGTAAATTTTTTTTATTTGGACTTTATTTCTTCTACAAGGGTTTTTTGGGTCGCTGATCTCAAATTTTGTGTTAAAACTTTATCAGAAATGGAAAACGGTGTCAGAAAAATGGTGGAAACAGAAGAAGAAGAGTTAAACGAATATTAAAGATATTATATTTTAAACGACTTATTAAAATTAATCAAATATAGATATATTCAAAAACAAGAATTTAGCTAACTAATTGGTGGCGCGCACGTGACGTCACATCTAACCTCAAAAATATGCATTTCTAAAATTTTTGAATATTCTGTCAATTTTATCAAAATGTCTGCTTGGTTCCTGTACTATCAACTAAAATCTTGTTCAGTGCATTATTATTAAAATTTTAATTGCCTTAATCTAATAAAATAAGACGCTTTTTATTGGCTGGAGGTGGAATTCCAACCTATAATTATTAGCAGTCAATTTTTAACAATTCAATATTAAAACTTTATAAATCTACTGCCAGGGGGTGTTCTTAAATTGTATAATGTTAAAACAAATTTGCAAAAACTAAAAATGTTAGGTTATGTTAGTCATATGATGCATAATGATCAATTATATGAGGTTCTAATTAATTTTATTATTTAGAAAATTAATCCGTTTATTAAAGAAAAAAATTGTAACTTCGTTGGCTAAAAACCGTATTACGGTTTAAAAATAATTAAAATATCTGTGGAAGATTTCCACTGAACGTAACTGACCGCTAGTTGAGGTGCGGAACGTACCTCACAACTTATTCATTGAACCACCTGAAGTCTGTCGACGTTCGGTGATAATACAGTTCTCTTCTTACCAAAATAGTTTAATTATTATTCATTTAAAAAATAACATGATAAATAAGTATGCTGCGTAAAAGAAATTGTTTGGAAAAAACATAGTTATTTATAAATAGTCCATAGCATCGAAATGTTCAATGGTCCAAGAAATATAGGGAATTTTTAGAATAAAATAGTGAGTTGGTAACACTGACGAATCAGAACTCAGTTCTATGAATTTTTTTGATTAAGAAAATGTTATAAAACGCGTTGTAAATGGGAAGATTTCCTCTTTTATCCATCAACTGATGAACCGTTAGTTTTGCTGTGTGAAATTTGTAATGAAGGCACTTTTGGCTTGCTTTCGGCTAGTTTCCGGAATAAAACACAATTTTACATTTTGGTTTAATTTAATACGTTGGGTATTAAATTTATTGTCGATTTAATCGGATTTAATAGCAAACTAATCGTCCAGACTATTCTGGGTAAGTTTAACATTTTTTTTTTTGTCTTTAAAAGACCACGTGTTTTATAGGTTAACTTAAAGATTCCTTTGGTTTAAAACTTTTGTAAAGAATGTGTCACGCCGAAGCAAGGCGATAAGAAGAAATTCGTGTTTCGACTATATTATCTGATACAAATCTCCGATACTTAAAATCATCATAAACAAATCCGATACATTCTACTTCGGTATAGCTGACAGGTCGAATGAAGATATTCTTATTTATTGGTCAATTTACTCCCGGGTATTCAGCTCTTGCTTGGTTTCGTGTAATTATATTGCCAGAATAGGTTTCTATTCTCTAGAAAATTCTACAATCGTGGCATTTTGGTCGTTGACATCTTAATTTCCGAACAAGTATTCCACTTAAAAATTTGGCGACATGAAGCTGTATTATTTATTATCTTATTGGCATTTCGGGCGATAAAAGTTGTGATTAAACACCCAAACTGGTTCCTAAATTTTCTCTGCTTCTTTGAACCAAGTATCGTTGATTGTTAATTCTTTGAATTACCCATAAACTAAAACACTAAAAGTAAGATTTACTGTGATATATGGGCATATATTTTGCCGAAATTTATGGGCGTACTAACTGTGAAGCAAATGACCAAAAAGTAACGTACTCAAGCGGTGGACTTGCTCACGATTTATTAAGACATATGTATAAGGCGGACCAAATTTTATTAAGATCGAGGAAAGTATCAAAGATTTGAGTTCCAAATTGGCTGCGAAATTTTGGGTCCTCAGCGTGAAGGATACACCCCAAGGCCACGCGATAATCAGTGCCAGCATCTATAACATCGCCGGTGCTCGTTAAGGAAACCGAAAAGCCATAATTTTTTATTTCAATGCTGATCGTTTTATTAAAACAACTTATTACATTGCACTGCGGGTAATGACCCGGGATTCCTCCGAATTTATATTGTAAAATTATTTCAATATGTTAATTTATCAATCTGGCGTTTTCGTCGATTTTGAATGGATAATAATTACCTGAGCCGTTAATGTTGTCTATAACTTTTCGCATGATATACTTTTATTTGACTAACACCTTTATATTTCTGTTATGATAACTAACATTGATATATCTGAGAAATATTGAAATGTAAAATATTTCATAAATGTTTATGCAATATTAATTTCTATAATATCATACGGCACACCTTGTAAATGTATTGTAATGCATTCTCTTATATGTAACTTTAACATTTTTTCTTAATGTTTACAAAATGTTATACAAATATAATTTGTAATGTTAAACCGAAATATTTCATATATGTAACATTAAATATGTTATAAATAGCACTTTATACATTATAAACAATATCCATTTGATTGTAGATCAACATTATTACTACTCTTAAAAAAAACTTTCCCATTGCTTAAGTATTAAGACCTGCAGACCGATTGGAAAAAAAGTTACTAACGTCCACAAATGAAAAATCATTAATTTCATTTTCCCTGTCCACCGTTTCCAGCCGATTTAACCTCGGCATTTACACGGTCTATAAGTTGCGCTAATAAAATCCGTGAAATTAAAACGCGAAATGTTACTGCAACATCTAATAGTGGATAGTGCAAAGGATGAAATTATGTTACGATGTCAATAATAATCCTCCGTATTGCTTTCTCCGTAATTTCAGCAAATAAGTCGTTTTACTTTTGCAACAATAAAACAAAACGGAAACTATGCGTCGCTGTGAGGTATAGTCCGTCATTAGGTGCACACTTACCGCATAAAATTATAGTAAAAGTATTAACTCTGCAAATAGTTGGTATTCAACGTCTGAATTAAATTATACGGATGTAGTTATCACTGCAATTTTATGAGGATGGGGATTATCTGGGCGTAAATTGGCAACCGGGTCAGAAACACAAGGTTGATGAAAAAGGACGAGAAAAGGACGACTTTCTAAATAAGGATGTATAAAAAAATTGTGTGGCTGTGACAATGGCATCTGGTGATAAAATGGTAACATTAAATAAACATTACTAATAATGTTAATCTACAATCAAATGGATATTATTTATAATGTATAAAATGCTACTTATAACATATTTAATGTTACATATACATATATGATTTCGGTTTAACATTACAAATTATATTTGTGTAACATTTTGTAAACATTTAAGAAAAAATGTTAAAGATACATTTAAGAGAATATATTACAATACATTTACAAGGTGTATCGTATGATATTATAGAAACATTTTCTAGTAACATCGAGTTAATATTGTATAAACATTTATTAAATATTTTACATTTTAATATTTCTTACATATATCAATGTTAGTTATCATAACAGAAATATAATATTTCATGAAAACATTAAAATTGTTACCTAGTTCTAACATTACATAATTCGGTTTTCTGTATCTGGTCTAGAAGTAAGACAACCAGCCAAAATCGAGCAATTTGGGACACCCTGTAGGGGCATACAAACCAATTTTTCATCAGGGCCAGACAAGAAACGGATCCTAATTAGCCATCTAACCATGACCCTATCAATTCGTCGAGTGTTGACGTGCGTTGGGGCGTACGAAATGATGCTAGCCCCTGAGCGCCATATGGGAAAGGGATCGTTTCTGTAGCAGTCGGTTGTGTGTAAATAGGCGGAACAGTTGTTATTGTATTCATATAAACATCTCATTAATATCGGTTTTTGTTATGGAATGCAACCCCGATATTTCAATATTCGGGATTCTTGATGACAAGAGTGACAAGACGCATCCGTTGCTTTGTTGGATTGAGCTGCGTTAAAATTACCGAGCGTAGTACCACCCAGTGGCAAAGGGTAATAAACCCCATTAGATAATTATGGATTTTGGAATTATAGGAAATTGGCAAGCGATTTATAGACGACGAAAATAATTTCCCATATAAAGGAAATTTTTGTTAAAATAGGTTTAAATAAATTATTCCTTAGTATATTTATCATTGCTAGCTAATAATACGCAGATTTTGCAAAAAAGTACCGAAAAAATTGACACGAACTTTATGTTATTATTCCTAAATAAAAATACAGTTATTTTATATGCCCCCGCGGTCATTAATTGCAGCGAAATTAAAAAAAGCGCCTCAAATTATTAAGACATAAATATGATTTTATTAAATCGCTCTTTTTACGGCAGTTAACTTATTAATATATACAGTTTATGCGACCCTGGCGGATTTAATTAAGACGTTACAAATAAACGAGAATAAAAATTCAACTCGCAAATATGCCGATTAAAAAGCAGTAAAAATCTTAATACCGCCGACGATATTTATTTTAATCCTATCATTAAAAAAAAAAATCAAAAAGTCTCCACCGTGACAATGTTCGCACATTGCCGTGACCAGGATTCGAACCTGGGTTACTACGGCCACAACGTAGGGTCCTAACCACTAGACGATCACGGCTATCGGAGACGATAGTGAAGCGAAGCTACGCCGTGTATCGTTGGAACTGTATGCAGCAGAGCGTAGTAGTTGTGATTTGAATGTCTACTGGGGGTTTTATACATTTAGTCCATGTTCAAAACGCTTAAAATTCGCCCTTGATAAGTTTTTTCTTCAAATTAGGTAAAAGGTGTGATTTTTATTTTTTCAATTGTTTTTAACAAATTAATACACTTTTAATTAAAAAATGTGTAACTCTTTTATTTATTTAAACAATCGCCTGAAATTTAATAACATAAGGTTTTAGGGGTAGCAGATTCCGCCTGTGGCCTCAAAATCGGTCTAAATACAAAGTGGCGTCTACAAAAAAGCGTCAAAATTCCAATTTTTTATTTTATTTTTATTACAGATTTCTGTGGAATAAAATATAATATCTTTAATACTCATTTAACTCTTCTATCATTTATTTTTACCATTTTCAGACACCGTTTTCCATTTTTGATGAAATTTTGAATTAATATGGCGGAAATTGGCCCTTTTCCGCCATATTAGATCCGCCATTTTTGGTTTCAGTTGAGTTTTAATGTCCAATTGATATTATAGAAACATTTTCGTAATCAGCGACCCCCAAAACCCCTAGATTTCTAATAAATATTAAAAAAAAGAAAATAAAAATTGGACTTTCGACGCCATTTTGTTTTTGGACTGATTTTGATGCTAGATTCCGAATTGGCGACCCCTAAAACCCCACGTAAATTTACAATGAAAATGAATTACTGTTTTTACTTGTAAGAATCAGGTCTATTTAAATTGTGTTATGAGGAACAAACATTCGAGTCAGAATAAAATACTCATAAAATAAGTGATACAGTTTTCAAATTTTAGAGAAAGATAAACCATTTATAAATGGTTTAAAATGTCATATATCGACATATAAGGTACTTCCAAAATTTGTTTCTCTTTTAAGAACATGCAGGATTAAAGATCACCAAGTAAAGATTTTGTTTTAATAAAATTTTAGAGGAAGATAATCCTTGTTTTTACATTTAAGAATTAGGTCTTCATTTATTCCCGATTTATATTGTTTCATAAGGAACAAACATTCGAGACTCAGAATAGATCGTAAGATAAGTGATACAGTTTCTAAATTTTAGAGGAAGATAAACAATTATTAAGTGGTTTAAAATGTCTTATATCGACATATATACTTCCAGAAATCGTTACTTTTTTTTGAGAAAATGCAAGATTAAAATATCCCAAAGTACAGATCTTGTTCTAATAAAATTTTGCTTTAGGGGAAGATGAATTACTGTTTTTACTTGTAAGAATCAGGTCTTCATTTTTGTCTATTTAAATTGTTTGATAAAGAACAAATACTCGAGTCAGAATACAATACTCATAAAATAAGTGATGCAGTTTTTAAATTTTAGAGGAAGATAAACCTACCTCTATATTCAGATTTTGTTGTAATCAAATTTTACTTTAGAGGAATATAATTTCCTGTTTTCACTTGTAAGAATAAGTCTTAATTTTTTGCCTATCTAAATTGTTTTATAGAGAAGAAACATTCAAGTCAGAATAGAATACTCGTAAGATAAGTGATAGAGTTTTTAAATTTTAGAGGTAGATAAAATATTTATAAGTGGTTTAAAATGCTTTATATCGACATATACTTCCTGAAATTGATTAATTTTTGAGAAATATGCTGGATTAATGATCTCTAAATACAAATTTTCTTTTAATACAATTTTACTTTAGGGGAAGATGAATTACTGTTTTTATTTATAAGAATCAGGTCTTCATTTTTTGTCTATTTAAATTGTTTCCTAAGGAGCAAACATTCGAGTCAGAATAGATCGTAAGATAAGTGTCTAAATTTTAGAGGAAGATAAACTATTTTTAAGTGATTTAAAATGTCTTATATCGACATGTACTTGCAGAAATCGTTACTTTTTTGAGAAAATGCAAGATTGAAATATCCCAAAGTACAGATTTGTTCTAATAAAATTTTGCTTTAGGGGAAGATGAATTACTGTTTTTACTTGTAAGCATCAGGTCTGCATTTTTTGTCTATTTAAATTGTTTCTTAAAGAGCAAACATTCGAGTCAGAATACAATACTCATAAAATAAGTGATGCAGTTTTTAAATTTTAGAGGAAGATAAACCTATCTCTAAATTCAGATTTTGTTGTAATCAAATTTTACTTTAGAGGAATATAAATTCCTGTTTTCACTTGTAAGAATAAGTCTTAATTTTTTGCCTATCTAAATTGTTTTATAGAGAAGAAACATTCGAGTCAGAATAGAATACTCGTAAGATAAGTGATACAGTTTTTAAATTTTAGAGGTAGATAAAATATTTATAAGTGGTTTAAAATGCCTTATATCGACATATACTTCCTGAAATTGATTCATTTTTGAGAAATATGCTGGATTAATGATCTCTAAATACAAATTTTCTTTTAATACAATTTTACTTTAGGGGAAGATGAATTACTGTTTTTATTTATAAGAATCAGGTCTTCATTTTTTGTCTATTTAAATTGTTTCCTAAGGAGCAAACATTCGAGTCAGAATAGATCGTAAGATAATTGTCTAAATTTTAGAGGAAGATAAACTATTTTTAAGTGATTTAAAATGTCTTATATCGACATGTACTTGCAGAAATCGTTACTTTTTTGAGAAAATGCAAGATTGAAATATCCCAAAGTACAGATTTGTTCTAATAAAATTTTGCTTTAGGGGAAGATGAATTACTGTTTTTACTTGTAAGCATCAGGTCTGCATTTTTTGTCTATTTAAATTGTTTCTTAAAGAGCAAACATTCGAGTCAGAATACAATACTCATAAAATAAGTGATGCAGTTTTTAAATTTTAGAGGAAGATAAACCTACCTCTAAATTCGGATTTTGTTGTAATCAAATTTTACTTTCGAGGAATATAAACTCCTGTTTTCACTTGTAAGAGTAAGTCTTAATTTTTTGCCTATCTAAATTGTTTTATAGAGATCAAACATTCGAGTCAGAATAGAATACTCGTAAGATAAGTGATAAATTTTAGAGGAAGATAAATTATTTATAAGGAGTTTAAAATGTCTTACATCGACAAATACTCCCAGAAATTGTTTCTTTTTTAAGGACAAGCAAAATTAAAGATCACTAAGTACAGATTTTGTAATAATAATATTTTAGAGGAAGATAATTCCTGTTTTTACTTTTATTAAGAATTAGGTCTTCATTTATTCCCGATTTATATTGTTTTATAAGGAACAAACGTTCGAGGCAGAATAGAAGTCCAGATATCCAAATATATTCCAACAAATATACTTAAAAATTCAATAAAAACTGGTGGTATTGCTCAGTTTTTCACCGTACCAAATTCAAATTCTCTTATAAAATCTTCTGATAATGTTTGATGTCATTGCCAACATACTTCATTTTTAAATTCTCTTATAAAATTTTCAGATAATTGTTCATATTTGTAAATACAATTCCAATCTACTTTTTTAGATCTAGAAAGATAATCAATTATTGGATTTCAATCTAATCTTTAATCTCATCAAATTGTCCTGACCGGCACCGTAATGAAGGCGCGACAATTCAATTTATGTAATTTATTTACCGGCTGCGTCAATAGCGATTTTTGATCCACGAAAGAGTGCTGTCGAAACGCTTATCAAGGTGATTACCATATCGTACGGATAACCAGACAATGATTTAAACCGTCGGAGGTATTATTTAACAGACAAAAAAAATCGCATGGCTCGATAATAAATACTTTCATCAAACAGACAAGTTACGTCGAATAGACGGACATGTATCTTCATTCGGTCTTTGTTATTAAATAAGATACGGCCAATCAATCAATCATAAAAAATTATCTTGGCGCTTTTGGGCCCCGGACTAACAGTTGTACTCATAAAATCCGAGTACCGTTTTTCGGATGAGAAATGACAATATCTTCGAATTCCTGAATTTAAAATGTTTCGATTTATGTAAATCCCGATGGAAACACATTCCGTTTATTTTCTTGCGTAATTTATCTTTTGATATTCAAACAATCTGCGAAATGAACAGATTCTTTTGGCTAATATAAATTACCTCAGCCGCGATTTGCATACCGGCTCCCGTACTCTCTTTCGCGTTCCGTTTCAATAAACTCGCTGAACCTCAGCAGGAACGCGAACACTTTCCGCAGGATTCAACTTTGTAAAAAAATATGTAGTAGTTCATTCATAACTGGAGAAAAAAAAAATTATTAAAAATCTCCTGGTCCTAAAAGCTCATAGACAAAAACTATAGGAATGAGCTTAGAAATTGGACTTTTCTCCATACTCTTCCTGCTGTAAAAGTCAAAACCAGCAAAAAACGCAGGTTTATTCAGTATTTCTACTAAATTATTTTATATTGATTTCTAGAGGCTAAGCGAATTTATTAGTTTGTTATGTGACATTAACGTTATGTTAATGTTGGTTTGGAGCTGTTTTATTTTCGTTTCATTTGCAACATTTAATAATATATAGCAGCGATTTCATTTCACATTCCTGCTTTTTTCTCTTTACCGCGAATTCATAAATATTAATAGCATGCATAAAAAGTCCTAGTGACATTTTATATATGCAAAATTGTGGTTGAAAAGAAATAAAATCGCAGAGCAAATATTCCAATAAGTTACCCCAAAAAAAATGAGGAGCGTTTGACGTCATTAAATATTCATTAGTTGATATTTTTAGTAATAAATACTGTCGCCTAGCTTGTATTATTTCTAAGAAGATATCAAATCGTTTTCCATCTCAGATTCTTCAAAAACTCGGCGAAGTGGGAGTAATCGCAGTACATCCACTCCTTAACGTTCGACAGAATTTTTACTAATCACGTCTGCAAATATTGCAAATATTAGAATATTTTTTACTTACTTTCCTCTGCTCTCGATCTGGCGGCTTATCATATTGACTTGTCGCCACCATATTATTTCGTAATAATAATAATGAAACCTATGTGTCCGTTTTTAAACGTAAAATCAAAAAAGTCCCTGTTTTAGCTTTTCCACTTTTGAAACACCCTGTATATCAGTTCGATCAATTCCAGCCGATTGCTGCTGATGATTGCTTACTTAATAATATTCCTGCTATTTAGTTTTCGGATGCTCTCAACGAATGCCTTATGTTTTCCATTTAATCACCATAATATTTTACGTCCAACATGTTTCTCCAATATTAATGAGTTTATTAAATAATTCCGAATTATAAGATGGCGATAGAAAAGAATAAATCAAGATTAATTATTCTCCGGTGCGTAATATCTAATGTGTATTTCAACGGTAAATACACAATATATCTAGTGGGCTCTGTCACTTTATCTATTTTACGGGAATTCATCGGATTTTCCCAAGCGATAAGACAACAGCTTTTAAATTAAGAAGCAGAATCTCCGAGGTGCTTTATTGACTTCATTAAGCCTTCGTGTAATTAATTGATTATAATAAAAAATTAATGTGCCCAAACAAAATCTGTAAAAGTCACAAAAAAGAGTCCATCAGTTCGGTTCGGACGAAAATGAGAAATCATTCACAGCGCTAAAAAACACTACGATAATATCGTCAAGAGCACAGTCTTAAAATGTTAGGAATTTTATGTTGTAATTCAATGCATCCTAGTATCAACTAGAAGAGTAGTTGTTTGATTAATCATCCGATTTAATTGAATTTAAATAATTTTAAAGGACATAGATTAAGTTTCTGAAACATCTATAAAACGTTATTTTGGTTTATGTTTTATGTAAAATCAACTTTCGACTGTTATAGCTCTTAGCACAAATGATCTGGGATGGAAAATAAGTAAATAATACATAACTTACACATGAGGCTAGAGAATGACGCAAAAATACAATATACAGAGTGTTACATTCGTCCTGTGTACATCAACAAACATTGCCGAAAAATCACGTCATTATATATCACCCCATACAATAAATAATAGTGATCAGAAGTAAACGCAATGAAGCACACTAATTGCCAAAGAAACGACCTTTCCACTGTTGAAAAAATTTTCAAGATTCATCCACCCGTTTAAACGTTATTAGCCATCAAAGTCGGCTAATTTTTTAGGTGTATTACGTTAGTAAAAATAATACAATCTATTAACACATATATATAAAATATAATTAAGGTAGAGCTATGGAATTGCATTCTAAGCAACAAAAAATAAAAAACCACTAATAACTTTTAGACAACAAGATGTGAATAGGAAAAAAAAGTCGTAGCTCTTTGCACAAAGGGGATAAAATGGAAAATAAAAATATAATACGCAACTAACACATGGGACTAAATAATGATGCATAAATAATATATACAGAGTGCTCCGTTCGATCTGTGTACATCAACAAACTTTGCCGGAAAATCACGTCATTATAAATCACTCTATGTAACAAATAACAGTGATCGGAAATGAACGCAATAAAGCATACTTATTGCCAAAGACTCGATCTTTCCAATGCTGAAATAAATTCCAAGTTTTATGTACCCATTTGAACGTTATCAGCCATCAAAGTAGACTAATTTTTCAGGTGTGCCATTCCGACTATCAGTATAAATAAGACCATTTATTAACTCACATTTAACATTTATATAAAGAATATTATTTACGTAGAGCTATAGAATTCATTCTAACTAACGAAAATGCCACTAATAACTTTTAGACAATATGACGTAACTCGGGAAAAAAATTATAGCTCTTAGCACAAATGAGATAGGATGAAAAAGAAAAAATAATACATAAGTAACATATGAGCCTAAATGATGACGTACAAATAATACATTCAGAGTGCTCCGTTCGTCCTGTGTGCATCAACAAATTTTGCCGGAAAATCACGTCATTATAAATCACCCTATGTAATGAACAATAGTGATCGGAAATGAATGCAATAAAGTACACTTATTGCCAATGAAACGGTCTTTTTACTGCTGACAAAAATTCACAGATTCGTTTACCCGTTTAAAAGTTGTCAGCCATCAAAATCGCCTAATTTTTTTAGGTATGCCACATCGAGTCATGGTCTGTGTGTGTATAACTAACCTTAATATAAAAATATATATATCTTAGGTAGAGCTATAGAATTACATTCTGATCAACAAGCGTAGACGGATAATCACGTCATTACAAACCACAATATATAACAAATAATAATGATCGGGGATTCATGCAATAAAGCACACTTATTGTCAAAGAAATGATCTTTCCATTGCTGAAAAAAATTCACATATTCATTCGACCATTTAAAAGTTATCAGCCATCAAAATCGACACATTTTTATAGGTATGCAACATCGAGTGATGTTCTGTGCTTATGTAATTCAATATATTAACCCACCTTAATATAAAAAAAATATGGTCTAGGTAGAGCTATAGAATTACATTCTGAACAACGGAAATGAAGAATACTGCTAACAACTTTTAGACAATAGGGCGTGAGTAGGGCAAATTTATAGCTCATAGCACAAAAGAGCTAGGATGAAAAAGAAATAAATAATACATAGCTAACACATAAGCCTAAATGATGACGCATAAATAATATATACAGAGTGCTCCATTTGTCCTGGGTACATCAACAAGCTTAGACGGAAAATCACGTCATTACAAACCACACTATGTAACGAATAATAATGATCGGGGATTCATGCAATAAAGCACACTTACTGTCAAAGAAATGATCTTTCTATTGCTGAAAAGAATTTCCAGATTCATTCGCCCGTTTGAAAGTTATTAACCATCAAAATCGACTAATTTTTTAGGTATGCCACATCGAGTGATGTTCTCAGCGTATATAATATAATCTATTAATTCACCTTAATATCTATACAAAAATATGGTTTAAGTAGAGCTATAGAATTATATTCTGAACAACGAAAATTAAGAATGCTGCTAACAACTATTAGACAATAGGACGTAAATAGGGGAAAAAATCTTAGCACAAATGAGCTAGGATGGAAAACCAAAAAATAATACATAGCTAACACATGAGCCTAAATGATGACGCATAAATAATATATACGGAGTGCTCCGTTCGTCGTGGGTACATCAACAAGCGTGGACGGAAAATCACGTCAATACAAACCACACTGTGTGCCAAATAATAATGATCGGAAATTCATGCTTTAAAGCACACTTATTGCCAAAGAATCTATCTTTCTACTGCTAAAAAAAAAATCCAAGATTTATCCATTCATTTAAATGTTATCACTCATCAAAATCGACTAACTTTTTAGGTGCGCCCACTTCGAGTGACGATCAGAGTATACGAAACAATTTATTAACCTAACATTAACATAAAAAAATATGATTTAGGTAGAGCTATAGAATTACATTCTAAACAACTATTAATAACATACTGCACAGTTTCGGACAGAATTTTTAAGTGACACACCAATATTTAATACGGCCGGCTGTGATATATCATCAAAATATTTTAATAAATATTTTTATTGGTTTTATTAGCCTCAATGGACGAGTAGATGAATAATATTTGGTGTTTTATTGGCCAACCGATTAAATTTATTGTAGCATATGTAATGCAAGTTAGTTGAATAAATGGAAGCGTACCGGTAAAACTGTAATCGTATTATATGGAGCAAAAGTCCGGACTATTGGATTACGACACGTAGGTATTTTTTGTTTTTTTTTATGTAGGTACAGCCGAAAAATTATGTCCACATTTTTTCCACAAGATTGATTTTAGGGATAATAAAAATAGGTGTTTCCTTCCTTCTATTCGTTACACAGAGGATACCTAGTGGACCGCTGTTCCTAAAACATCTGAACTTTAGCTGAATAAATATAATTTTATTGCCAACATTAAAACTTCCTTAATGAAAGTGTAGAAAATATTCTCTTGTATACCAGAATACGTATTTACTTCCTTATATTATATACAGGGTGTATCAGGTATCGCTTGCCCTATCACGTCGTTTAAAATTTTGGGGGTTTTGGCCACAACGCAAAAGGATTCTCTGGTGAGTTTCTTTATTTTTTGAAAATCAAACCGTCTGTTTCGTTTTCGATAACTCTTCCTGTATACCGTGGATAAGTACCTATCGGAAGCGAAAGCCATTCATCAGGCGAATGTGTTACATTTAAAAATGGTATCGGTATTTAGAATAATTTATAATGATACCCCGGAGGCACGATTATAATTAATTATTGTATTACAACTATGAATGAGTCATTTAACTAGGCCGGAACCGAATGATCGTCTCGACTTCCAAGAGGAAGCTTTTATAGACCGTGCTCGAGTTCGAATAGGATTAATTTGTTGTATTAAATAAACAGATACGAGATGCAGACAATAACCGTTTAATGTTAGTAAGTGACTGACTTAGACGAAATTTTTTGTTTTAAAAAAAAAGGTCGTTTGTGGCTAGACAAATCCCCATGCATGGATATGTCATGTCATTTCCTAGTTGTTACGAGCTCCTAAATATTCCAATCTGGTTATTTATTCCTCTTCCTAAATTAATGATCCGCTATAAAAAAATAATTATACAAAATGATCAAATTAAATTATCACTTGCCTGCCGACCGGTGATTTAGAACGTTTTAATTATGTGTCGGAATAAATTAAAAACTTGCACATGAGGAACTTAGGAATCGATCCGGGTTGTCTTAGTAAACGAAATAAGTCGTCAGGTTGCGCTTCGCTTCGCCTCATTCGGTATTATTATATTTCTTAATAACCAAATAATTACAGCTTGTCATGATAATTATATTTGGAAAGTCGCGAATCGGAACAGCCCCTATGAGAAAGGTATTTACTTTAATGAAATGTTGCGTATAATCTATTATGTCGGTAGGGCACATAAATTAGGTCTAAGGGAGGCACCTAGAAGAACATTTATATTTTGGGCTAAGGCCGTCATACTTTCTCTACTTTCTCTAAAAAGTTCCAGTCTTGTCACAATCCAAATACTGGACGGCAGTAAACTTTCTCTAAAAGGTGCTAATCTTGCTGGAGAACTTGAACTTTAATTTAATTCCAACACTTAAATATATTTCGCATTGGGAACGTAGGTTGAGAGCAAATACTTGGTTCCAAGAAGATTTCACAGCTTTAGGAAAGTTTACTGACTTACTTCATGCACAATTCTCAGCACAATAAATACTGGACGGCAGTAAACTTTCTCTAAAAAGTGCTAATTTTGTCGGAGAACTTGGATTTTAATTTAATTCAAACACTTAAATATATTTCGCATTGACAACGTAAGTTGAGAGCAAATACTTGGTTCCAAGAAGATTTCACAGATTTAGGAAAGTTTACTGACTTACTTCATGCACAATTCTCAGCACAATAAATACTGGACGGCAGTAGACTTTCTCTAAAAAGTGCTAATTTTGTTGGAGGGCTTGGATTTTAATTTAATTCAAACACTTAAATATATTTCGCTTTGACAACGTAAGTTGAGAGCAAATACTTGGCTCCAAGAAGATTTCACAGCTTTAGGAAAGTTTACTGACTTACTTCTTGCACAATTCTCAGCACAATAAATACTGGACGGCAGTAAACTTTCTCTAAAAAGTGCAAATCTTTATGATAATTTAGTTATCCAAGAAGATTTTATAGCTTCAGGAAAGTTTACTTACTTCTTTCTTGCACATTTTTCAGCACAATACAAATACTGGACGGCAGTAAACTTTCTCTAAACAGTGCAAATCTTTATGATAATTTAGTTATCCAAGAAGATTTTATAGCTTCAGGAAAGTTTACTTACTTCTTTCTTGCACATTTTTCAGCGCAATACAAATACTGGACGGCAGTAAACTTTCTCTAAACAGTGCTAATCTTTATGATAATTTAGTTATCCAAGAAGATTTTATAGCTTCAGGAAAGTTTACTTACTTCTTTCTTGCACATTTTTCAGCACAATACAAATACTGGACGGCAGTAAACTTTCTCTAAACAGTGCTAATCTTTATGATAATTTAGTTATCCAAGAAGATTTTATAGCTTCAGGAAAGTTTACTTACTTCTTTCTTGCACATTTTTCAGCACAATACAAATACTGGACGGCAGTAAACTTTCTCTAAACAGTGCAAATCTTTATGATAATTTAGTTATCCAAGAAGATTTTATAGCTTCAGGAAAGTTTACTTACTTCTTTCTTGCACATTTTTCAGCGCAATACAAATACTGGACGGCAGTAAACTTTCTCTAAACAGTGCTAATCTTTATGATAATTTAGTTATCCAAGAAGATTTTATAGCTTCAGGAAAGTTTACTTACTTCTTTCTTGCACATTTTTCAGCACAATACAAATACTGGACGGCAGTAAACTTTCTCTAAACAGTGCAAATCTTTATGATAATTTAGTTATCCAAGAAGATTTTATAGCTTCAGGAAAGTTTACTTACTTCTTTCTTGCACATTTTTCAGCGCAATACAAATACTGGACGGCAGTAAACTTTCTCTAAACAGTGCTAATCTTTATGATAATTTAGTTATCCAAGAAGATTTTATAGCTTCAGGAAAGTTTACTTACTTCTTTCTTGCACATTTTTCAGCACAATACAAATACTGGACGGCAGTAAACTTTCTCTAAAAAGTGCTAATCATGCCGGAGAAATTGTGGCTACTAATTTGAAACGTGCGCCAACAAAAATGCTTGTATCCAATAACCTCTTGCAGCTTATAGAAAGTTTCCTAACTGTTTGCACGCTTTTCCAGTGCAGTACCAGTACTGGGAGTAGTAAACTTTCCTTAGTACTGCTAATCTTGCCGGAAAAATTGAATCTCTATATACTTAACGTTTCGATCATCTTGCTGTGGTCTTCTTCTGCAGATAAACTTTCTCGATCACCTACGAACCCTGCAAACAAAGAACACTGGTAGGTAGGTACTCCTTTCTTCCCCGACGATCATCGCCGTCCTATAAATTCTCATTTTATTTCATTGCCACAATAACCATTATTCAAATTTCGCAGTCGCAAATCATCACGGAAATAAAAGTGCCGACGTTGGCCTTTTGTGCGCTGACTGTTAATAAATCAAGATCCTTATTTTATTAGCAAGTTTGTAAGGTGCGCGAACATGCGAAGTGTAAACATATTAACTGTTCTAAACGATGGCACAAAATGCGGAAGTCGGACTAAATAGAAATATAAAGGGGCATTATTGTAAAAGTTACAAAAGGCTGTATGTGCAAAATTGCAAGCTGCCATTTCGTTATTTATGAGCTATAAAGTATTAATGTGGCTAAACGATGTTATAGACATTATCTGGACGGACAAAAAGGTTAATGCAAAAGCGAGCTTGCACCGAGCGCTCCGCCACACAACGTATTGCGCCGAGGTAATTAATAAAACGGTTATTAGCGAAATAATGCTGCCGGCCAAGGTTAAGGACATCATTTGAATAACGCGCGCAAGGAATTCAGGCGCACAATGCCTCGCGAGCTCGCAATGTTGCTGAAAACTAAAAGAGAATCGTGCCAATCTATTTCTAGTTTTTTGTTTCTTACAGTAACCTCCTAAGCTTCTACTCTGTTTTGTTTAGCGTCCTGATTGAATGAATATTATTTACCCTGTATATAATTTGTCGCACCGCATACGATTTTAGTACGTGATGCGCCAACGGCGGTTTATTGAATTTATTTCGTCGCATAGCATAATTAAGATCTAAGTGACCTCTGTGAGCCTTCCCATAAATCGTCATAACTGTTTTAACGCCGCCATTATTTTATGGGTATCATTTTTGTACGTCCGTACTTGTATTATTTAGATAATGCACCGTTTGAGGCTCGTTAAAAAAGCGCCCGTCCACTTCGGAAAGAAAGGTGTAACTGTTTCTCGCGAGACCCGCACAAAGGACAAAGTTATCACCTTTATCCATCTGCAGATCAAATGTTGCTGAGGTCGATTATGAATATTTTCATTCATGGATTTTTTTGTTCGGCAACGTTGACTCCTGACGAACAATAAACAAAATAATGTGGCTGGAGATGCATATTTAAGTTATTAAATTGTGTTTTGGCGAAGCAATTTGTCCGGCAACATGAGCACTTTTTAAGGAAAGTTTACTGCCTTTCAATATTTGGCACTATGCTGATAAGTAAACTTTCCATTTGCTACTAGTGCATGTTGCAAGTGAACACTTGTCTTCAAGTACGCCAATATACTTAAATTATCACGAAAGTATTGTCATATGAACAACACTAAATATTTCAATTTTTCAGAGAAAGTTTACTGTGTTCCAGTAATTATATTGTATGGGAACAATAAGAGGAAACTTTCCTTTCTATATAGGTCATTAGAGGTTATCAAATTATATTCGTTTCAAATTAGTAGATCCAATTCTCCGTTCAGATTAGCGATGTTTAGAGAAAGTTTACTGCGCTCCAGTATTTATGTTGTATAGGAAAAATATAAAAGAGGAAACTGTCCTTAAACAGTAAAAGCTTATGGAATCCAAGCCTTTAGATTCAGTTTCTTCGATACAATTAGGCCTTTGTAGAGAAAGTTTACTGCATTCTAGTAATTATATTGTATGGGAACAATAAGAGGAAACTTTCCTTTCAATATAGGTCATTAGAGGTTATCAAATTATATTCGTTTCAAATGAGTAGATCCAATTCTCCGTTCAGATTAGCGATGTTTAGAGAAAGTTTACTGCGCTCCAGTATTTATGTTGTATAGGAAAAATATAAAAGAGGAAACTGTCCTTAAACAGTAAAAGCTTATGGAATCCAAGCCTTTAGATTCAGTTTCTTCGATACAATTAGGCCTTTGTAGAGAAAGTTTACTGCATTCTAGTAATTATATTGTATGGGAACAATAAGAGGAAACTCTCCTTTCTATATAGGTCATTAGAGGTTATCAAATTATATTCGTTTCAAATGAGTAGATCCAATTCTCCGTTCAGATTAGCGATGTTTAGAGAAAGTTTACTGCGCTCCAGTATTTATGTTGTATAGGAAAAATATAAAAGAGGAAACTGTCCTTAAACAGTAAAAGCTTATGGAATCCAAGCTTTTAGATTCAGTTTCTTCGGTACAATTAGGCCTTTGTAGAGAAAGTTTACTGCATTCTAGTAATTATATTGTATGGGAACAATAAGAGGAAACTTTCCTTTCAATATAAGTCATTAGAGGTTATCAAATTATATTCGTTTCAAATGAGTAGATCCAATTCTCCGTTCAGATTAGCGATGTTTAGAGAAAGTTTACTGAGTTCCAGTATTTATGTTGTATAGGAAAAATATAAAAGAGGAAACTGTCCTTAAACAGTAAAAGCTTATGGAATCCAAGCTTTTAGATTCAGTTTCTCCGATACAATTAGGCCTTTGTAGAGAAAGTTTACTGCATTCTAGTAATTATATTGTATGGGAACAATAAGAGGAAACTCTCCTTTCTATATAGGTCATTAGAGGTTATCAAATTATATTCGTTTCAAATGAGTAGATCCAATTCTCCGTTCAGATTAGCGATGTTTAGAGAAAGTTTACTGAGTTCCAGTATTTATGTTGTATAGGAAAAATATAAAAGAGGAAACTGTCCTTAAACAGTAAAAGCTTATTGAATCCAAGCTTTTAGATTCAGTTTCTTCGGTACAATTAGGCCTTTGTAGAGAAAGTTTACTGCATTCTAGTAATTATATTGTATGGGAACAATAAGAGGAAACTTTCCTTTCAATATAAGTCATTAGAGGTTATCAAATTATATTCGTTTCAAATGAGTAGATCCAATTCTCCGTTCAGATTAACGATGTTTAGAGAAAGTTTACTTAGTTCCAGCATTTATGTTGTATAGGAAAAATATAAAAGAGGAAACTGTCCTTAAACAGTAAAAGCTTATGGAATCCAAGCTTTTAGATTCAGTTTCTTCGGTACAATTAGGCCTTTGTAGAGAAAGTTTACTGCATTCTAGTAATTATATTGTATGGGAACAATAAGAGGAAACTTTCCTTTCAATATAAGTCATTAGAGGTTATCAAATTATATTCGTTTCAAATGAGTAGATCCAATTCTCCGTTCAGATTAGCGATGTTTAGAGAAAGTTTACTGCGCTCCAGTATTTATGTTGTATAGGAAAAATATAAAAGAGGAAACTGTCCTTAAACAGTAAAAGCTTATGGAATCCAAGCTTTTAGATTCAGTTTCTTCGACAAAATTAGCTCTTTGTAAAGAAAGTTTACTGCTCCTAGTACTTGTTAGGAAACTTTCCTAGCCATATTCATATGCATCTAGCGAACCAAGCTTAAACTGCGGCCTGTTGAATAATGCATTGGTTTTGATGGTACCGTATTTCTTGGTGCTATTTTTCTTGGAACTAGCATTAGAGAATATAATAATTAATTCATTTAATTTCCAAATTAACATGGTCGATAACTGTAAAACTATGTTGGACAATATGTTACTGACAAAATAGCCGATCATTAACTGTATCTTAACGCATTCGAATTAAAAAAAAAAATGTGCTCAAAGTTTTTCACTGACAAAGGACTAACTGATGAATGCGGTAATTGCGTTATTATCTTATTATTTTAGGCGCAATTTCCAATTTTAATCAATCACCGGCCCAAGGTGCGTATATAGGGAACATCGGTGTCTTTCCTTTTATTCGTTTTGAATAGTTATTTCTTCTCCTCTCACCTGACAAAGCAAATTATGCTCGTACTATTCGAAATACCTCTAATGATCCGTACAAAAAAAAACCCACGAGCTGGCTGCTATAATATAATATAAAAAAGATTATACATGGCCACTTTTGTAGTAAGCGCCAGTATATACTTGTATAATAATATTTAAGTACAACGTAATACCATGATTATACCTCGTTAAGGAGATAGACAGATATTTTTATTCAATGCTAATAATGGAACATTATGGTTATTTATTTAATTTAAAGAAACCGCTCGACGAAATACACTTCTTCATCCTCGCTCAATAAAATATTAGACCCAATAATTTAATATCGCCATAATTTCATTTATTAGCGGAAATTCCAGACATCTAACATAACCATTTGGTGTTATCGTTATTGTTGATAATAAAAATAAAATAGTTTTTTCGCCAACTTAATAAATTGTCAATCATGCCATTTGATTGAATGGCTTAATTGGTCAAGTTCTGGCCAACTGCTTGAAAACAGTAAATTTTCAATTAAAATACCCCCACGTGAATGAATGTCAGAAAACATTCTCCAAATAGTTTATAAGATAAAGAAGGGTCAGTTGTCAATCATGCCGTTCTCTTGCCAATATTCTGCTTGCCATTTAATTACTTCAGTATACTTAAAACTAACTTTAAACTTTCTAAGATAAAGGAAAGTTTACTAACTTGTACATTTTTCCACTACAATACAAATACTGGAAGGCAGTAAACTTTCTTTGGTACTCATTATGCTGGAAAATTTGAACCTACTAGCCAAATACTTAGGGCCATAACATTTGATGAGTAATGGAAAGTTTACTAACCTCTCGTGTATTTTCCCAGTAAAATATAAATACTGGAAGGCAGTGAACTTGCTTTAGAAAGTGCTCATTTTGCCGTAAAATTTGATAATTAAAGGAAAGTTTACTAACCCTTCCTGTATTTTGCTTTTAAAATACAAGTACTGAAAAGCAGTTAACTTTCTTTGGAAAATACTAACATGGAAAGTTTACTGACCTTTCGCATATTTCCTGTAAAATGCAATTACTGGAAAGCAGTACACTTCTTTAGAAAATACTTATTATAGAAGGCAGTTAACTTTCTTTGGAAAATACTGACATGGAAAGTTTACTGACCTTTCGCATATTTCCTGTAAAATACAATTACTGGAAAGCAGTAAACTTTCTTTAGAAAATACTCATTATAGAAGGCACTTAACTTTCTTTGGAAAATACTGACATGGAAAGTTTACTGACCTTTCGCATATTTCCTGTAAAATACAATTACTGGAAAGCAGTAAACTTTCTTTAGAAAATACTCATTATAGAAGGCACTTAACTTTCTTTGGAAAATACTGACATGGAAAGTTTACTGACCTTTCGCATATTTCCTGTAAAATACAATTACTGGAAAGCAGTAAACTTTCTTTAGAAAATACTCATTATAGAAGGCACTTAACTTTCTTTGGAAAATACTGACATGGAAAGTTTACTGACCTTTCGCATATTTCCTGTAAAATACAATTACTGGAAAGCAGTAAACTTTCTTTAGAAAATACTCATTATAGAAGGCACTTAACTTTCTTTGGAAAATACTGACATGGAAAGTTTACTGACCTTTCGCATATTTCCTGTAAAATACAATTACTGGAAATCAGTAAACTTTCTTTAGAAAATACTCATTATAGAAGGCAGTTAACTTTCTTTGGAAAATACTAACACGGAAAGTTTACTGGCCTTTTGCATAGTTTGCCTGGAAAATACAAATACTGGAAAGTAGTAAACTTTCTTTGAAAAAAAACGTCTAGTTGCCAGTCATGCCGTTCGTTTGACAATATTCTGATTTTCCTTTAATGATTTCAATACATTCAATGACAGTTCTTGTGGTCAATATTTAGCAAATAGTTGAGGCCATAAGATTTGACAATTAATGGAAAGTTTACTAACCTCTCGCATGTTTTTCTAGTAAAAATACTGGAAGGCAGTAAACTTTCTTGAAATAGTGCTGATCTTGCCGAACAAAATTGATCTTCTAGTAAGATTGTTTTAAAATTACCAAATAACAATTTTCCATAACTTCGCAAACACGCTGTATATTGTACAATTTTCTCGTCGGCGTCGCCAGTATTCCAGTTTGCGCTACTCGAGCGCAGTCAGTTACTAGAAGCAATGCCATAGTTCGTTCCTGCCTGTTACTAAAATTTATCTCGTCATTACCCGAGTTAATTAGGTATTACGAGAAAGGTGTTTTAAGCACTAATCCAACTTAAACGTACCCCGCGGCGGAAATTCCACGTAAGGCGTTGTATTTAACGTGTAATAACATAATTAGCGTTAACTAAATATACGTACACCGACATTAGTTTTTTTTATAAGGGCATGCACACATTTTTAACGCCACATCAGTCAGTCATTGTTTAACGTGTCAGGGGGCTTTTTGTGCCGCCGCCGCCTCAGTACTTATTTATAATAGAGTACGAGGATGAAAAAAATAATTTGTCTTGGCCTTTTCTGTACGCCCGTTGTCCGACCGTGAAATTTGTTATTAGGTATATTTAATAAAGTCGTAAGAGGCGTACCGATTATGTGGTGTAATAAAATTGTTATTATACCGAGAGAACGACCATACCACATCATTAGAGCACACGATTCTGGGGTCTACAGATGCGGGAAAGAGGCTTGAGCAAAGTTGTGTAACTGAAAAAAAAATAAGTTTGTTATTGGCAAAACGTGCCAGATATGATTAGATGAGAGTTTATAAAGTCCAGAATTACGGCATAAAAACTAGGATTGATGCTCACACCTGTAGAAATTAATCTTGTAGTTGCTGGCCGGCATTCCGCAACAAAATAGGCATTACAAAAAAAAAATCAATAATAAATGTGAATATTAATTCCGTGGCAGGCGTATTTTTTTGTTCGTTTCCCGTGTCCATTTACTTCTGACATATATAAATAATCGCCGGCCGAATAACTTGTCGTTTATTATTAAGTGCTACATACATTGTGATTTACCATAACAAATCTTAATCTAGCTCGAATTAGAGTTAATAAAGTTGTATATCCCGCAGCCTTTTTTTACCGACATTATATTAGGTAATTGTTTGAAGAAGTTAACCATTATCATTAAGTTATAAATATTGCTTGTGGCGCATGATAGACCCATTACTTGCATGTCGTCTATAGGGTGGCCCAATCGTGTGGCAAAACTCCTTTGAAATGTTGTAATACATATGTGATTACTATAGAAAATGCGGCCAAGCTGGCGATTTGTAATTCAGCCCTCGGAGGGGCCTATAGCCTGGAGAGTAGCTGTTGGTCCCAGTTTGTGTCTTATTTATTATAAAGATATATTTTTACATTTAATACTACATATCCTGCCCTCTGTTGGAAAGTACCTTCACATATTTATAATAACACCACCACATGTAATTTCGACCCATTTATCCCAGAAGGCTCTAGAAGAGCCTTGTGCGGGAGGGGGCTACACATTTTAAGTTAGCGTGAGAGCCAGGCGATGACTGACTAAGTCTCGATGCAGTGATGCAGTGATTTCTCCTGTATTTGTTGCCTGCTTATAAGGGAATCCCGGTCGGACCGTAGACTGAGCGGTGGCTGACAGGCCCCTTGCTTGTGTTTTACTCCCATAATATGATCGTATCTGAGTCGGAATAATAATTAATTTTTATAAAATAACGATGTTTCACGGAATACAAAATGATTTTATGCTGAAATGTGAATAACTAAGAAATATTATTATTAATTTTAAAAATCATCCCATTACCACGTCAAACAATCCACCTCGGAGTATATGCACATAGCGTCCGCAGAAACAGTTTAAGGTCGCACAAAGCGACAATACTCTTAATCACTTACGTCGACTTTATAATTGGATAAATAAACAGTGGGTATATATAGCTAGCTCAAGCAGCAATTAAAGTTGCATATATTCACTTCCTACTCAAAGCTGTATGTGAAAATAACCGGGCACTAATATGCGAGCTGTGCGTGGACGCGTCTATGCGTCACATAAAGATACTAGATAAACGAGTCTATAGCGGGAAGTTATTTCCGATTGTACAGGATGGTCTGTTTATAAGTCTTACCAAGTAATTTTTCCAACTGCCCCCTACGTAGCAATGAAATCAAATTAACTCTAATTAAAAGAGCTCCTAATTAAAATGTAATTTTGTTAAAAAGTGTACGATTTAAATACAGTTATCAGCTTGCAATATCAGTACAACGAACATATGGCTCGCAATTAAGTATTGGTTTTATTAATCGCGTCTGCTCAAGCTCAGTCTTTGTCCTTGCTTGCAGTGCACAGAAATCGTTATTCTTCAAACGCCGCGCTCCTTTCGATAAAGCGCGGATGCTAAGATCTCTCCCACCAAGCACATAAACAGTATCCGATGTTAATTTGTATCGTTACTACCCTGTCATTTAGCGTTGAGTGAAAAATACAAGGAGCCGCAACCCAATTGTTTTGATCTTATATCAACATCAAAATTCAACCCTGTTTTTTGGGTATCTAAATAAATATTTCAATAAATTAAGAATTTTTTCTTTAAGAACAAGAAAATACAGCATTTGTTTGTTGTAGGCGACGCCGCCATGATGATTCATGCCTACTATCTGGAAGTCATAATTTCTTTGAACCTTGTTAACGTTCGGTGTTTCAAGTTATTTGCGGTAGATGGCAGCAGCGAATGAATTTATATGTCACCTGCTTACAGCGGGCCCAAAGCTACAAGAGCAGTCCTGGACGAGGATCGGGTGTGCTCTGACAAGACATTGTTTCTAGAGAAAATGGACGAAATATTTATATAGTATGTATGTAGATATTGTATAAGTATAATATATATATGTAACTATGCATATATATGAAAAGACGTTTTTGAAACGTTCTCTATAAATGTATAATATAATGTACGTTTAATATCGGTTATACAAATTTTAAAAACGTTTGAAGAAGACGTTTCTGAAAGGTTTCCTATAAATGTTTATTGGATGTTTAATAGCGGCGGAATAATTCTGAATTTTGCTAAATATTTAACGTTACGATTACGTCTTAAACACGTCGCGTCATTACATTAGCCAGAGGTCCAATTCAACAATTAAACAACGTCAATTATTATTTCCAAAGAAATGTTTATTTAACGTTGATTGTAGAGTCTGTTTGTGCCATAGTCTAAACGTTATAAGAACGTTGTAATATGCGTTGAAATATACGTTGCATCAACGTTACAATGGTTACTTAATTGTCGGTTATCGTTAAATTTAACGTTTTTTAAACGTTTCTGTTCTCATTGGGATATTGTTTTTAATACTTTAGGACCCAATATCTCCAAAACGGCTTATCCAAACATAGACAAACTATATATTTTTGGAATCAGAGAAGTGTGCTCTTTAATCACGTGGATCCATATATCGGGGGTTTCATTAAAACAAATGAAGGTTATCCGATGTTCATTCGTTTTATCTGACAACGTATTCTGAAAACATAAATTTTTTGTCACAACTCTGGAAGAACCAGAATTCAAATCGGCCAAAATTTAGTAATGGCAAAAAATAATCACAAATAAAAAAATTATGTCGCTCAGTTTTCAATCCTTAAACATGCCTCCGTTTGTGACTGAATCTGCGCAATCGTTGGTCAAGCTGAAACGCATAATTATACTGTTATCGAACTGCACAGCCAACGAAGACTTCCGCAATGGAACAAGTAAATCGGTTAATGCCTTTTAAACACAATACCAATTGATTAGTATCATCTGAGTAATATTCGACTTCTCGCATTTACTGTTCGAGTCACAATTGCCGGGTTCTCCGTTCTCCATATTCGACGACATTAAAAATCGCGCCGTCATCTCGCGCAAGTAATTAATATCAGTTATTTCACATCTTAGTTTACAGCAAGCAATCTCACATCTAAATGACGGGTATTTTTCTACTGATTGGTTATTTACATTATTTATAACGGTAGGGATCCCACACCGAGAGAACAAACGTGAGCATAATGACAAGAGGCGTTGTTCTGTTTAATGCATTCACCAATCGTAAAAATTCACTAACTACTAAAATCCCAATGGCCTTTCAATAACACATAACGAGTTAATGTATTTTTTACTGGGTGGTTGTAGTGAATCTAGTTGTGATGAACTTCCGGATAAAACGAAGCAAAGTTTGCTTATGATGTCCTCTGCAGCAGTCCTGCCCGATTACCATATTTATTGTTAACAAAGAACGCCTAACAAAAAATTCATCTGTTAGTTGTATTATTCGAATTCAGCAATTTTCGACCTTGCCAATAAATATTAATAATGGCCTGTCGTAACAGGAGCCTTCTATGCACAGAGTATCACATTATCGCCTGGCCAATCGTAAAATATATTAAGTATCTTTTAAGTATCCATCTTGTTACCTCGTGTGTGTGATTAAAACCACCTAAGAGCTTTGCGTCCGTACATTACTTAAGGCGTGATTTATAGAAGTTTGGCCATAATGGGCGTCTAATATCTTTTTTGTGCTACAGTAAAGAATGTGAAATTTATTCATGGAAGTTTCAGCGCCCTTGTCCCGTCCCATTGTCCATCCAGCGATTATTTTCATAAATTTACGTGATTTATCAAAATAATGTTTTTATCCGCCAAGAATTATGGGTTTATGGACACGTCGAGTTAATTAAATCGAGACGCGGTAAAATTTCAGCTTTGTGTGACCAAAGCAGTGGGCTGTGAGGAAGAATCCTGGCAGGGCTTTCTATTATCTAACAGTAAACGCAAGAAATGATGTACTGCAAGTTTGACAATATTGTCCCAGGATCTCATCAATTACCCACCGGGTAAAAATGCCGGACAGTTAAGCTTTTCCGACGATTCGCGCAAGACAAATTATCTGCTGATTCTCAAGAAGTACTTCTCTATACATTCTTGTCCCTGGCGTATTCTAAGGTGAATGTAAATGTATTTACGGCTTGCGCTAAGTACGTGAAACGTCATATTCTAATCACACAGGACACTAAGTAAAGTTAATTCGCTTGCCAATTATGCGCTGGCCTCTTGAGGAATATGCAAGTAAAAGGATTAGTGGCTTACTTGGGCTCTTGGTACCCGGCCTGCAGTAAATGTTTGTTTAAAAAAACTATTCTTAAGAATAAAAAAAGAAATAACTAAAAAACTTAATAATACATTATTAATGAATATGACTACACAAATACTATTTACACTTTAAATTTCACTAAACACTGAAACTATTAATATTATACACAATCACAAGGTCCATTTAGCAAATCCATGCGCGGCTTTTGTCTTCCAGGAGAACCTAAGTAATGAAAACTAGAAACTTCTAGTCGGTACCCCAACATCGATCCCGAACGTTAAAAAAACGTTAAATTTAAAAATAACCGATAATTATAGAAAACGCTTCAAAAACGTCTTCTCATAAATATATGCATAGTTATATGTAAATTTATATATCTACATACTATATATTTCGTCCATTATCTCTAGAAACAATGTCTTGGCAGAGCACACCCGATCCTGGACTGCTCTTGTAGCTTTGGGCCCGCTGTAAGCAAGTGACATACAAATTCATTCGCTGCTGCCATCTACTGCAAATAACTTGAAACACCGAACGTTAACAAGGTTCAAAGAAATGATTTGTCAGTTAACTTCCAGCGTGTTTTTCATGAGCAATTTTTTCGAGGAATAATATTATAAATGTCACGTTTTAACAACATAATATGCAACATTTAATTGAATTAACGTCTTTAAATCATGTAAATTGCACGTTCATATACCACTAATGTTATACAGATCTTGAAAAGTAACGTAACTTTCAACATATAAGCAACATATAAAAATCGCGTAGAAATCAACTTCCTTTTGTAGTGAATAAAACGTTGACGAGTATCCCTGAAGTAATTTTGCAGATAAATTATGACGTTTCTCTAATGTTTATTTTCTTCTTGGAATTATATCGTAATTGTTACGTTTTAGTAACATATGCAATACTTAATTGAAGTAACGTGTTTACACTACGTAAATTCCACGTTAATATACCTCTGATAATATACAAAGTTTACTGCTTTCCAGTAATTGTGTTTTACAGGAAATATACGAAAGGTCAGTAAACTTTCCATGTCAGTATTTTCCAAAGAAAGTTAACTGCCTCCTATAATGAGTATTTTCTAAAGAAAGTTTACTGCTTTCCAGTAATTGTATTTTACAGGAAATATACGAAAGGTCAGTAAACTTTCCATGTCAGTATTTTCCAAAGAAAGTTAACTGCCTTCTATAATGAGTATTTTCTAAAGAAAGTTTACTGCTTTCCAGTAATTGTATTTTACAGGAAATATGCGAAAGGTCAGTAAACTTTCCATGTCAGTATTTTCCAAAGAAAGTTAACTGCCTTCTATAATGAGTATTTTCTAAAGAAAGTTTACTGCTTTCCAGTAATTGTATTTTACAGGAAATATGCGAAAGGTCAGTAAACTTTCCATGTCAGTATTTTCCAAAGAAAGTTAACTGCCTTCTATAATGAGTATTTTCTAAAGAAAGTTTACTGCTTTCCAGTAATTGTATTTTACAGGAAATATGCGAAAGGTCAGTAAACTTTCCATGTCAGTATTTTCCAAATAAAGTTAACTGCCTTCTATAATGAGTATTTTCTAAAGAAAGTTTACTGCTTTCCAGTAATTGTATTTTACAGGAAATATACGAAAGGTCAGTAAACTTTCCATGTCAGTATTTTCCAAAGAAAGTTAACTGCCTTCTATAATGAGTATTTTCTAAAGAAAGTTTACTGCTTTCCAGTAATTGTATTTTACAGGCAATATGCGAAAGGTCAGTAAACTTTCCATGTCAGTATTTTCCAAAGAAAGTTAACTGCCTTCTATAATGAGTATTTTCTAAAGAAAGTTTACTGCTTTCCAGTAATTGTATTTTACAGGAAATATGCGAAAGGTCAGTAAACTTTCCATGTCAGTATTTTCCAAAGAAAGTTAACTGCCTTCTATAATGAGTATTCTCTAAAGAAAGTTTACTGCTTTCCAGTAATTGTATTTTACAGGCAATATGCGAAAGGTCAGTAAACTTTCCATGTCAGTATTTTCCAAAGAAAGTTAACTGCCTTCTATAATGAGTATTTTCTAAAGAAAGTTTACTGCTTTCCAGTAATTGTATTTTACAGGAAATATGCGAAAGGTCAGTAAACTTTCCATGTCAGTATTTTCCAAATAAAGTTAACTGCCTCCTATAATGAGTATTTTCTAAAGAAATTTTACTGCTTTCCAGTAATTGTATTTTACAGGAAATATACGAAAGGTCAGTAAACTTTCCATGTCAGTATTTTCCAAAGAAAGTTAACTGCCTTCTATAATGAGTATTTTCTAAAGAAAGTTTACTGCTTTCCAGTAATTGTATTTTACAGGAAATATACGAAAGGTCAGTAAACTTTCCATGTCAGTATTTTCCAAAGAAAGTTAACTGCCTTCTATAATGAGTATTTTCTAAAGAAAGTTTACTGCTTTCCAATAATTGAATTTTACAGGAAATATGCGAAAGGTCAGTAAACTTTCCATGTCAGTATTTTCCAAAGAAAGTTAACTGCCTTCTATAATGAGTATTTTCTAAACAAAGTTTACTGCTTTCCAGTAATTGTATTTTACAGGAAATATGCGAAAGGTCAGTAAACTTTCCATGTCAGTATTTTCCCATTGAAAGTATTATAATAATCAACGTTTCAGCGACATAAACAAATCACGTTATAAGCAATTTAATTTTGACGTGCTTAAAACGTTGACAAGGTTCACTAATGTATTATTACAAGTAATTTTTTACATTTCTCTACCGATTAATTACTTGGTAGAATTAAATTTGAAATGTAACGTTTTTATAACGTATAGAATACAACTTAAATTAACGTAGTTAAACCATCCAAATTTCACATTAATATACCGCCAATGTATAAAACAATCAGTTGAAAATATTGTGACTTAAAAACGTTTCAGCGACGTGAAAAAATATTACGTTAATCTTCACGTTTAAATAATGTTGGCCACCAACTTATAGAATTAGGATTTTACGTTTTTATAACGTGTATTTACCCGTAAATTTATAAGAATAAATTAATGTTTTTTTAACGTATAAATGAACCCTTGCGTTGATAACAATGGTGGAATAAACGTCATTATAACATTTAGTTGAATTTAGATGACTAAACAACGGTGAAATATCCAACAGATGTCTCTTCAACGTTGGCAACGTTATATACACGTTAAAACAACAGACAATAATATTGTTTTTAAAATTTTTGGAATCAAAGAAATGTCCCGCCAGCCCGTTTCCTACAGTTTTTATTCAAATACCATTAATCAAATCGGCGATGCATCAAACAGGCGGCGCGTGTCTCTCGTTACGATAAAACAATAATAAGGCCTCGGGAATGGCCCGTTTGTAATGCATATAGGGCTGATTAACGGTGGCCTGGCGTGTGCCGGAGTCGTTACATGGGCTGGACGACATATGGCCTTACCAGTAACATAATGACGCCTCTGCTTTGACTTACAAAACGGAGAAACGTATACGGAAAGGGGGAAGAGCCGATCATCAGGTAAACTTTGAAAATCTACTTGGTTTCATTTGTTAAAAAACGGAAGTGTAAATTATGGAATTGGTATCGGTGTTGCATCATAATGGGCTATTGTGGAAATTGATATATAATGACTTTTATTAGGGCGATCTTTTATCTTGGGGTAGCTTTGTGGAAAATGCACTGTACATACAGGGTGTCTCACCCACGCGTCAAATTACTCACGTAAAAAAATTCCTAACGTTAGCAGCTGGAGCCGATCCTGGCCCTTACATCACATCTCCGCCAGATCCGGCCTCTGCCAACTGTTGGAAGCTAGTTTCTTGCTTTAATAAAGTGCTTTGTCGAGGGCATAAAAACAAGCCGTCGATTTTTCTGACAAAATGAATAAAGAAACCGATTTGTTATAATTATGGCATTTCTCATAAATATCAATTAAACTCCAAATGACGGCTATTATGTGGTTTGTGTAATTTTCTCATATAAAGGAGAGCCACTACGAGCTTATAAGGAATAAACTTAATTCAATTAAATAATTAACTGAATTATTTAAAATAATTATTTAATGGGAAATAATAGTGTTGGATTGAATAAATGAAGGAAAATGTTAATGTTATGAATTACAAGGTCTATTAGATCGCTGCAAGTTGACAAAACATAGGAACGCTGCGATTCCACGCATTGCAACTTCGCTGGGAATTTTAATCTTAAGTTGTGGGAAAATAGTTGAATAAAAATCCTAAAAATACATTTCCTAGGATACTTAAATGTTTTAGAAATAATAAGCCTAAAATTGCGCCGAATTTAGAGAATGGAAACTATTGAGCCTTAAAAGGATGTCACGAAGATTAACTACCTTTACAAATTTACAGGATTAATTATTTGATTTATCTGGCGATTTCGTAATAATTGGACTTTTAATGTGTTAACATAACACTCGTATTACATTATCAACTATAATATTGATATATTATTATGGGCTAAAAGAATAAACGTCGAGATAAATTACTCTATCCAATTTTCATGGTTACTAAATAATTATTTATATCTAAGTTTCAGCTGTCCTATCGGTAATTTATTGCTGTCAGGTATATTTCTCAAATATTTCAGGTGAGTGAAACGGCACACTACACTTGTGCCTCCAGGGTAATACGTATGTCGTTAAAGATATATTTATAAATCGATTTTATCCGGCAGTTATCAATTAGTATTGTCCTGTTACATAAGTATCGATAAATTAAAATAAAATTAAAAATCCAAATATTATCAGAAAAAGCGAGAACACTTGGTTAAATGGCACACCGGCCATGTGTAGTTAATTACATACGATCATATTACGGGAGTAGAGCGCAAGCAAGGGGCCTTTCAGCCACCGCTCAGTCTACGGTCCGGCCGGAATTCCTTATATGCAGGCAACAAATGCAGAAGAGATCATTGTATCACTGCATCGAGACTTAGTCAGTTATCACCCGGCACTCACGCTGTACCGCTCCGCACCTGCAATTCAATTCAATTATATCAACTCAAAACAATTTAAATGTATCACTGATAAAAAAAAAAGAAACAAAACGTATTTAAAATTCAGTGCTTAAGTGAAATTATTATTTATGACCTCAAGAAATATATTTGCGTGAATCACATTTCTCTTAACCATCATCCAAGGACAGAATTTTATTTACTCGTGCAACCTGGCGCTCTCTACTATTTACTATCGCTCCGAAGAATAAGCAGATGTCAGAAAACGACTATTTTAAAACTTTTTATATTTGTTGCGTTTATTTTTCAAATTTCATACTTTTCCAATGTATTTCATATTCAAAAGTTGCAGCCTAAGGACGAGGTATCCATACTTATACATATTTGTACTTATTATTCCTATCTGTAGATGTTTTTGGGCTACCAGGAAGCGCTGATAAAAAACATCGAACCCGCACGCTTTCTCTTCACGATTCGTATTTTATGGGTTTACGCTTAATCCTGTGTGGCATTTTTATGTTGTTGCCAACATTAACTATACCAAATGTTTTAATTAAATCCTGTTAATTTACTGCCAAGAATTTTGGAGTCGATAAAAACGCGCACTATTAATTTATGCAGTAGTATTTCTTGTGGCGACTTTTTTATTTGCCTTTGTGTAATTAACGTTCGCATTTACAACACAATATTTACGATTTTATTTTGGCAAACTGGTAGTTAAAGGAAATATATGACGCTGTGAGATGTTTTGGTGACGCAGTGTTTTTTTGAGGATCAGCTTGAATCGGTAGCAGGTCAAGTTAAACCGCACAGGCCACGACTGATTATTTTGAGGAACATTTCCACTGGTCTTGGTTTGTAAACGTAATTAGATGAGATTTAGATCTTTCCTTCTCACGATACGAGCGATAGAATGAAAAAAAATCGACAGATTTCCACTTTTTCATCTTTCGTCCCCGATATCTCGAAAACAAAAGGAGTTGTGGAGTTCCGGTTTGCACCATTCGATTTCTCGTACAATTTTCCACTGGAAGAGGATTTTTCAGCTCCATAACATAACAGTTGGAAGAAAATCCACCCCAAAACCAAAGCGTGTCACCATAAATTCGAAATCCACGAACTTCCGACTTTGACAGCCGACAACTTCTTAACGAATAGAGATAAGAAATCAAACGAAACGGCATGATGATCAGCATTCATTTCTGAATCGACTGAGCTAAAGAAAAATGGGAGTCAATTGTTTTTTTAAAAGGTTACAACCCTTGAAAGGGAAAAGTGTCAAAAATCGATGTAATTCTCCATACCTTCCCCTTTAGAAGTTTAAGAAAAATCGAAAGTCCCAGGAAAATGCCCAAATAATTCATGGTAGTGTATTTCGACGAGATAAAATGAACGTCGTAAAAGCGAGATCGCTATCGTCTTTCGTTCTCAAGATACGAGCGATTGAAACAAAAAAAATTCGACAAATTTCCAATTTTGCAAATTTCGTCCCCGATATCTCGAAAACCAAAGGAGTTGTGGAGTTCCGGTTTGCACCATTCGATTCGAAAGTGGAAATTTCTAGTTTTTTAGAAATTTGTACTTATAAAGTAGAAGTTTATAGATTTTAAAGTGGAAATTTATAGTTTTAAAGTAGAAATCTCTAGTTTTTTAGAAATTTCTACTTATAAAGTAGAAGTTTATAGACTTTAAAGTGGAAATTTATAGTTTTAAAGTAGAAATCTCTAGTTTTTTAGAAATTTCTACATATAAAGTAGAAATTTATAGTTTAAAAGTAAAAATTTCTAAATTTAAAGTAGAAATCTCTAGTTTTTTAGAAATTTCTACATATAAAGTAGAAGTTTATAGATTTCAAAGTGGAAATTTATAGTTTTAAAGTAGAAGTCTCTAGTTTTTTAGAACTTTCTACTTATAAAGTAGAAATTTATAGTTTAAAAGTAAAAATTTGTAGTTTTAAAGTAGAAATCTCTAGTTTTTTAAAAATTTCTACTTATAAAGTAGAAGTTTATAGATTTTAAAGTGGAAATTTATAGTTTTAAAGTAGAAATCTCTAGTTTTTTAGAAATTTCTACTTATAAAGTGGAAATTTATAGTTTTTAAAGTAAAAATTTCTAGTTTTAAAGTAAAAATCTCTAGTTTTTTAGAAATTTCTACTTATAAAGTAGAAATTTATAGTTTTAAAGTAGAAATCTCTAGTTTTTTAGAAATTTCTACTTATAAAGTGGAAATTTATAGTTTTTAAAGTAAAAATTTCTAGTTTTAAAGTAAAAATCTCTAGTTTTTTAGAAATTTCTACTTATAAAGTAGAAATTTATAGTTTTAAAGTAGAAATCTCTAGTTTTTTAGAAATTTCTACTTATAAAGTGGAAATTTATAGTTTTTAAAGTAAAAATTTCTAGTTTTAAAGTAGAAATCTCTAGTTTTTTAGAAATTTCTACTTATAAAGTAGAAATTTATAGTTTTAAAGTAGAAATCTCTAGTTTTTTAGAAATTTCTACTTATAAAGTGGAAATTTATAGTTTTTAAAGTAAAAATTTCTAGTTTTAAAGTAAAAATCTCTAGTTTTTTAGAAATTTCTACTTATAAAGTAGAAATTTCTAGTTTTAAAGTAGAAATCTCTAGTTTTTTAGAAATTTCTACTTATAAAGTGGAAATTTATAGTTTTTAAAGTAAAAATTTCTAGTTTTAAAGTAGAAATCTCTAGTTTTTTAGAAATTTCTACTTATAAAGTAGAAATTTATAGTTTTTAAAGTAAAAATTTATAGTTTTAAAGTAGAAATCTCTAGTTTTTTAGAAATTTCTACTTATAAAGTAGAAATTTATAGTTTTTAAAGTAAAAATTTATAGTTTTAAAGTAGAAATCTCTAGTTTTTTAGAAATTTCTACTTATAAAGTAGAAATTTAGAGTTTTAAAGTAGAAATCTCTAGTTTTTTAGAAATTTCTACTTATAAAGTGGAAATTTATAGTTTTTAAAGTAAAAATTTATAGTTTTAAAGTAGAAATCTCTAGTTTTTTAGAAATTTCTACTTATAAAGTAGAAATTTATAGTTTTAAAAGTAAACATTTCTAGTTTTAAAGTAGAAATCTCTAGTTTTTTAGAAATTTCTACTTATAAAGTAGAAATTTATAGTTTTTAAAGTAGAAATCTCTAGTTTTTTAGAAATTTCTACTTATAAAGTAGAAATTTATAGTTTTTAAAATAAAAATTTCTAGTTTTAAGGATTTTTCAGCTCCATAACAATGTTCAGTTGGAAGAAAATTCACCCGAAACCAGAACATGTCACAGACTCGAAATCCACGACTTTGACATCCGACAACTTTTTAACAAGTAGAGATGCAAATCGGCACGACAATCAACGTTTCAAATGCTATGGTACTGTGATGTATTTTTATAAACTTCCTTCTCTAAAGACTTTTGCGACGCGGCTGTTCGATGATTTGTAATCCGAAGTTTTTGTCCACCTTCAGCAATTAGTTCCTCCGCGTACACTATGATCCTTTATGAGTTTTTCCCGCCGATAATTATTACGGAATTTACTGCTCCCATGTTTACCTCCTGCGCTCAGATAAAAATCGTTAAATCGTAATTTAATTAACAGCGCATAAAACTCAAATGACATAAAACGCTTTTTCATGGCGAATCGTAATCAGAGGCAATTCGAAATGAAAATTCCTCGCATCGCGTAATCAATCACAGTTACCGGTTTTTATAGTTTGGCAAATCACGGATGCCTGCAGAGCGCTGTGAACTGAATTGAAATTTCTTGAAAAAAAAACACGTACGCTTTCAATATAGGGAGAGAACTAAGTCCTAACTAAATCAGTTGTAAGTAGAAATTCATATCATTTCTTGATATTTAGTTATATTTTTCTCAAATTTTTTACAAGGATTTCATTTAAATATCAGACGCAAATTTCCAAGCCGCTCATTACACGCACCGTTTCAATGGCTGCGTAAGTGCTCGTCGGTGGCCCGGCACACGCCCAATCTCTAATTCGGAGTGACTAACAGCTCTTCCGTGTAATTTGTCAACATTATTACATACCAAACCGAAACACCTGTCCCCCAAATATTGTTTCGAAAAATATAGATTCTATCAAATATATAAATTAGAATTATTATCAGCGGAAATAATTAATTTTTATTATTAATGAGGTACAAGTGATATTTTGGTAACCTAAATGGATTATTTATTAAGTTGATAAAACCGTTTTTTTATTCGTAAGTAGAAAGTAGAAATGTATTTGCAGAAGGTTGCCTTGTTGTCTCAAAATCCACAGATTTGTATTAAGGACAAAATAATAATAGTGTAATGTCCTTACGCCTTGTTTAACAAACGTTTGTGTAAAACGAATAACATGTATGTTTTAATGCCAAATTACTATCCGCAGACAGAGTTAATATCTTACCTTTATAAAGACGGAAATACTGGCTTTTACGAATTTTAAATAGCCGATAATGCAATTATATCTGTGTAATTACGACGTTAAATATCCTCCTCGATTTACTAAAATTGATGCTTCACACTGGTCGTCAAGTCGAATATTTAACAGACTTGGTTTTCTAGATAGATTTAACGAGGTATCAACCTACGTTTATACCGGACCAAACAACATTTTCACATGTTTCTCCATTAACTATATCATTTTGTAGCAATAGAGAAGAAAATACTTTGACTCTCCACAGATCCAGGCCTCCCACATTTTTTATGTTAATTCGAAAACGGCTTATTAAAAATTAAACAGTTGTCACGAAATTACCATCACCTCATTCAATTAATCAAGCCAATACGCAATGTGAGGCCTATCATCGTTCCCCGACTGGATAGACACCTCTGGCACTGACAGAGTTTGATTTATAACTCTGCAAGCTCGAATTATCCCCACGCTGATTCCAGTCGCTTCATTGCGATTCGAGCAATTACATTTGGACATAATAATTAAAAAGCTATCGATTACATTTACGTGATTAGCGCAATCAAAACTCCCGCTGAGATCGCACAACTGCAGAACAAGACGTTCGTTGTTTTTGGGAAATGGGATGGAGCAATGGTAGTTGCGGTACTTTGTGGCATCCATGCTGTTGCTGGGATGGGACCTTGCAACTTGTACATCTGTAATTAATTGATGGTATAAGATAACTTGAGGTGGTTTTGAAAGAACAATGATCCTTTATTTGTATTAAAAAACAGAAGCTTTCAACAATTCTCTTTTTAAAAGTAAGCTTCTGAAGATCGGAGTTGGTCCTTCTATATTATTGTGAATACAATACAAATATTGTATCTTTCTGAGAGATCACCCGTTAGAGATATTCAATCTCTGGACAACTGTGCTCGGATTCGAAAAGGTTTTGAAGCAATTTGCACATCTGCATCAACTTAATGGTTACATCTGTGGTAAAGGACGCTGAAGTGTACTTAGTAAAGCCTTCGATAACGTAAACCATTCTCTTGTTGTAAAGAAGCTTCATAATTCGGAGTTGGTCCTCCTTTATTGTGTATCCAGTAATATCTCTCTGATGGATCGCAGCAACATCTGCAATGCCTCAGGGTTCTCAGATAGGGCCCTTGTTGTTTAATTTATCCATCAATAAAATTGCTAAGGAAGTTGATTATAATTTTTTTTAAAGCTGATAACTGAAAACTTTTAGTGATTTTCACTGGACGACTGTACTCGGATTTCAAAAGTTTTTGAAGCTATGTGTGCCAACTTCATAGTTAAATCTCTGATAAATAAGGCTATGTATGCTAAATATCAACGAACCTTAGTAAAATCTTCGATGACATAAACCATTCTCTCAAAGTCGGAGTTCGTCCTCCTTTACTATTATGGATCCAATCTTACATCTCTGAGACACCACAGCAAGTACTCCCGCGTTAAGAAAAATCGGAGTTGGTCCTCCTTTATTGTGAGTTCTATAATATATCTCTGAGAGATCGCAGTAACACCTACAGGGTTCCCAGATAGCCCCATTGTTGTTCAGTTTATCCATCACGAAATTGATAAGAATATTGATTATACATTTTAACTGTTTGCAAATAACTGAAACCGTTTAGTGATTTTCAATATTTGGTAGACTGTACTTGGATTTCAAAAGTTCTTGTAGCAATGTGTGCCAACTTCATAGTTAAATTTCTGGTACAGAATGCTAATGTGCGAAAAATATATCCACGAACCTTAGGAAAACCTTCGATGACATAATCTGTTCTCTCAAAATCGGAGTTGGTCCTCCTTTACTATTATGGATCCAATCTTACATCTCTAAGACACCACAGCAAGTTCTCTCGCGTTAAAAAAAAATCGGAGTTGGTCCTCCTTTATTGTGAGTCCAATGATATCTCTCTAAGGGATCTCAGCAACATCTGTATTGCCTCAGGGTTTCCAGCGAGTGTTCCTGTAGTTAAATTTATCCACCAATAGAATTGTTAAAAATATTGATTATAAATTTTACTGTTTGCCAATGACTGAGAACTTTTAGTGATTTTCAACCTTTGGACGATTGTACTCGGATTTCAAAAGTTCTTGAAGCAACCTGTGCCTTTTCAGAGTTAAATCTCTGGTAAAAAACGCGAAAGTGCGTTAAATATCCACGAAACTTAGTAAAGCCTTTGACGACATAAACCTTTCTCTCAAAATCGGAGTTAGTCCTCCTTTACTATTATAGATCCAATCTCAGAGACCACAGCAAGTTTCCGTTGAAGTATATATATGAGAGCCATTCTCTGCAACATTTTTAGTGCGTCAGGGTTCCCATACATGGCCCTTATTATTTAAATAATTTATCAACAAAATTACTTGGAATATTGACAGTAAATTTTAACCGCTTGCAAATGACCTGCAAATATTTTGTGATCTTTAATCTCTGTATAAATCTGCTAAGATTTAAAGACATCTTGAAATAATTTGTACATCTGGTCCGACTTCATAGTTAATTCTCTCGCAGAGCACGATGAAACGCGTTTAATATGCATGAGCTTTACAGAAACCCTCTATAACGTAACCATTATCTCGTTAAGAAAATCGAAGTTGGTCCTCCTTTATTGTGAGTCCGATAATATCTCGCTGAGAGATCGCAGCAACATCTCTAAGGTCTTAAGGTTTCCATATAGGGCTCTTGTTTAATTTATAAATCATTGAAATTGCTATAAGAATATTCATAATAAAATTTAACTGTTTGCAGATGACTGAAAAGTTTCAGCGGTTTTAATTCTTTGGACGTCTGTACTCGGGTTTAAAAACTTCTTGGAGCAATGTGTGTCAATTTTTTAGTTAAATCTCTCATGAAGGACGCTAAGGAGCGTTAAATATCCACGAACCTTAATAAATCCTTTGTCGACATAAGCCAATCTCTCAAAATCGGAGTTGGTCCTCCTTTACTATTATGGATCCAATCTTGTATCTCTTAAGAGACCACATCAAGTCGCCGTTGATGTATATATATGAGAGCCATTCTTTGCAACATTTTTAGTGCGCCAGGGTTCCCTTATTATTTAAATTATTTTATTTTTGCTAAGATTTAAAGAGATCTTGAAGCAATATGTACATCTGGTTCAACTTCATAGGACGATGACGTGCGTTTAATATGCATGAGCTGTACAAACATTCTCTATAATGTAAACAGTCTCTCATTATAAAAATCGGAGTTGGTCCTTCTTTATTATTCTGGATCCAGAGAGATAACAGCAAGTTCTCATTAAATATTAATTAAATATGTTTACTCTTTGCGGGTTTCCTTAGGACTTTTAAGGAATTTTGTCCTCTGTACAACAGCGCTAAGGTTTAAAAAGATTCTGAAACAATTTGTACATCTGTCTTTACTTTATGGTTAAGACTCTTTAAAGAACGCTAATGTATACTCAATATTTATAGACCTTAGTAAAGCCTTCGATATAATGAAGTCTCTTAATATCGGAGTTGGTCCTCCTTTAATATTGTGGATCCATCGTAGCTCTCTGAGAGATCGCAGCAAGTTCCCATTGATCAGAGTCATTCTTGACAACATCTGGAGTGCTCCAAGGTTCCCTTTCTAAAAAATAAACCATCCAGGATATACCTAAGACGAAAAACAGCAAATATTCCCCTATCGGATATATTTTTGTTGTAATTTGCAACAAACGGTTTCCTCACTCATCTTAATTACGCGTAAACTTTCACAGAAAGTAGCGCTGATTAATCGATTTTACCTATGCGTGTTCTGCTACTTTCCAAATCGACCATGATTTATTTTACGGACTGCCGACCAATAGAAAAGTAGTTCAATGGCTCGCTAAATGCTTATTGGCTTGTAAAAATTAACATTCGCGTTATCCACACCTTCGTACTTCTATGTTTGTTTAAATTATTAGAAAATGCTATCCAATTAGTGTTACACGTGGATAAAGTTGGAAACAACTTTGTATGCTGGTAGTTTCGATTTTTTTTTTGTTAGCGTTTGTTTATTTAACTCTATAATAACCATTTAACTTACATTTTATTGCCCCCCCGGCTAAAGCTAACGCGCCATTAAGATCACCTATATATGCCATGTGCTGTAATTATAACTGTATATGTGGTTCTGTGACATTGATAATTGTTCTTTAACACAATCAGTGCGGTGCTTTGATGTCTGACCATTATGGTTTTTGTTTATTACAATTTCATTACTTGATAATGCACATGACATTAATATAAAGCGAAGAGAAGAAAACGTACACAGTTAAAATAATAATGATAATAATAATAAGAATTATTCCAGTATACACTGAAAATTTGTGAAAATTTATGTCGTTGATGAATAAAATAAACAATAAAGGGAACCCTGAAGCACTCCAGATGTTGTCGTGAGCTACGATGGATCCACAATATTAAAGAATAATGGTTCTCGTTATCGAAGGCTTTACTAAGGTCCATGAATACTGAGTATACATTAGCGTCCTTTAAAGAGTCTTAACCATATAGTTGGAGGCAGATGTACAATTTACTTCAGAATCTTTTCAAACCTTAGCGCTGTTGTACAGAGGACAAAATTCCTTAAAAGTCTCAAAGAAACCTGCAATGAGTAAAATTATTTAATTAATATTTAATGAGAACTTCCTGTTTATCTCTCTGGGTCCTCAATAATAAAGAAGGACCAACTCCGATTTTTATAATGAGAGACTGTTTACATTATAGAGAATATCTGTAAAGCTAATGCATATTAAACGCGCGTCACCGTCCTCTGCGAGAGACTTAACTATGAAGTTGAACCAGATGTACATATTGCTTCAAGATCTCTTTAAATCTCTGCAAAAATAAAATAATTTAAATAATTAAGGCCTTATATGGGAACCCTGACGCACTAAAAATGTTGCAGAGAATGGCTCTCATATATATACTTCAACGGCGCCTTGATGTGGTCTCTTAGAGATACAAGATTTAATCCATAATAGTAAAGGAGGACCAACTCCGATTTTGAGAGATTGGCTTATGTCGTTGAAGGATTTATTAAGGTTCGTGGATATTTAACGCTCCTTAGCGTCCTTCATCAGAGATTTAACTATATAAAGTTGACACACATTTCTTCAAGAAGTTTTTAAACCCGAGTACAGACGTCCAAAGAATTAAAACCGCTGATACTTTTCAGTCATCTGCAAACAGTTAAATTTTATTATGAATATTCTTATAGCAATTTCAATGATTTATAAATTAAACAACGAGAGCCCTATATGGAAACCTTAAGACATTACAGATGTTGCTGCGATCTCTCAGCGAGATATTATCGGACTCACAATAAAGGAGGACCAACTCCGATTTTCTTAACGAGAGAATGTTTACGTTATAGAGGGTTTCTGTAAAGCTCATGCATATTAAACGCGTTTCATCGTCCTCTGCGAGAGAATTAACTATGAAGTCGGACCAGATGTACAAATTACTTCAAGATGTCTTTAAATCTTAGCAGATTTATACAGAGATTAAAGATCACAAAATATTTGCAGGTCATTTGCAAGCGGTTAAAATTCACTGTCAATATTCTAAGTAATTTTGTTGGTAAATAATTTAAATAATAAGGGCCATGTATGGGAACCCTGACGCACTAAAAATGTTGCAGAGAATGGCTCTCATGTATATACTTCAACGGAAATTTGCTGTGGTTTCTGAGATTGGATCCATAATAGTAAAGGAGGACTAACTCCGATTTTGAGAGAAAGGTTTATGTCGTCAAAGACTTTACTAAGTTTCGTGGATATTTAATGCACTTTCGCGTTTTTTACCAGAGATTTAACTCTGAAAAGGCACAGGTTGCTTCAAGAACTTTTGAAATCCGAGTACAATCGTCCAAAGGTTGAAAATCACTAAAAGTTCTCAGTCATTGACAAACAGTAAAATTTATAATCAATATTTTTAACAATTCTATTGGTGGATAAATGTAACTACAGGAACACTCGCTGGAAACCCTGAGGCAATACAGATGTTGCTGAGATCCCTTAGAGAGATATCATTGGACTCACAATAAAGGAGGACCAACTCCGATTTTTTTTTAACGTGAGAGAACTTGCTGTGGTGTCTTAGAGATGTAAGATTGGATCCATAATAGTGAAGGAGGACCAACTCCGATTTTGAGAGAACAGATTATGTCATCGAAGGTTTTACTAAGGTTCGTGGATATTTATTACGCACTTTAGCATTCTGTACCAGAAATTTAACTATGAAGTTGGCACACATTGCTACAAGAACTTTTGAAATCCAAGTACAGTCAACCAGAGATTGAAAATCACTAAACGGGTTCAGATAGTTGCAAACAGTTAAAATGCATAATCAATATTCTTATCAATTTCGTGATGGATAAACTGAACAACAATGGGGCTATCTGGGAACCCTGTAGATGTTGCTGCGATCTCTCAGAGATATATTATAGAACTCACAATAAAGGAGGACCAACTCCGATTTTTTTTAACGCGGGAGTACTTGCTGTGGTGTCTCAGAAATGTAAGATTGGATCCATAATAGTAAAGGAGGACGAACTCCGACTTTGAGAGAATGGTTTGTGTCATCGAAGACTTTACAAAGGTTCGTTGATATTTAGCATATACATTAGCCTTATTTATCAGAGATTTAACTATGAAGTTGGCACACATAGCTTCAAAAACTTTTGAAATCCAAGTACAGTCGTCCAGTGAAAACCACTAAAAGTTTTCAGTTATCAGTTTTAAAAAAAATTATAATCAGCTTTCTTAGCAATTTCATTGATGGATAAATTAAACAACAATGGCCCTATCTGGGAACCCTGAGGCATTACAGATGTTGCTGCGATCCATCAGAGAGATATTACTGGATACACAATAAAGGAGGACCAACTTCGAATTATGAAGCTTCTCTAACAAGAGAATTATTTACGTTATCGAAGGCTTTAGAAGCACACTTCAGCGTCCTTTACCACAGATTTAACCATTAAGTTGATACAGATGAGCAAATCGCTTCAAGACCTTTTCGAATCCGAGCACAGTTGTCCAGAGATTGAATATCTATAACGGGTGATCTCTCAGAAAGATACAATAATTGTATTGTATTCACATTAATATAGGAGGACCAACTCCGATCGCTCTTGAGAAGCTTATTTTTAAGAAGAAAATGGTTTACATATTGAAAATTTTTGTTTTTAATAATAATACTTACTTTTCTATTTATGCTTCTTAAACCGAGTTATATTTGTTCGTCATGTTTGTCCAACATTCTTTTAAGGATCTTTACTGCCATTTTTGCTTATACCAGTGAAATAGAGAAAAAAATTTAAAACCGATTCGACAAACAAAAAAATATAAAACGCATACAGTTCCTATTTATTTGAGAGTTAAGTAAATTTGTAAATTAGAATTAGAAACTTGAGCGACAAAACCCGGTTTAAAAAATGTTATAATTGCAATCGACCTTGCTCGCTTCCCACAGAGAAACATGAAACTTATTCTCTCCACCTGAATTGTTATCTGTTCACGCATAGTGGCTACCGTGAAATAAAATTAATGGCTAATGATATTAAAATTCTTTCGGCCTCTTTAGAAATTTGATAACAATAACACAATTTAATCGCAGACAGAACACTACATTGTTGCGGAAAATTTGATTGATTACGATAGTTTTTGCTCACGAGAACCACCTCATCATTTGCCCGTCAGAATGCGATTGTATACGTTTTAAATTAGCGATTACCGAGCGGGCTACATTTGTATAAGGGGCAGTTAATACGTTTGTTCTATAACCATGGACCGATTTAACTAATTAATTTGTCCGTGATAAAAAAATTGAACATCGAGTTATTACAACAAAATTAGAAGATACATCCTTCATGATTTTATTTTGCATACTGCGTTTGTGTAATTGATGATCGCGTTTTGTTTTGTGACAGAATATGCCATGTTTAATTAAAATTTATAATTAATTGCTCGGGACCGCGAAGAAGACACGGACAGTATTTATAATTTCAAATATTTAGTTAATATACAAAATATATTTGTCAAAAAAACGTTGTAAACGTTGGAGCACGCGTTTTATACGATAAATAACCGCGGTGCCGCTAATACAAATATTTATAGCGTATTTACGTATTCTTAAATTTTCATAGTTAATTATAATTTTTGTTAAACAATTATGGCCACAAAAGCCTGCAATAAATAATACCGCGTCCCGCTGAGCTTTTTCGAAATACGGTGTTTAATTTAAACGCGGGATATTTTCAACATATTTCATTAATTCGGATAGATATTATGTTAATTAAATTATTCATAGCTTTATATATGAATATTATGGATGCTACAAATGTAAAACTATACCAACATTGTTCATACCGACTCGGTAGCGCAGTAGGGACTTCTTGTAAAAAGCATGCTTGACAATTTCTTTATATTACGAATCTCTGGAGAAGGTAAATGTCCCTGGTATGATGATATTTTTGATGCTGTAACGACAAGTTTCTCTTTTGTCATCTTCTAATTTTCTTTCACCATTTCAACGTACAGTTTTTTTTTACGACCTAATTCATTAGTTAAATCGGTCATCTGCTCCTTACAAAAATTGCCAGCTCGGTAACCGCTAATTTAAAATGTATACAATCGTGAATACTAATGGGCAAACGATGAGGTGGTTCTCATGAGCAAAAACTATCGCAATCAATCAAATTTTCTGCAACAGTGTGTGTGGTGTTTTGTCTGCGATTTAATTGTGTTATTGTTATGGAATTTCTAAAGAAGCCAGAAGAATTTTAATATCATTAGCCCATTAATTTTGTTTCACGGTAGCCACAAGCGTAATCAGATAACAATTCAGGTTGAGAAAATAGGTTTTATGCTTCTCTGAAGCCGAAAAGGCCGATTGGAATTATAATATTTAAGAATACAGTCAGAAAAATTTGTTTTAAAAAATATTATAAGTAATTGTAGAAAAAAGATATACAGAGTGTTCCATGATGAACTGTACCTACATACTTCTAAGGATGATAGAGGATCCCTTTAAAGTACCTAGTTGTAAATAGTTTTTTTAAAAGAAATATTTTTTTGTTCTTGTATATAGTTTTTGAATTATCGACAATTCTCAATGTTTTATTAATAAGCGACAGTGCGTATGATTTTATGATTATTTAACGTGAAACTTACTGTAGGTTTGCTACAATTACTCTTTTACCTTTCAGGGCCAATTATTTATTTAGACTTCTATGGACTTGGAGAAGTTAGATATCTTTATCAGAATGAACTCTACTATTTGACAGCTAGATGTCTCTGAGTCTGCTGTATTTTAGATATCCAGCTGAGATCAATTTAAATGCTTTAGTTATTATAATTAAACATAGATGGCACTCAAAATGTTAGGTTTTATTGCACATATCAATTGATCGAAAAGAAATAACGTTCCTTATATCTAAATTCCTGCGATAATTAAAAACTAGTTTAAACTATGACAAATTAAGGACTGTGTCCTGTTGAATGTTAACAAAATTAAATAAACTTATGGTTTTAAAAATTTAGCTCAGAGTAAGTTAAGTTCTACACTCTCTGGTTACAGAGTATTTTAACTGCGCGACATTGGCAGTCCTGCTTTTGACACTTGTGTTGTGGTGCAGATATATGATGGCTGATCGTTCTAGAATTTCTAGCACCGTTTACTGGATTTGTTTAAATCAAATAGGCCTTGGATGCAATTTTGGAATTCGACCAATCAGGTGGGTGCTTATTAATTAGGATGATTTTTACCTCAATTCCTAATAAATTGGAGTTGCTTTTTCGAATTTTCCCTTGACTCACTCTTGGGAAGTTCTGGGTACATAAATTTTCAATTTAAATTATAATTTTATCAATATATTTCAGGAGCGATCTATGGACGAGAGTTTGCTTCTTTCACAGCCCAATAACAACTATCTTCTGTTTTCATTTCTAAGAAACATGCAGAAAATTTGTCAAACCAAGGATTTCTTGATTCCCATCTGATGTCATTATGGTTTGTATTTTTGCCTTTTTTAACTTTATTATATAATTTTCCTATATGAAATTATGTTATTTTCAGCATCCTTATCCCCTGACGAATTTGTGGATACCCATTTGTTTATATTACGTCAGATGAAATTTTGACCTGCCGTTCACTTCGACGAAACATCACTGAACCTTTCGAATATCACTACACAACACTTCCTAGGATCTAATTTACATCGTGGAGGTTTTACAGGTAAGTCTTACACTATTTAATTACATTTTTAAAGAAATTTAAAGAAATGAAATGCATCTTTGTTTAACTGTTGTTTTGAAAGTCGTTCAAACTTTGTTTCAAGCATGTAACTAACAGCCGTTCCGTTATTGATTATTTTAAAGAAACATAGTACAATGCACTTACTCTATTTACGCCTTTAATTTGTTTACGTCTGGTTTGTTTTAGCGTAGCTGACCCTTTGTTTGATTTGATTTAGGAAGATGGTTCTCCGACATGATATCCTTTTTTTAACTTGTATTTACCTATTGAGTATACCATACGTTTATTGTGAGAATTATTTCATTTTATCCTCGTTTGACTTGAGTTTATTTTTAATTTTATTTATATATTTAATGATCGAGTTTTAATTTTCTTTTACAGTTTAAAATACATGACATTAGGTACTTATCACAGTTGATATATAATGCCGTTTTTAATATTTAAAAATTCCAGTACCGGACTTTTTTAACTCAATTATGGGGCGCAAGGCGAAAACATAAATATGCAAATATAGTCAAAGGTTCGTGTCTTGCGCTAGCGTTGATATCACTCGAGGCACAAATAAAAATTCGTTTACAATTAATTATTGTCGTCAAAATAAATAATTTTTTTAAGTGATTTTAACGTTTATTTTTAAAGATTATTTAGTTTATATATTTAATAAGAAAATGAGGGAATTGATGCTTATAAAGATTACGCATTGAGGTCGAATATTATAAGGAACAAATTCATTATCTTCAAAACATCAAAGTTTTGGGAAAATCGCTCGGACTGGTCGATCTTTATTTTATATTAGTTTTAAAAATATTTTTTATTCTACAAGGTGTCCCAAAAAAATTGGGCTGATGTGATCAACTTTGGTTTTTCAAATGGCAACTCCCAATTTTTTTTGCAATTTCGAATTCTTTGTAAAATTCTGCACATTCTCTATATTATATGTATAGGTATCCTGTATCTATAATCAATCGTTTCTGAGTTATTGATATTTAAAATATTTTTTTATTATTTTGTATATAAATATTTATACGTTTACTAGTAATCTGTTTACTTTAAACAAATCTTCATTAGATGTTATAGGATTCAGGTAAATTTAAAATAAAATTTGTTGAAAGTTAAATACTAACTGAAATATTGTTATCCCAAATAATATAAAAGTATGCAAAATATTCTTTGTAAAATTCTGAACATTCTCTATGTATTATAGGTACCCTATACCTATATATCTAAAATCAATCGTTTGAGTTATTGATATTTAAAATAATTTTTTTTGTTGACGAAAAAAATTTTAATAGTAGGTATCAAATTAATGCAATTTTATTTTTAGGTTATAGCAACAAAAATAAAATTATTTCAAAATTCGTTCAAAATGCCTCCATTAGCTAAATTTTATTAATAAAATCGTTTACCAATTTTTTTGCTGCAAAAAACGCCTATAGAAACACTCTTTAAGAAAACAAAACGAATCACATTATTTCTATTGTCATTAACATTTTGAAAATGATACCTCTCATCTGCGCGATTTATATATAGGTACCTACTTATAGACATATTTACACTCATATACATTGCCTTTTAAGTCACTGTGTTCAGTGTTCAACAATACGTTAGGAATGTCGACAACAATTATTCGACAAACTTCAATACGGCCAGGTAGAAAAATATTTATTACAATATTTGTATTTGTTGCATACATGCGTTGAACGAAGCGGATTACTTTATACGGTTGAGTAGCTGTTCTACGAAGATATTAAGTACACATAAAAAATAACATCGAGCTATAACTAAGCACTCATGCAGTTCGAGTGATTTTGATTTTTGAGTAGGTAAAACAATAACGAAATAAATATACTTACATTCACTGGCCAGATTAAAAAAATAAGTATATGTTACATTTGCTGCGGCTAGTAAGGTAAAATCATCTTAATAAAATTAAAGAGCAATCGTCGTAAGCAGTTAGACGAGCGAATTGATCCGATAAAAAAGTTTGTGTCCGTAATTCACTTATAAAGTAAGATAATCACGCTGGCAGTTACAACAACTGCAATTACACGTATTTTGATTTTTTTCAAAAATTGCCGCCGCATAAGGCATAACAATTAACATTCTAGAATTCCCTTAATTGCTGTGACGTTTTTAAAATTCTACCGGCATTTCTGTGCGGAATAGTTTTTTCTAAAAATAAGAATAGTAATGCGTGTACGAATCACTATTTTAAAATTATTAAATAATTACTAGCTATCGATGTCGTAAACTTGTCGTGGTGTACTTACGTGTGCATGGTTACTTTTTCATCGGCAGGAGAGATAATGTACGTCTATCGATTGGAAACCGTACAGCGCGGACACTTTTTCTTTGTGTCGCATAAGGTGCTCTCGGAGAAGTTTATTTGCCATGTTCGCCAAAGTCGTCCTTCAACTGTCTCTGAGAATATCCCGGAGGAGTTGAATTTAAATAGTATAAATAAATAATGGAAAAATCGTTCTTTTAGCAAAATTAAAGTTATAGTTGCAGCTAAATTTTATACCTACATTTTTGATTCTCTATATACAATTTGAACGAAGCGCCCCCCTAGATTACTTAGTTATTCACATTTCAGCATAAAATCATTTTTTATTCCGTGAAACATCGTTATTTTATAAAAATAAATTATTATTCCGACTCGGTTCCCAACGTGTCACACCGGACATGTGTAGTCAATTATATACGATCATATTACGGAAGTAAAGCACAAGCAAGGAGCCTTTCAGCCACCGCTCAGTCTACGGTCCGACCGGAATTCACTTATAAGCAGGCAACAAATGCAGAAGAGATCACTGCATCACTGCATCGAGACTTAGTCAGTCACCACCCGGCTCTCGCGCTGTACCGCTACGCATTTGCAATTCAATTCAATTATATCAACTCAACCTAACTTAAATCTAATAAATATTAAACAAATAAAAAAACTTATGACGCGACGGACATTAAATTTTAAAGAGTGTATGAGTTAAATGTATAATTCATAAAACACAATATAAACTATCTAGTCATTCAATACTAGTGAAACATGATAAACAAAAGACTTGATAATCTTAAACAAAAAGACAATAGTGGAAGTTATAATTTAATTCCCAAAGTATAAATTCAGTGCAGACACTAAAGACATTGCAAAAAACCTTAATAAGCGGTACAAAAAAGATATTGTTTCAAGTGAACAATCAAACAATTTAAATATATCAATGATAAAAAATTTTGCAAAAGAAAAAATAAATAAAATGTACTTAAAATTCAGTGCTTAGGAGAAATTATTATTTATGACCTCTAGAAATGTATTTCCGTGAATAGTAGATCGTCTCTTAGCTCTTAGCTATCATCCAAGGATATTGTGGGCAGCAAAAAATAAATAAATCAACATAGTTTTATTTACATCTATGACTCGGCGCTCTCTACTATTTACTATCGCTCTCCGAAGAATAAGCATTTGGAAGAAAACGACTATTTTAAAACTCTTTTTATAAGAAAAAGAGCGAAGGTAATTGCAGGTCGTTCAGGAGAATTTGTTGCGATTATTTTTCAAATTTCATATCTAATATTTTTCATATTCAAAATATACCCTGAGTCCCCTTCCTTACAAAATTGAGCATCCAATACGTTATCTAAGTGGACTTTGCTGGCGCCCTTCAAAATAAATTCGTAGAGTCCTGAAGGAAAAATCACCAGTCAAATGTATTACATATTTATAGTAATAAATTAAATATTTTAATGTACTTACCTTTTTTTAATGCTTCTAATTACAAAAGAGCGTCGACCACACTCGCACCGCAATTTTGGCACCCCAAATTCTATTTTATTTTTTACCTAGGTAACGAGGAGAGTGACAGCCCTTCATCTGGAGTAAAATAATTTCGGTAGACACTGAAACCTTAAGGCTCTCGACCGGGAGATAGGGTCTCACTGTTATTATTTCTGGTGTGTAAAACTAATTAGACCCGTATGGGAAATTGTCCAGCCCGCTAAAATCGACAATCATCCCACAGACCCCTGCATACGTCCGTATCTTCACTGCAGACTACCCTCGCCCGTCTTGGAAACCGCCAAGAGAGGAACTAGCGCCAGAGATTCCGTTAACGAAAGGTGTAACAAAGCTGGCAGATACTGTTTAGGAAGATTTGATATACCTAATTTCTTCTCCATGACGTGACAAGGTAACATAAAGTAAGCGCTTGCACGAATTTGAAACGAAACAAAATATGTATCAAAATCAATAACTGGTTGAGTTTCCATCGAATTTGTTCCGTAATTGCCTCTTCTTATATCAGCCTTCCAAATATCACAAATTTTTCAACCGATTAACTCTCTTCACCGACCCAAGTTCTCATGCCTTTGACTAGGTGTTCATCGACCATGCACGTATGCACGATGAGTTCGTTCCTGGTTTCTGTTCGCAGCGATTGTGCATTACTTACAATACATTAAAAGTGGTGAACGAATGTAACTGCTGAAGTGTGTGGGCACTAATAATATTTTGATTCGGCATGAAAGGCGGCACGTTGCCGTCATCCGCCTTCCCGGAATATTACTTAGTATTAATAGCTGCCTCTGAACACACAAAGGCCAGGGCCGTGTATTTAAATTACACACGCGTTTAATAACTAATTAATATCTAACTGGAAACCGACTCTACAATGGTGCGACACGATCGGCCAGTAGCGGGGAATTAGAAGCTCCTAATGCATCCCAAAGATCTCTTAGTTAGCGACTTAGTTCAGATTGAAAACCAAGGAAATTGGAAGCACAATTACACGTTGAATGGCGAACTAGATCACCGGTATTAACCTCTTCCTTATTACTTGAGAAGCGAATGACAACAGAGCACCGTAACCCTGTCCAACTTAATTAAGTTTCTAGGAATACGTTATTTTCTTCACTTAATCGTTGTCAAGCCTCCTTAAGTAGTGTCATTATCTGCCGCGATTCAGTCACAATTGAGTCATTGTTGTTATTAAGTCGGAACTAGAGTAACAGTAACAGAAAATTAAGTATAGATACTACTACTGCTAGTAAATAAAGATTTTGTATGTTACTTTAAAACCTCCGTGTGTAAAACTAATTAGTCCCGTATGAGGAATCGTCTAGGCCGCTAAAATCATCTCACAGACCCCTGCATACGTCCGTATCTTCACTGCAGACTACCCTCGCCTGTCCTGGAAACCGCCAAGAGAGAAAATACTATTTCTTAAACTCTAAAAGAAGGCAACTGAACACAACTAATTTGTTCAATTATTAGTGCATGGTCAGATAAAAATAAGGCCAATTTAATGTGCATTAGATTTAAATTAGGTCGAGTTGATATAATTGAACTGAATTGCAGGTGCGGAGGGGTACAGCGTGAGAGCCGGGTGATGACTAACTAAGTCTCGATCTCGAGTGATCTCTTCTGCATTTGTTGCTTGCTTATAAGTGAATTCCGGTCGGACCGTAGACTGAGCGGTGGCTGAAAGGCCCCTTGCTTGAGCTTTACTCCCGTAATATGATCTTATGTAATTAGAACCCGCACTACATAACTACTTTTATGTAAAAAAAAATACTTCCAATTAAGCCGCACCTCCCTGCCTACGCCACTGGCGCTAGAAATATCTTTTGGCCGATTAGTCGACGCATTTGTCCTGCAAGCAATGAAGCGCGGCTCATTAGGACCCTATTAGGTGTAATAACGGGTTTGTTTTCTGTGCGAATCAGCCAGGCTGCCAACAGTTCTTGAGGCTTGATTTTCCCCAACAGAACAATTTTTTATACGCGCCGTGATGAGACAGTTGAACCGCTAGGATTTTTGACCGTCGCAAGGAACGTTACTCTGCAACATATGGACGGCAACAGGAATGTTAATGCTAAGTAATTTTGGTAATTATCAAGATGCGTGTCAAAAAAATCAAAAAACTTGTGCCTTACATCTGTTTGGCGTATATCAAAGTGACAGAGAGAGGAAGTGTGGAAATTGTGACATAATTTCTTCATTTTCGCTTTATTGGTTAGTTAGTTGCCCGAGGAAGCACTGAAATGTAGACATAAAAAATTTAGGACATTTATGGAGCCTTGTACAAGGAAATCCCAATAAAGACCTCTCTACCAAAATTTTGGCCCAAATTTTTGCTCTAAGATTGATGTCTAAAATTTGTAACAAACTATAACGATTTTCATTTATGTTGATAAAAAAGAGTATTGGTAAGCTATAAAGGTGCAAAACGCATCACTTTACAGCAGCAGAAACTCCCGGTTGTGAGAGAACGAGGCTATAAGATAAACATCCATAAATCACAGGACTTCGATAATCACATGGCCATAATAAGCGCTCCTTGTGATATCTTATTTTAGAGATGAGCGAAATAATCTAAAATTCCAGTGATTTATGTAGTCAATTATAAAAATGTGCGTAAATTATTTTTATTGCCTCGTCCAAGTTTTTTTTTCAAACCAGGAAGCGACTTCTAAGTCCACCATATGTTTCGTACATTATATTGTAATAACGGAAAATATACGGCTGCTGCCGTTTTTTCCGATTTTTTTGTTTGCCCAACGCGCGCCGGTTTCTAACAAAGTTACGCTGTATTTATTGACACCTCGTCGGGATATGTGAGGTTCAGTTGATTTTAACAATTACTAGCCGCCTATTATGTTACTTTAATGTTTTCATTAGTTTCTCTTAGTGCTTATTAGTGGCAACTAAACTTCGGTAATTACCTGTTTGCTCATTAATTATTAATGTTTAGGCGGTAGGTAACGCGCAGCTGTACTTATGCCACCGCAAATATTTGCTCATGTTAAAATCCACGAGGAATGTTAATTATGCCAATTGGTACAGTGCCAAAGGTGCTACATTCGATAAATGGCGAGTGATATCGTTTTAATTAGGGTTCGTCACAGAAACTTGGCGGTTCCAAGACGGGCGAGGGTAGTCTGCGGTGAAGATACGGGCGTATGCAGGGGTCTGTGGGATGATTGTCGATTTTAACGGGCTGGTGAATTTCCCATACGGGTCTAATTAGTTTTACACGCCAGAAATAATAACAGTGAGACCCTATCTCCCGGTCGAGAGCCTTAAGGTTTCAGTGTCTACCGAAATTATTTTACTCCAGATGAAGGGCTGTCACCCTCCTCGTTACCTAAGTAAAAAAAAATAGAATTTGGGGAGCCAAATTTGCGGTGTAAATGTGGTCGACGCTCTTTTGTAATTAGAAGCATTAAAAAAAGGTAAGTACATTAAAATATTTAATTTATTACTATAAATATGTAATAAATTTGACTTGTGATTTTTCTTTCAGAACTCTACGAATTTATTTTTAAGGGCGCCAGCAAAGTCCACTTAGATAACGTATTGGATGCTCTATTTTGTAAGGAAGGAGACTCAGGGTAGATTTTGAATATGAAAAATATTAGATATGAAATTTGAAAAATAATCGCCACAAATTCTCCTGAACGTCCTGCAATTACCTTCGCTCAGTTTCTTATAAAAAGAGTTTTAAAATAGTCGTTTTCTGCCAAATGCTTATTCTTCGGAGAGCGATAGTAAATAGTAGAGAGCGCCGGGTCACAGGTGTAAATAAAACTATGTTGATTTATTTATTTTTTGCTGCCCACAATGTCCTTGGATGATAGCTAAGAGCTAAGAGACGATCTACTATTCACGGAAATACATTTCTAGAGGTCATAAATAATAATTTTACTTAAGCACTGAATTTTAAGTACATTTTATTTATTTTTTCTTTTGTAAAATTTGTTATCATTGATACATTTAAATTGTTTGATTGTTCACTTGAAACAATATCTTTTTTGTACCGCTTATTAAGGTTTTTTGCAACGTCTTTAGTGTATGCACTGAATTTATACTTTGGGAATTAAATTATACTTCCACTATTGTCTTTTTGTTTAAGATTATCAAGTCTTTTGTTTATCTTGTTTAACTAATATTGAATGACTAGATAGTTTATATTGTGTTTTATGAATTATACATTTAACTGATACACTCTTTAAAATTTAATGTCCGTCGCGTCATATTTGTTTAATATTTATTAGATTTAAATTAGGTTGAGTTGATATAATTGAACTGAATTGCAGGTGAGGAGCGGTACAGCGTGAGAGCCGGGTGATGACTGACTAAGTCTCGATGCAGTGATGCAGTGATCTCTTCTGCATTTGTTGCCTGCTTATAAGGGAATTCCGGTCGGACCGTAGACTGAGCGGTGGCTGAAAGGCCCCCTGCTTGTGCTTTACTCTGATGAGCCAATAATTTCTTGCATCATATTGTGAATAGATACAGACGCCAAGGTAGCTAAAAATGACTGTAACTAGGCAGTTGCTACAAAAATGATTCAATTTATTGCCACTTGTGGCGCTGCGCTGTATATCGCGCAAGCAACAAAAACAAAATCTTTAACGTCTGGCTACCTGAACTGAATATAAAAACCATTCATCCAATGTTATCTTACGTAATTATTGCCGGGATACCAGGTGTAGCGGAACTACTACTGTTTTAAATTAAATAATTAAAATCATTAACTTTATTAATTCGGTGAGCAAGGTGTGTTTTATGTCATAACTTTAGTATTTTATTAGCGAATTTAATGCACACAGGTAAAATTACACAATATTATAAGAAGGTTATTAGAGCAACCGTCTGCAGAGGAATATATTAGGGAAAATGTGCCGCGCACGTATCTGATAAGGGCTCGATGGAAAAACTGCACAGGGAGGTAGGAAGCGGTTTTTGTGGGGGGACGGATTTGAAATAAATATAAGTACCTATAAAAATTGATTCAATGAAACTTGTTTGCTGTTGTAATGGATTTAAATCGAACGGTAGTTTCTAATCACAATAAAAAATGCTAGTGAAGACTAACGACTAGATAATGATGAAAATCAGCAGGATTTCTTAGCGGAGGCCACGAATTATTTATAATAATTTAAGCACTGGGCTATGCATTTAAATTAAAAATTATTTTAACTCGCTGCCGAAATATACGGTGGGGTTTAAATTTAAATTGAAAATGGTTTTGATGATATATATTTTTAGGGGGGGCTGAGCGCCTCGGCGACCCTTCGGCACGCGGCGCAGTACAAGAACGAAACACAACATACATATTCATGGTATCTCGCCAAGGATCTAATCGGGAGGCGCATCTCGAGTTAATTACGGCATCTGTCATTGTTGTCGACCGTTGCAGCGGGGGGGCTGCCAACGTGGTCCTTGTGGAGCTTCGCTCTTAGGCAGGGGATGATCGCGCGTTCCCCCACCGCGGCGCGTGCCGCCACGTGCACGACATAAGGTGTTTGGATAAAGGAATGCCGAAACGAAGTCCAAGTCAACTGGTGGCAGATGCCTCGAGCCAGGGCAGGATTCCTCGGAATTTCGGGCGGTAGGCGGCGAGAGCAGTTAAGCAAACCGAGGGATACTGACAATGAGTGTAATGTAAATATGTACGAGGTATTTTCGGCTAGTTGACGACTTCATTTCAGTTGTTTAGTTTGTTCTTGACTTACAGGATTCTCTATTCGATGGCTTTAGGCTTTAGGGATAAACTAATAACATGCGAGTGATCAGAATTGGAAGACGCAGTAATTAAGTGCATTTTTTTCAGTTATCCGCTTAGAGCTTATATCATAAATAATGTCAGTTATAAGTATTGTGCTACGCGAACAAAAGAAGTTAAGCAGAAGATAAGCAGAAATGCGAAAAAGTTTTTTGGGATATTCGTGTCTTTTTTTTAATTTTATTTATCGTAGAGAGGACCTGTTGGAATTCTCTTTAATTTCAACGTACAATATCTATCAGAGCTGGGTTGAAGCGCGCTGCCGTTATTAAGCTGTCAATGCGCAATTCGAATGACATTTGAAAAGTTACTTCTTCGGTGCCCGGAGATTTCAATCAAAACATAACGCGCCGGCCGGTCAGCTTACTGGTTTCTATAAGAGGAAGGCAAACAAACACAAATGATCATTATAACCGGATCAGAGAAACAGGTACTATTTACTTGTGAGCTAAATAGAACAAATCATCTTTTTTATTGTATGGGAAATTGCGGCGTTGAAACTTGTTATTGTGTATCGTTGAGCTTGTTTTAATTAAATAAACAATTTGAATTATGATTTTCTCTTTTTTAATGGATAGTGGCAAAAGGGGGGTATGGCCTCGTGATGGGATCGAGCCGTGTTCTAGATATTCTGTGCATAAAATGCGTATTCTAATGGCAACGTGCCACAATATAATTTCATGTCATGGGGATTAAAAATTCACGTTATAATTACGTATATTTGTATATCAAGAACACATTTTTAAGCAGCTTCAAAATGCCTGGTAAATATTTTTTAAAGATTTAGAAATGTCTAGTAAATATCTTTATTCAACCCGTTTAAACATATTTACTAGAAATTTGGAATTTATTGAAAAATATGTAGTAAATGATCTGAAAATATAAAATAAATATTTTAAAATGGTTTAAAAATACAAAAATAAATATGTGTAAATGGTTTAAAAATATCTAGTAAATATTTTTATTTAACCCGATTGAAAATGTCTGCTAGAAATGTTTAATTCATTGAAATATATCTAGTGCATATTATGTTTAAGCGTTTTTAAAGTGCCTGGTAAATATTTTAAAAGATTTAGAAATGTCTAGTAAATATTTTTATTCAACTCCTTTAAACATATTTGCTAGAAATTTGTAATTCATTGAAAAATATTTAGTAAACGTTTTAAAAATATAAAATATTTTTAAATGGTTTAAAAATATTTAGTAAATATTTTTATTCAACTTGATTAAAAATGTCTGTTGGAAATGTTTAGTTTATTGAAATATATTAAGAACACATTTTTAAGCAGCTTCAAAATGCCTGGTAAATATTTTTTAAAGATTTAGAAATGTCTAGTAAATATCTTTATTCGACCCGTTTAAACATATTTACTAGAAATTTGGAATTTATTGAAAAATATGTAGTAAATGATCTAAAAATATAAAATAAATATTTTAAAATGGTTTAAAAATACAAAAATAAATATGTGTAAATAGTTTAAAAATATCTAGTAAATATTTTTATTTAACCCGATTGAAAATGTCTGCTAGAAATGTTTAATTCATTGAAATATATCTAGTGCATTATGTTTAAGCCGTTTCAAAACGCCTGGTAAATATTTTTAAAAGATTTAGAAATGTCCAGTAAATATTTTTATTCAACTCCTATTTACTAGAAATTTGGAATTCATTGAAAAATATGTAGGTAGTAAAACATTTATAAATATAAAATAAATATTTTAAAATGGCTTAAAAATACAAAAATAAATATGTGTAAATGGTTTAAAAAATATCTAGTAAATATTTTATTTAATCCGATTGAAAATGTCTGCTAGAAATGTTTAATTCATTGAAATATATCTAGTGCATATGTTTAAGCGGTTTTAAAGTGCCTGGTAAATATTTTTAAAAGATCTAGAAATGTCTAGTAAATATTTTTATTGAACTGCTTTAAACATATTTGCTAGAAATTTGTAATTCGTTGAAAAATATTTAGTAAATGTTTTAAAAATATAAAATAAATATTTTTAAATGGTTTAAAAATATTTAGTAAATATTTTTATTCAACTTGATTAAAAATGTCTGTTGGAAATGTTTAATTCATTGAAACATATCAAGAACACATTTTTAAGCAGCTTCAAAATGCCTGGTAAATATTTTTTAAAGATTTAGAAATGTCTAGTAAATATCTTTATTCGACCCGTTTAAACATATTTACTAGAAATTTGGAATTTATTGAAAAATATGTAGTAAATGATCTGAAAATATAAAATAAATATTTTAAAATGGTTTAAAAATACAAAAATAAATATGTGTAAATGGTTTAAAAATATCTAGTAAATATTTTTATTTAACCCGATTGAAAATGTCTGCTAGAAATGTTTAATTCATTGAAATATATCTAGTGCATATGTTTAAGCCGTTTCAAAATGCCTGGTAAATATTTTTAAAAGATTTAGAAATGTCCAGTAAATATTTTTATTCAACTCCTATTTACTAGACCCGTTTTAGGGAACGCTGAACACAGTGGCGTACTTAGTTTTCACGTAAAAAAAATCGCTAATGTGATCTCTCGATTTTTCGCTCCAAAAAAATTGCATTACACGTTTAACATTTTTGAGAAGCTTTTATTTACAAGCCAAGTTATTCTAGCCCAAGCCTAAAATTCGGCCAAACCGCCGGCGGCACATCCACTCGCTTTTTTATTAACGCCTATCTGTTAATTGGTCAGCGGGCTGAGTTGTAAAAAGGCAATTTGCCTCAGTGGAAGATTCCAGTATTGCGCTTGATTAATAGATCCGTAACGGTAGTGTTCAAACTACTTGATCGCAATAATAATAATAATTATCAGATGCCGTACAGTTCACGCAACACAATCGTATTCTATCTCGTGGAATAGTTTGTCAGTACCGCGGTATATCATCATTAAACGAGCGTTATAATTTTTGTATGCCTTTTTTTCAGCTAGAACAATATTATGAATTGGTGTGTTGCAACGCACCAGGTCGTGCGTGTTCTCTTTAACATCCTATTGTTTTAAATAGGCAATTTGTTGTGGAACGCCGAAAATCATCACGAGCAATTACTTGGGAGTATGTTCGTAATAATAGCAACAGGGACTTGCAAGTATTGAGAATAAGCCATCAATTTTTCCCACAAACCGTTTCTTCCAAATTAGGCACGTATAATGGCGATGAAACACTTAAAAAGCATTTACGTTCCTTGCACACTAATAGTGAATAAAAACTGTATAATTGATGCGGTAAGAATGTCTCCTTAAAGAAGAAGTTATTAGAGTTTTTTAAGAGCGATTTCTGTGAATGTAATTCTTCGATCCTTGCAATTCCTGTGCGTTTTTGTATAAGTACGACTAGATGAATGTATGTACTTGGTGCGTGTACCTTTTTGGGAAACAGAAGGCCGGTACGTTGGAACTATAAATTTACAGGCATTTATGAGGAAGTAGATAGGTATATATAAATGGGATTAAGTTGTTTGTTTTCAATAATAATAAGAATACCAACAATACTTATTGGTGTACTGTTTTACGGGCAGGTCAAAAAACGAACCAAAAAAAATATAGAAAAGCAACGCAACGCTTTCGTTTGTTTCTATTTTTTAAGCGACACAATAAAAGTTTAAAATTATATTTAATTTGAAAAATATCTGTCAATATTTCGACAAAATTTGGAATATCAAAAACCGCTCAAATGATGTACAGGGTAGGCCCAAAGAGTTTTAAAATAGTCGTTTTCTGCCAACTGCTTATTCTTCGGAGAGCGATAGTAAATAGTAGAGAGCGCCGGGTCACAGGTGTAAATAAAACTATGTTGATTTATTTATTTTTTGCTGCCCACAATGTCCTTGGATGATGGCTAAGAAAGAGAAATGTGACGATCTACAATTTACGCAAATATACCGGGTGTAAACGAATAGTGCGCCACCCCTCTAACTTCCTCGTTTTTAATGATATCAGGATAAAATTTTGTATGGTGAAATTAGGTAAGATTTCCAACTTTTTGAGACCTATCCGCCATATTTGTCACTTCCGGTTTCACCGGAAATGGCCCCAATAGTCTTTTTCTAAATGGACCACCCTGTATATTATTACATTTTTTAAATAAAGATCACATTTTGGATACATTTATGCTATTTTGAACAATTTATACAGGGTTGCGCGAAAAATAATTCGAATTTTAGTTGTCAATCTAGATGGCTGCGAATATGTTAAAATTATTTGTGTTCCAATGTAATTCATATAAAAAATACGTAAACGTCAATATGTCCAAAAATACATCATACAGGGTGCTCTAAACTCATTAAAATCTCCAAAATAACTCTTTTTTTTAAATATTATGATATGGGCCACCCGGATATTCAGAAAGCTCTATTTAGTAGGGGTTAAATGGTACCAATAGTTCCATAATGTGTAATCGTTACCGGCAGGATTAACAATTTTTCTTAAGAAAATTATGATTTGTATCGAAATTGTTCAACACGGCATTTTAAGAAAATCGTCAGCGCCCGAATACAGCTAAGTATACCTACCTATAGGTACAAGTGCCATTGGTAATTTGCATCCTAACAAGTTTTTTGCCTGTCGGTGATTTAATTTAATTTCATTATGAGAGTGTCGGCGAAACTTTATATGTTATAAATCAACGATCAATTTTTTTTGTCAATAATTCTGAAAAAGCTGTTTTAAATTACCCACCTCTATAATCATATAATCACATATAATTAAATTTTCTACAAGAAACGTCTAATCCGAATTTATCAATACGCCATAAAAAATAGCCGCGAATTAATATGGTCTCGGAGTCTTTGCTTCTTCGGCTAAGCGAGAGTGATTTTGCAGAAAACAAGTTCGTCGAGCATGATTAATGAAAAAGCTTTAGTCAGTGGATAATATGTAGTATATGGTCCTTTAAGGCCGCACTGCAGGAAAAGTGCTTGCCACCATTTATCTCGTTTCCTGAAAATTATTTAGATATTTTTGAACGGCCTTCTTCTCAATACTTACTTATTATAAAATTATTTGAGTGACGCATCAGACATTATAAAAATTAACTATAGGTAACTCATTGGAGGCGTACCTATGAATATGCATGATTTTGGATCTAAGCGACAAAATTTATGCGTTGTTTGGTTTCGTTAATTTCCCGAAAATTTTGAATAACGCTTCCCGATTTGCATAATATTAAAGACCGTAATAATTCAGCGTTTCGATATCGGCATTCGAGTTATTCCGATTCGATTGCTGACTCAAGTGGCTTCATCTCTGATGGAAATAATCCGAAAAATTACAGTATTTAACTGTTTTTCTGGAAATTAAACTACTCCTACACGTCGGACTGGTTCCGGTGTGGTAATAACGTTAACGCGCCTATCTTAATAAATTTTCTTTAAGCCACTTACTACGGCAACTGAGCAACTGTATATTGCGTGAGTGGAGATAAAAAATCGGTTTTATTGGAAAAAGTAGACAGTAGCTTTTATTTTACCCAAATTAATTATACTTATATAGGTAAACATTTTCCTTCTTCAATAACCTCTCCGTTCCATATAGTCCATCATTAAAAAAAAACGTTAAAATCACTTTAAAAAATAATTGTTTATTTCGGCGGCAGGTGCGCTAGAACTTTTACTCCTGCTTCGGGTGATATCAATGCTAGCGCAAGACACGAACCTTCCGCTTATTTGCATATTCATTTTTTCGCCCTTCGCCCCATCTGTACTTTTTCTTATCCCACTTTCGATCGAGGAAATATGCATTTGGAAATGGGGAGATATACAGGGTGAGTCAACTATGCGACAAAGTCCAACACTTCCTTTATTATCGATAACAAAAACAAAAATTGTATACAGGGTGGGGCAATAGTGCGTCGGACCTCAATACTCGAGTTCTATACGATAGCTAGAATTTTTTTTTAAAATTGCAAGTAAATTAGATAAAAAAATCTATACTTAATATAACTGGAAATTATTTTCGAACATACAGGGCGAGCCAAGACGAAATTACAGGACCAAGTGCCTTTTTTTTAAATGGAATGCTATACTTATGTATAATATATCAGTACATTTTTTGAAGCATCTTTCTAGGCTCTATTCATTCCTGTATTGGCATTGAATATCTCCCAACCAATTGGATGTACCTACCTAATGATTTTTTTTGTTGAAATAATGCAATCTGCAGATGGATATTAAAAAAATCACCACAGTCACAATTATGGGTTTTAAGAAAAACTTATGTGATTACCAGTTGCGAGACGCATCTAATTAATGTTTTTGAATCATTTTTATTTCCTAAAACTGTACAGGGTGGCCAAAAATTATTTTTCAATTAAGAACTTTTTAAATTGAATTTTCTGGAACACCCTATATATTTTTCAACGATGTGATGTGGAAATGATGGCATTTTTATAAGTACTTCCCTATGGTTCGTTGAAAAATATACAGGGTGTTCCATTTGAAAAATTTGAGAAAATTCAATTTGAAAAGTTCTTAATTGAAAAATAATTAATGGCCACCCTGTACAGTTTTAGGAAATGAAAATGATTCAAGAACATTAATTAGATGTCTCGTAACTGGTATTCACATAAGTTTTTCTTAAACCCCATAATTGTGACTGTGGTGATTTTTTTAATATCCATCTGCAGATTGCATTAAATATTTCAACAAAAAAATTCATTACATCCAAGTGGTTGGGAGATATTCAATACTAATAAGTATAGGAATGAATAGAGCCTAGAAAGAGGCTTCAAAAAATGTACTGATATATATAGCATTCCATTTAAAAAAAAGGCACTTGGTCCTGTAATTTCGTCTTGGCTCGCCCTGTATATTCGAAAATAATTTCCAGTTATAGATTTTTTTTTCAAAATCTAGCTATATACATCAAAAAGTGCTTTAAGAATGAAAACACCGAATTAAAATATTGTCATAAGTACCTAAATAAAGGAAACATGAAAATGAGAAAAATTAGTTTTTTGCTTATGAATCAAAAACAAGTTGATTTTACTAAAATAAGTATTTTTGGACGTACCTATATAATAGTATCTAAGCCTTTTTCCCATCTTGCCTATACTTATATAAATTAGTCTAACATTTACCTTTCTCCTCGTTTTCAGGTGCATGTTTCCTCGATCCGAAGAATGATAACAAAGAGTATGGGGTGTATGGTGATTAGGGTGAAAAGGTAAATATGTAAATAAGTTTGTATCTTGCTCCAGCGTTGATAACATCCGAAGCATAAATAGGTAATATTTCTAAGTAGTGCACCTGTCGACGAAACAAACAATTATTTTTTAAGTGATTTTAACGTTTTTTTAATGACGAGCTATGGAATGGAGAGGTCATTGACTTCGAAAACAAAGAAGAAAAAGTGTCATGTATATTGGTACATATACAGGGTGTTCCAGTTTTTTGTAGCAGGACTTTAACAGTCGATAGACATTTGAAAAATATTTAAAAAAATTCATATAAACATATATAGGTTGAGAAATGCTTAGTTTTCGAGATACATCAGGGTGTTAAAGTTTGAAAATAAATATGGATTTATATTTATATTTCCAGAATGCTAAGAAGTATCGAATCCACACTTACCATTTCTTTACATACAATTTAGAGGCCTATTTTAGAATAACAAACTACTACTTTACTTAACCATGGGCGTAGATATAGGGATTTACTAAGGTTCTTTTTTACAAAAAAGTAGTACGCCACTGATATTTTAATTTAATTCAAAAAAGCAAGAAAAAACAAAAATTTAATGTCTCTTGGCACTTTTTGATATGACAAGCCGTTGTTCAGAAAATTTACATTTACATCCTTAAAAAATTAGTTATTTATTTAAATTTTTTTAAATTGCTTAAATTTGTTAAATTAATAAAATCTCTCTTCTTAAAAACTGCGTTTTATCTATTATACTGAATTATTTTACTGTCAGTTTTAGTCATGTACCTATAGTAGAATCATAATTTAAATTTTACATAACTTTCTTCGTTGTGCCACAGGAAGTTTAAATGCATTTTACTCGAAAACGGTGCATTTTACCGACATAAAATAAGTATTCCTTTTTGACGTAGAATTGAATGCTGCATTAAAAACCAATATTACTTTTTAAAAAAGTTGATGCTGAAGAAATTAACGACTAAAACAAAAGAAATAATTAGGCGTTCGCAGCGCCCTCTACGTTATTCGCCACAATTGTTTACACTACTTTTCTCAGCGGCCCAAAAAACCCCCATATACCAAATTTGGATGAAATCGTGGTAATAGTAATAGAGATATAATAAAAAGTTTAAATAAAAAAATTGCCTTTAATAACGGCCCATAATTTTTTAAGGAAGCAAAATGGTACTAAGGTATGTGCAGCTAAAATGATTTATTTTTACTCAAGGAACCTACTCCTACAGTTTGGCCCATTATTTAGTAAACACCCTGTATACCGGGTGACCACGAGAAGGTTACACTCTGTAACTTATTTGTTATTAAACCGATTAATTTTAAATTTATAGGTGAGGCATAACATCTAAATGCGCAACTTTTGATACTTGATAACTTGGTAGCCTTATTTTTTACTTCCGATTTAGCCGGAAGTGATGTCAACTTTCTTATTTTAATAACAACTCTACCTGTTTTTGTAATGTATCTTATTCATTATAAAATTTACAATACAATGATATGTCACACAATGACATTTCATTTCAAAATGGCCGAAAAATTAAATGTTTTCAAAAATATTAAAATGTCAATTAAAAGATATTGAAAATTAATTTTTTTCCAAAGTTGGCTGTGAAATCAAAAGAGTAATGAATTTGACATGTTTAATTTTTAATTTGCATCAAAATTTCGTTTTGGCGGCAAGATATTAGAAAAATAAAATAAATATTAGGAGAAATTTGTATTTAATTTTTATATTTTGTGAATAATTCGGTTCGTTAATGGCATTAAATCAAAGAGAAGAAACAAGCAATTGCAAAATTTAAAAAAAAGTCAGGTAGGTGTATTTAAAAAAAAATAGTTTTGAGTATTTAAAAATTGCAGAAAAATATTTATCTTATTTTCCTAATATTTTTCTGCCAAAACGAAATGTTTGTACAAATTAAAAATTAAACATGTCAAATTCATTACTCTTTTGATTTCACGGCCAACTTTGGAAAAAATTTATTTTTCAATATCTTTTAATTGACATTTTAATATTTTTGAAAAAATTTAATTTTTCGGCCATTTTGAAATGAAATGTCATTGTGTGACATATCATTGTATTGTTAATTTTATAACGAATAAGATACATTACATAAACAGGTATAGAGTTGTATTTAAAATAAGAAAGTTAATATCACTTCCGGCTAAATCGGAAGTAAGAAATAAAGCCACCAAGTGTCAAAAGTTGCGCATTTAGATGTTATGCCTCACCTGTAAATTTCAAATTAATCGGTTTATAACAAAGAAGTTATAGAGTGTAACCTCATCTCGTGGTCACCCGGTATAGGTATAGGTACATTCATTTGATTCCTTAGTGGATCCAAATAGGTAAATTTATTTATTTCATGTTACATTTAACAAAAAAGTGTTATGAAGATGCTTATAAAAATCCCACTAAAATTTACTTCAAATTTGAATTAAATGGCGTTCTGCTCCGGTAGTCCAGAGCATAAAACCGCGCAGCCCGGCCCTGGTATCGGGTGTTGCATCAAAATTAGTGGCGGTGGTGCAGCACGCGACCAACTAGTGCAGGTCAGTCCCATCCCTAAACCTCTTCGGAAACACTTCCGCATGGGTCATCAAACCATCAACAGCTCAACCCTTCCTACCTGCGGCCTATATCTTCGCGCCCCGCTTTTAAAAATGTGCGCGTAGTTTTTCCGAATCGGGCGGCAATGAAAACGTTCCCAGTGATGATTATACAAAGTGTAAATTAGTGTCGGCTGGGAAAAAAAGCAACTAATCGCCTGTTACTGACATGGAGCTGATGAAGTCCTACTACAACCGTTACTCCGACGAATTGTCCGGCGGAGCGCAATACTTGAGCCCGTCCAAAGATGAGTACGACCCAAACTATTTTAATGCAGTCAGCGTGTACGGCAGAGCCGAAACCGCCTTTGTGAAGGAAGACGCGGCAAAAAACCCCGAGATGTACGACGTGAACACATACGACAGTTTCATGTCTACGACCAGCGATCTAACCGACTTGAGCTCGTTATCGGAAGCTGAGAAGTACACTTACGGCAATTTTAACTTTTTTACGCTGAAAAGAACTCAATTTAACAACAACAACGACAGCAAAAACACGACGGTTCTAAATCAGGACAGAAAAAATACGAGAGGTAAGCATGTCAATCAGTAACCGTAGGTGTAGCTTATATAAGTACTATACTGGGTGGCCACGAAATAACTCGACAGATAAACTTCTGAAATTTGGAACGTGCATTGCCAGACTCTGACATATAGTTTTGCACAAAATACTTCCATAACCGAAAGTGGTACCAACTGTCTTATTTTAAATGGAACATTCTGTATATTATTGCATTTTTTGGTCGTCGTGAAATTCTGATTTCAGCGATGTGTCACAAGTTGGCATTTGTTTTAAAAATGGCTTCAAAAACGTGATAATTAAAAAACACAAGTGCAGGGCCCCTGCGGGTTTTTATTATAGAAAGTAGGCGTTGGATTTGACGCATGAGCGTGTTTTTTGTCACTCAATGTACGCAAAGTTCTTTTTTTGTAAAAGAAACGTGTTTTCCCCGCAGATTTTGCATTTTTTAAAATTCATACATCAGAACAATAAAATTTTGTTCAAATTCAAATTCATTTAACTCAAAATACATTTTTAGCCCCCATAAATTAAACTTTTTATCAGAAAAAGCCACTGCATTGCTAAAGACCTAAAGAGTAAAAAATTTTCAATTTTTAAATAAGGTAGTGGCGGCATATATGGCCCACTTAAAAAAAAATATTTTTTTTCTCGAAAACTTTATTAAAAAAAATAACAATGCTTACCTACAGGAACTTAAGCGTAAACACCTTCGCTTTCAGGAAAAAAATAAAACTTTGTAAAAATCAAATGTAAAACAAACAAAAAAATTTTTTTTTTAAATGCAGTCAATGGGGGCCATATTCCCAACCAGGGTTGGAGTTATGGCCCTAGAAAAATTTATTTTAATTGAACGGGTTATTAAGAAAATTGAGCATAGACATAATAGACAAATAGACTGACAACAAAAAAATATAAAAAAGATTGCAAATTTAAAAATAAAATAGTAGAAAAAGTCAATGGGCCATATCATCAAACCCATCTGAAAATATGGCACTTACAGAATTAACATAAATCTGAGCCCTTTAAAAAAATGCAAAATAATTTTTTCCACTAATGTAAAGTAAGTATTTTCTATCAAGATAAAATACTTAAACAACGTGACGAAATAAATACATGGACCATATGACCAGTTGAGTAGTGCACATTATGAGCAACAAGAAAAAACTCTTTCACAAAATTTTTAAGTAAAATGAATATGTCACTATGTAACACGTAACTTAGAGTGTCGATCCTCCAAAATTTAGGTTTGTTTTTCAATGTTTCCCGATGAATTCAGCAAAACACTTTCATTAAACTTTATTATTCGAACACCTGTTGTGACGCCATAATGTAAACTAGCCGGTATTGCCGATATTGCCGGAGTTCGGCTTGTTATTTACAGAGGACGCTTAAACGTATTGCAAGAAACTGTGAACGTCAAGAAGTTGGCTTTGAGGCGGTTAGTTTAAAATTTAAGGGCATTGGGCCATATGACCGTCCGGGCCATATCTACCGCCACTACCTTAGAATGATTTATTATCTGACTTTCCTTCTGCTGTAAAATTTTGCTTGGATTAACCGTTTCTGAAGAAATGTAAGAAATCTGCATTAGCTCTGCTCATCAAATTATTAACTTTGTATTTTAGGTATATATTAAGTCGGTTTATGGAAAGTCGATATGACTAGTGGCGGCTGGTGAATTTTCAATGTTCGATATTTTAATTTAGAGACATATGGGACCTATACCAAATTATAAGAAATTTGGGATCTAAATAAAATTGAAAAACAATTTGCGAAAAAAAATTCCAAAAATCCCATCGCCCCCCGCCCCTGGAAAGTCATAATATTAAATAAGTAAATATATTTGAATTTTTTTTTAAATATCAGAATATACCTAATCTTTGATACATGCAATCTAAGACAAGGTTTTTTGCTTTTGAAAAAATATTAATTTTTGTAAAAGTTACCAGCAGTTGAAATTTTTAATAGCTCGAATCTTATAATTTCAAAAAATTTCAAATGCTGGTAACTTTTCTAAAAATTAATACTTAGGTAGATATATTTTTTCAAAAACAAAAAACCTTGTCTTAGATTGTATCGAAGATTTTTCTGATATTTAAAAAAAAATCAATCATACAAAATTTCAGGACTTTCTATACCTACTTAGGTATAGGGCGGTGGGGTTTTCGGAAATTTTTTTCACAAATTGTTTTTTAATTTTCTTTTTCGCCAATATTCACTCTGCATATCCTAAATATTCCCCTATTCATTCCATTATAACTCATTAAAAAAGAACATTAAAATCACTTAAAAAATAATTATTTACTTCGGCGACAGGCGCGCACTAGAATTTTAACTTCTATTGCGGGTGATATCAATGCTAGCTCACGACACGAACCTTCGACTTAGTTGCGTATTAATTTTTTCGCCCTATACAATACATTCGTATTCGTTCCTATCCCATCTCGAAGCAAGGGAAAATGCATTCCGAAGTGGAGGAAAATGCATCTTAAAGTGGCGAAAAATATCTACAAGATATCCATTTAACTCAACTCCAGGTAAGTACAGAAAATTAAAGAAATATACTGCGTGTGGTTTTCGAGAAAAAAATTCATGAAAACGTCAAATTTATTTTAAGAACGTACAGGGGTTCGCAAAAGTTCAATATCGACACTTTTATGTAGGTATAAGGTTGCAGTTTTTCAACTTTCTTTTTTATATTTTGTTGTTCGTAGTTCGTGTTATAAATATTAACAGAGGTCCCCCTTAAAAGGAATTAAATAATTTGGGGTTCACCCTTGTAGGTGTAGGTAATTAAGGAATCCTTTTCAAAGAGTAAAGTTTTACTATACTTTTATTGTATAAGGACGTTCTGAAAATGCAATAATATACAGGGTGTTCCATATACCTACTTAAAAATCAAAAATTGGTGTCATTTCCGGATGAATCGGAACTCAAAAAAATTCTCAAACCCGTCAAAATGTGTCATTTTATGTCTATGTTAACTGTGCCCAATTTCATTTTGATATCTTGAAAAACAAGGAGCCAAACAGAAGTGCTATACACAGGGTGTTTCAGATTTTTCGTTCATAACTTCTCTAAACGATAGAACATATCAAAATACTTAATAGGAGCTTTATATAACATTTTTCTCTAAAACGTTTCGTTTTCAAGATACAGGGCGTTAAACTTTTAAAAAATTATTAAGTATTACCATATATCGCTGGTATTACCTATTTATTCATTATCTCCTAAACAAATAAAGATTCTTTATTCAAACTTAGTACACTTTAGTCATAATAAAAGACCAATTTTTTGACGTTCCAAAAGTTTTTCTTACAAAAGCAGTGGCGTAGTTATGGGGTTCTGTCCGTATTTAAACCCCCTGAACTTCTACGTCAATTCTAACTATTAATAAAAATAATTTTCTAAATTTAAACTTTAACACCCTGTATAAGGAAAGCTACGCGCCAAAATAAAAAATCACACCATAAAAGTCACATTATTTTCGTCCAAAGAATCTGTGGTTAACGGCTTGACCTACTTTTTCTTAACACCCTGTATAGGTCAATAAGTAATTAAAATTTTCGTGATAGTTGGATGTCATTTTCTGTCTATAATGACAAACAAAATTGAATATATTGCTTTATCTAAAACACCCTGTAAATCATTCTACTTAGTATACTTACAATTTACACAGAGATATTTGCGTTGAACTTACCAGATACAGCGTTCGTTTTTCAGTATGTTTGGTTTTCAATAATATTCCTAATTGCATCGTCTACATCTGTTATACTGATATGGGTGTGTGCATACTTGCACCTCACCTCACTACCGACCAGTCCCAATTAAATCCTCTGCCTTTCTCCCTACAAAAATCTAAAATAATCCTCTCTGCGGAGGTCAATCCTTACTTTTTACTTTATGGCTGGCTTTTCCTTACAGTTCGGGTTGTTCGTTTTCAGGCAGAAGAAAAAACGTGGTGAGGGACCGGCCGGCGTCGCCGTCTATAATGAAGAGAAGAAGACTGGCGGCAAACGCAAGAGAAAGAAGACGGATGAACGGCTTGAACGAGGCCTTCGACAGACTGAGGGAGGTTATTCCCAGTTTAGACGCCGAGCAAAAGCTCAGCAAATTTGAAACGCTGCAAATGGCTCAAACGTACATATCGGCGCTTCGGGAGTTACTGGAGAGGAGCGAAGTGAACAGGTAACGGCTCAGTCGTTGCTCCAAAAAAATTAACTCGACTGTTTTATGATTTTACCAAAATAATGATATTGCACTGCAGTTGTATCGGAATTTAAACCAAGATGTTTTTACTTATAGATACCACTTTCAATTTTAGGAAAAACTGAAAAATTCAAATTAGTCATAATATGTTATTTTACGTTAGTATGATTTGTCTAGTCTGTTCCAAATACATAATAATATAGTAATTTATTTTAGAATTGTATAAAGTTTAAAATAATTAGGTAACTTGAAATGTAAAATTATTGTAAATATTGTTCAGCTAATGATCTCTGAATGTGTATGGGCACTGATTTGGGAAACACCCAGTATAGCATACTTATTGTATTACAATACATACAATGCACTGAATAATAAAGATGATTTATTATTGTTATTATTATTTCCTATACATTATATTTTCACAACTTAATAAAGCCAAATAAAAAATACCTACTTGATTTTTAAAAACCAAAAAGATAATATTGTAATTAAAAACAATTGTTTGAATGCCTAGTTTAATAAATAATATGAATTAATCTCTTTATTGTGTATACAATTCAGTAAAAAAGAATGAAAAACATGTCTGATATCTTCAAAAGAGATTTCTTTATATTCTACAGCTTTCCTCGTTATGCAACCACCAATACACGTGCTTGCATACACAGTTGCCTACCATTACTTAACTGGATTATTTGATTAGCCAACATTACGCTATAAATACAATTTTGAGTATAGGTTTTCAAGATAAAGGTAGAATTTGAATTGAACGTGATTTTGGGGTCCCTCTGAAGAGCCATATAGGCGAAAGAACATGTACATCTTCTTAGGGACATCGTTTTTTGATTGGTGGCCATAATGAATGAATTTGTAAGTTAAAAATAATTTTTGCCATAATTTAATTTTTAGACGTTTTGAAATTTGTAATTTTTAATTCAATTTTTATCATGCATTAGAGAAGATTCAATAAACTTAATAATTGTATGTTTAGAGATGAAACATCAATGTGAGTATATCAAATTGGATAGGTTTTTGTTATTATGCTTGAATAAAGCCTAAATAAAGTCATTTATAAACAATTACGCTAGAGTAATGTTGGTTATCTAACCTCCATTCGCAGTTTCCTTGGCGCCATCTATCGGCGGAATTTAATTTATAGAGAAAGTATTAGACAACCAACATTTTACATTACACAACTGTCAATAATTTCTATTTTCTGGCACAGACAGAACATGTGAAGAATTTGTGGCACTGTCAAATGGAAAATGGAATAAATGATTTATGTTTATGAACTGTACATCCACAATTAAATGTTTGTAGTTGTGAAACAGCATTACAGAATTTATCACAAACCAGCAGAATATTTAAAAATAAAATGAATACTTTATCTAGAACGTGTTGCTTGCTGCATACAGAAACAAGGAGAAAAATAAACTTGCCCCACAATCAGTTGAAATTAATTGGACGCAATGAAGAAACCCAGGTACAAGATTTATTTGTATCAAAAACCCAAGTAGAATGTACTGCTGACGTAGAAAATTGCCAGGTTAAATTGAAAGCGATCGGTCGAGCTATCTCGAGCATTGATGGGTATGCGATAGTAAAGGGCAAAACATACACTCTTGGGCATGGGCACAGACTTCAATTACGTTTGGGATTTCACGAATTTGAGTTTGTTTTTGAGCCAGCACCGGATGAAACTGAAGAACGAATAATGCCTGTAGCAAAGAAACCAAAAATAGAGTTTCCTATCTTTAATTTAAAGAAAGCCGACGAGGACAAAAGTGAAAGCGTTTCTACTATCGGCAAATGGGAAGATTTGTACGGAAAAGAGCTATTCGTGTATACTCCCGCCAATTGCCAACCAAAGTCAAAGATAGCTGCCTTTGATGTAGACGGTACTATAATAAAAACCAAATCGGGTGCAAGATTTCCTAAAAATGCAGACGATTGGGAATTATATTTTCTCGACATACCTCAAAAACTAAAAAAGTTGATAAGTGAAGATTTCAAAATTGTATTTTTTACCAATCAGTCAGGAGTAGGAAAAGATTCACATAAAGTAAAGGAATTTAAAAGAAAGATAGAAAATATTGTGACAAAAATCTCTTTACCGATACAAGTATTTTTTGCTACCGGAAAAACGATATATAGAAAACCTGCTCCTGGTATGTGGAATACTTTAGTTGATGTAAAAAACGAAGGTGTCGCTATCGATTTAAACAATTCATTTTACGTAGGAGATGCAGCAGGTAGAGAGAAAAATTGGGCTCCAAAACGAAATAAAGACCATTCTTGTGCTGATCGATTATTTGCGTTAAACATCGGAATACAATTTCATACACCAGAAGAATACTTTTTAAATGCACGACAAATTTCTTATAGCATGCCAGAATTTGATCCCAGAGATCTTCCAAATTGTCGTTATCCTGATATTAAATATGATGCACACCACGTCATTTTAATGGTCGGTGGTCCTGGTTCTGGAAAGAGTTATTTCTGCAATAAAGTGTTAATTCCAAATCGTTACGTTCACATAAACAGGGATAAGCTAGGATCTTGGCAAAAATGCGTTAAATCTCTAGAAGAACAGCTGGGACTTAAACAAAATTGTGTTGTCGACAACACGAACCTGGACAAAGAATCCAGAGCAAGGTTCATTGAGGTGACGAAAAAATTTAACGTCAGTTGCTACTGTTTTGTTATGGCAGCGACTTTTCAACAATCAAAGCACAATAACAAGTTTCGTGAGTTAACCGATAAGTCTCATGTCCCTGTGAATGAAATTATTATAAATAGCTTAAAAAAAAAATTTCAAGAACCCGATATCTCGGAAGGCTTTAAGGAGATAGTGAAAATTCCGTTTGTTCCAAAATTTGACAATAGTGAGCACGAAAAATTATATAAAATGTTCTTATTAGAAAAGTAAAACTGTAATTTATATCCCAACTGTTGTTTTTTATCTTTTGTTACCTATTTGCTTTATTATTACCTACAAATTGTGATGACGTTTGATATAAAAGTGACCAAATAAAAAAATATTGTTTCTAAAACTCGTTGCTTCATTTTAATTATGGGTCATGTTTCCCTTATGGTTGTTCTGCAGATTTGATTTGATTTCTGCAGTCAAGTTTTCTGTAGTCAAGTTTTAAATTTCCCACACTAGATTTATTATAAATATTTCAGTTGTACTCTGGTAAAGGATGAAACAATGAGACAGAGCATTCCCCGCTGCAACAGAAGAAATAACCATCTATTCTGTGCCACTGCGTTGACCTTGTAACTATCTCATCATTCCATCCTTTTGTTTCGAGTACAAATTTTTATCGATAAATAAATTAAAACTGTAAAACATTATGGAAAGACTGTGCACGATGTGAAATAATGTGTTGTTTTAGTTAGTGACGTAATTTACAAAGACAAAAGTTTCTAACGTCATTACCTGTTGGACCGAAGGGTTAGACGGTTGCTCGTAAAAAAGTCCCTAAAAACATGACACGTTTTAGAAGAAGAAGAAGACGGGATGAGAAGTCACTTTTAAAAAGTCAAACGTCAACAACGTAAACGTCAAGTCAGGTGTTTTGCAAACAATAAAATGTTTTAATTAATTTCAACATTGCAAGATACGAAACTGATATAATTTTGCTGCCGTTTTATTTGAGACATTCACACAATGTCAAATTCGAATCCGTTTTCGGCGTTAATTGAGAGTAATAGTGCCATAGCGAATAGTAGTAAAGCAAGGGAAGTATCAATTAATGATATCTTGGAGGATATTTTCTGTTTTACGATACACCCGGAGCACAGTAAATCGAAAGATTTATTATATTTAGAAGAAGTCAGAAATGTGCATAAAAAGACTGAGTTGGATATTAGTCTGTTACATTACGCGCTGTTCGAAAGGTTATTTATGTGTAATGAGGATTCAGAACTTCAGTTAAATGTAGATAAAGATAAGTCACATGTCTATGAAACTAAAGTAATAAATTATCTGTATACTGCCTATCAGAGATTAAAAGAAAGTACGACGGTGAAACCCGACGACGAGATTGAAATTAGGTCCAAAATAATACAAAACGTTGCAACAGCTATTGTACAACCTGACATTTATTCTGGACAGAATATTGATAGTGAAATGGTTTATATTTTAAAACAAGCTGGACCTTACCATGACGTTTTTTTCACAGAAGCTACTAAGCAGGCCTTAGTTGAAGAAAACGGTAGCATTATAATATTCTGTGTGATGCTTATATTTACAATAAATATTTTTAGGTATGGAAACGCTAATTACTTTTATCGAATCTACAAATGAAATAATAACGAAGGAACTGATTGAAGCCTCGTTAATAAACATAGACTATTCAGTATTCAATTATTTAAACGTCATGGTTTCTAGTGAGATCTTGGCTGATATATTTATGAAGTCATGTACTTCAGTTGCACTAAGCGTGGGGACTAAGTATGCAACTACTCCAATCGGTGCTCTTTTTAACCTGTCCGTATTACCCAAAGTACCTGGTGGAAAGTATATTCATTTTACGAATCCCATGGACCAGGTAATTATTTTTCAAATGCCGGAACTTCAGTGTTTAAAATAATGAGTAATACAAGCTTTTGCTTTTCTAGACGGGAAACTCACGAGCTGAGGGGATTCTGTGGACCAATTTGAACAGTTTAAACGAAAACGTTCATTCGTTTCTGCTCTCTCTGCTGAAATGCAGTCCGGGCGTTAAGAGTGCCACGCTGAAGTGGCTCGGTGATTGCTTAAAATGTAACGCCCACCGAGGCAAAATTTGGAATTCTCAGGCGCCTCCGGAATTGAATCCTGCAAATTACACTGTCGTAACGGACGGTTTTATGATTAACGTGTGCAACGTTATATTGAGGATGTGCGAGCCATTTTCCAATTCTAAAGACAATAAGATTTTGAAAGTTGATCCCACGTATTGTGCTGTACCGGTATGTAATCTAGGTTTTAATGGCAGGCTAAAAGATACGATTTTAACTTTTCTCCTTTTCATACTTAGAATGAAAAAATGGAAGAGAAGAACGTTCACATGGCTGACCTGTCGAGTGAGACGTGTTTCTTACCGGTTGCTTCAAACGAAGACTTGGAAGAGGAGAGGCTAACGGCCGCTTCATACAGCTTTATCACGGAATGTTTCTATATGGCTCACAAGGCAATCGATTTGGGGTACAGAGTGGGAGTGGACAAACTGATTCGGCAAAATCAGGTACGTCATAACAATTATTTTCAGACGATTTAAGGCGTTATAAGGAATTAATGAATCATGTAGCGCGTTTAAATTTTACTAGGTGTGCCACAGGGATCAGTACTGAGCCCGCTCTTGTTTTTGCCAAATACCAATGCCTTATTTGATTATATTGTTTGTTTTCGCTGGTATTGAAATTAAGGAATATTCTGAAGCATATCTATGTTCAAGCATTTTATTTTCCTTACAGGAGATGGGACGTATGGAGAGAGCCTTCAACGATGCCATGCAGCAATCAGGCGGCAACTCCGACTTAGTTGGGACAATCAGAGATAGAATGAACGAAGAACTCACAAAGTAAGTAGTTTTGATCAAGTTAACCTTTTCAGTAATTTAATGACTAAAGCTTTGCGACCACTTTTGCAGGTACTTATCCCTAAAGTGTCAGCTCTCCGATCCTCTACTCATGAAAAGCATGTTTGATTTCATATCGGCGACTTCCCACTGGTTGTGCCAAGTTGCTGTCCATGACGACTTCATTGACGGTAGCTGCTACTCGCCTTTAAACGAGCTGCCCGTAAATTTTCCATTGTCTAACAAAATTCCAAATACACTAAAGTAAGCGGTGGACATTGTTTAATTCCAATTTCCAATAAATTTCCGTCTCGTTGCAGATGCATTCCAGAGTTTTTGGTAGAAAATATAGTGTCCTTCTTAGTGTTTGTGAGACGTTTTTCGCCGAAAACAATCGAGGAACAGGGCTTTGAAAAATTGAGCCCGCTGATGACTTTCATTCTTATATACATGGGATCGCAGCACCATATGAAGAACCCTCACATAAGAGCTCGACTCGCAGAGGGCTTGGAAGCGCTCTTACCGTTTCATAGGGATGAACCGCCAGGAAATAATCTTGGGGGATACCAGCGACAAATGTTGTTCACTCAACACCCACACAAACTAAAAGTATGTCGTTTTATTAGTTTATACTTTTGTAAGTTTTGTGGTTTTCTCTCCAATATACGTGTGTATGTTTTAGATCGTAGAAAACTTAATGGACGTTTTTGTTGGAATAGAGATGACCGGCCAGAGCGTCGAATTTGAACAGAAATTCAATTACCGTCGACCAATGTACACGGTCTTCGATTATTTATGGGAACTACCTGATCATCGGGAATGTTTTCAGTAAGTAATTCCTAAGGTTTTTCCTCTGCCGTGTAACCCTAACCTCAACGACTTGCAGGAAATTAGCGGAATATGCAGAAAAAAACATGGAGGCAGTAAACCCTCCTCTGTTCCTGAAATTTGCCAATCTATTGATTAACGACGCCATATTTTTGCTGGACGAAGCCTTGGCTAATATGGCAAAGCTGAAGGAGATGCAGCAAGCACAGTGAGTTTAGAAAACGATTTTTTTATAGGCATTGCTTTTTCCTCTGTTAACTAGGGATAATGGAGAATGGGCCAAGCTGAATGCGAGAGAACGAGCACAAAACATCGGATATATGCAGCACACGGGGAACCTGGCGAGATTCGACAATATCCTAGGGAAAGACACCATAGCCACCTTGGAGAAGCTCACCTCGAAAATAAGCATCGTCTTCACTCATCCCACCATGGTAGACAGAATAGCAGCCATGTTGAATTATTTCCTGCTGAACTTGGTGGGTCCAAATAAGAAAAACTTTAAGGTAATTTAACAATTTAACCGTCAATATTAACCGGCTTTTTTTGTTGCCACATATCAATAACTTATATTTTATCTTCTCTAGGTTAGAGATGCCAAAGACTACCATTTCGACCCGGCTGGCACTGTGCTGGAAATCTGCAAAATCTACGTTAATCTCAAAGACAGTGATACATTCTGCCTTGCTGTCTCTGAGGATGGCCGTTCCTACAGTCCCACTCTATTTCCTCTTGCTGAAGACGTCTTGGTGCGGATAGGTGGCGCCACTCTAATAGTAGAACTGCAAGAGGTGGCAGACAAGGTGGCCCAAAAGGCTATAGAATACAAGGCGAACGAGGAAGCTATGATGGAGGCGCCTGATCACTTCTTAGATCCGATCATGTCCACTTTGATGACTGACCCTGTGATTTTGCCGAGTTCGAAGCAGACTGTCGACAGAACAACTATTGCTAGGTAAGTTATACCGTAATCGAATTGTACGTAAGTTTATTTAATTTTGTGTCCTTCAGGCATCTTCTGAGTGACCAGACTGATCCGTTCAACAGATCCCCGCTCTCCATGGACCAGATAATTTCAAATACAGAACTTGCCGAGGAAATAAGGAAATGGATCCAGGAAAGGAGGGGAAATTAAATCATAATATGAGTAAACGTGATTAAACTTGTGTTCCTAGGTAGACTTTCTTTTGTGTTGTAAAATTTCCAGAAATTTGAAAAATTAATTGGCCGAACGTTGCACATGTTTGCGGGATATCGAAATATAGAAAGGCAAATCGCTGTCAGTTTTTTTGTTATATACAATTTGTTTAAATAATATTTATTATTTATTTATCGTATGTAATTGCTGACGATTTATGCTCTAAAATATTATCTACAGTATGTTGACAATAATAAGCAACATATGGAGAACTTATGTTAGAAAAGTGATGCTTCCCGTGAAACAAACATGCTCCAAGAAAGTGTCGCAAGAGTTTTTTGTATTTGAGCGAGGTGCAAAATTATGAATTTGGTATTGTATCGAGACCTGGGGGGGAGTAGTTTGTCCAGTAAAAGGGTAGTTCCTAAGATTCATGCTAATATTTTAGTGCCCCTTTTATTATACAAGAGTTCATTTGAAAAAAATTTATAAAACAGCGAGGTATTTAAATATGGAGTAATGGTGGTGGCCTATATCAACGTATCAAACCTTTAGTGTATGCAACCCACAATACTTTACTGAGCGAAAACTTGATAAATTACTTAAATTAGTTTCATTCAGTACAGTGTACAAGTAAAGTTATAAAACATTTAGTCATAGTTTTGCACCTCCCTTAGGATACGTACTATTGTGATCACTGCAAATCCTTCATTCAAAACATTTCCATTTTTCCGTTGACCGCAAGTATTCAATGGCAGAACGAAATTTTACAACACTATTTTAATTTCAAAAAATTAGCCTTTATTCTTTTGTCTTTAAGTGTACCATAAAATTTGTATTTTTTGCCTCGTAATGCAGAGGGTGACGTGGTGCACCAATTCCTCACGGAAATAGTTTCTCGGGGAATTATTTAAACTTTTTGGACAATTTGGTTTGTATCCCATGCGGAAACCTTAAAACCAAATATTATTCGAAGATGTCAAGAAACCTGAAACTCTTGAAATGTTTATAAAAGAATTTGGGCTAGTATTTTTATGTTTCCGTTGTTCTAGTTTTAAAAGATCATTTTATAAAGTTTTTACCTTTCATAATGATGAACGATACATTATAATTGTTACAATGTGGTGCGTCATTATAAAAATGTTATTCATCATCTTGTTTTATTTTTGAAAGCAATCTTTGGTATGTACTTCACATTTCTCTTTCTGTTTTGCAACCATCAATTTAATCAGTTTTTTTATATTTGGGTATGTTTCGATTAAGCTCAAAAAATACAGGCAACTTGCTACGTTTTATTGTAAAAGAAAACTCGGCTATAATAAAATCACTTTACTTTATAAAAATTAAATATATTAAACAAAATATAAATGGCAAACACCAGTTGATTTGAAATGTTTATACTTAATAATTCTTACTATAAAACCTATAGACTAACATAAAATACAATGATATGGCTATGAGGATCCCTAAATAATCACATTTTAATGGAATTTGTCGACCTACCCGAGTACTGGTCGTTAAAAAAAAACCTACAAGCTTAATTAAATTTTGTAGATTTCTATTTTAAAATGGATAACCTTGTTAGAAATATATGGTTGGAGCAAATCGTACGGCAAAGAAATGCAGCTTTTAAATGCGTGTGTTGCATTCTCACTTACACATTCGCACAAACCGGCAACGTTTAAACTTAAATCAAACAAAGACATATCCACCAACTGGAATCGAAAACGGTACTTAGGATCATCTTCGGTCATTCCTAAATGTTGCATGTTCACTAGTATCGGACCGTTTCCTTTAGAGTGCCTCATTGAAAAACGGAAAATTTGTTCATCTACGTACATAGCATAAAAAGATGTAGTATCGCTTCTGAGATCTTTTTTCTGAAAAAAAAAAACAATACAATATAATGCATATCATATCGATGCCTTTGGTATGGTTATACGAGTATAGAAACTTACCTGCAACTTACTGCACTCTATCATGTTTTGGTGATGACGGGTTTTTAGGTGGACGATCATATCGGAAGTCGCCCCTTTCCAATTGCAGTTCAGTAAGCATACTTTATCCGCCAATTCACAGTTGGTTTCGTGGATTTGGATTTTGTCAGAAGTGGTGATATACAAACAACCAAGTTCTCGGTTACGACAAGGGTAATACACTCGGGTCGTAAATTTCTCTAAAGTGTAGTTTCTCTTGCCTTCCATCTGGCTTTTGCAGGAGGGACACTCAGTTACTTTCGTTCTACAGTCGTTACAAACGCTATGGCCTGTCTGACAGACGTAAATTGGTGGTACCATAAATTCATTACAAATAGGACATTCGAGTTCCCCAAGCAATTCTTCATTTAAAGCAAGCTTTCTCTCGGTGTCTATAGGGGTAGATACACCGTTTACGGGCTCTTCTTTCACGCAACCTTTTATTAAGGAAATTTCCTTTTTGGTTTTTTTCACTATCCCAAACTTACCATACAAATTATCTTTGTATTTCAACATTTCTTTGATTTTGTCCAAGTCTATTTCTAACATGTTATCAATATTGTCCAAAAATTCAGAAGAAAACCTATACGGTTCAAGACGATTCCTTCGTAATAAAATAGAACTTTGTTTCGTGTCACCAAGAAGTTCCAGTTGGTAACGATAGCATTCGCTCTCCACATCAGTTCCGTTTATCATTAACAAGAAAAATATTTTTTGATCCTCATATTTTAACAAAATCAGAACCAGCTGCATTCCAACACGAGTCAAAAAAAGGCTATTTGATTTGATTTCCAATAAATTTATCTGTTCTGACTGAATTACAAGATCCTGATGTTGTGTCTCCATGTGTTCATTTAATAATAAACTATTGCCAGACCAACCACATGGAGAACTTGATATGCCATCGTGATGTAACGGACAAACAAAATTTTGAAATCTACAAACATCCTCATGATACTTTACTTTCCCCCATTTCAAATTCACATCACAGCCATATTTCCTGTTGCGGCAAGGAAACACCATATACTGAGCGACAGACTCATATATGCTTTGTCGATGCAATGTGCTCTCGTCTTGGACTTTCTTTGCTGATGCTGTACACCGTCCGCAAACTTGCCCCAACTCTTCCGAATAAAAAATTGGAGGCACCGACAACAAATTTTCACAAAGAGTACAAATTAATTCGTCATGGAGAGATTCATTCTCTAGTAACTTAATTTCTTCATCCATTTTAATAGCAGGGAATTTATGGATTGTATCACAAAAGTTCTTATTTTAATATTCAAGCCGTAATGCACTTAATACTGTTTAAAGTTGTTTAGATTTTATTTTTTTTACTTACGCTCTTATGCGAGGCACAAAACTAGACTCGAGATATGCGAGGTTATGTTGATGAAATGGTTGACAGCCCGCGCTTTTGCACTTGGTTCGACCGTGAGGCTCTTTCGATTTATTTACCACGGTAAACCAATTGAAATTAGACCAAAACTTGGTGAAATTTTAAACACTTAAATACTTTTCAATATAACTTATGGGTGAAGTTGGATACTATTTTCTTCACATTTAAAAACTCACTCAGATAGTATATACCTATATATAAAGTTTCAATATTGTAGATTATTGAAAATAGACAAATATTATATTAGATTACGGCAATTAAAAGTTCATTAGTATGCACTGAACAAAATTTTAGTTGATAGTACAGGAATCAAGCAGAAATTTTAGAAAAATATACATAACATCTGAAAATGTTAGAAAATGCATATATTTGAGGTTAGTTATGAACGTTAAATACATAATTAATATTCTTCGTTATTATAATAAATAATCTAATGCCGTAAGATGCTTTTTGTTATATAGATATATACTATCTGAGTGAGTTTTTAAATGTTATAATGGATCCATACTAAAGCTGCAGAAATTAAAACTGAAAATAAATCTACAAAAACTAAAAATTTAAGGTTATGTTAGTAATATGATGCCCATGATCCGTGCGCGTAAGCACATTACATAATTTGAAAAGATTAATAATTTTCTTCAAATCAATACGCGTCAGTCTTTAGTGATGCTATTACTAATTATTAGATCATGATATCATACCACTTGACCATATTCCACTTCGTTCTGAATCTGCCTGAAACACCTCTCTCTCCCTTTTGCGGTACGTCCCGTTGTGGCGCAATTTCACCACTACCACTTATAAAACTGGCCCTGGAACAAAAGAAGAAACAATTAGTCTAATAATAACGCTCCAAAAGGTTAACCATACCTACCATCTAGGCAAGTTCCAAAGCATAAATTATTTCGTTTTGATGATTTAAAAGAATCCATAGAATAACTGGCATTTGTCTCTTCCTGTTTCACATCTCAAACACTGTCGCTTTTCAAGGCTCACCATGAAACAAAGGAGAAAATAGTTAGTCATCTAACGGTAAAACTGCACTACAGGACTTACCTTCTAGGCTAGTGCTAGAGGACGCACACGTTGGTATATCTTTGTTGACGAGGGCTCTCCTGCGGATAAGAAAGCAGTATCAATAATTATATAAATTGATAATAATAGGTAACAAAAAGTTAAATAATTGCGAGTTGGTTAAGACATACCATTTTTAAACGTTTTTTTTTTGCACCCCCCTCTCCCTTTTACGATACATTCTAAGGGGGCACAATATAAACCCTACCACTCACCCTGAAACAAAAGAGAAAATAGTTAGATATTTAATAATAACACTAATACTTTTTTGAAAAAAAAACAATACCGATCCTACTTGTACTAAAGAATATTTTGTTAACTGAATTTAATTAAAACTCAATAATTTTTTTTTATTGAACAATCCTTTCGATCATTTTGATCTGGGAAGGACGACACGACGTTTTGACTGATTGGTAAAAACAGGTTTTTCTTATTTTGCTAGAAGATATCCAAGCACATAGCGGTCCTTCTCGTGATCAAAATAAATAGGATATAAAACAGTGGTTATGTATATTTACCTTACGATGTTTTCACCATGTCCTATCTCGTTCGGAACCTACCTACATATAGAAAAATACAAATTAGTAAGAATAATAATTGGATAATATTATTAATACATGCCTTTATCTCCTTTCCCTAAAGCGGTTCGTCTCCATAGTACCATCACTCGCAGTCACTCGACGCGCAAACCAGAGCCTACTAACTGCTTTTCTGGGCTCCGAAGAACCCAAAAAATCCCCGAATACAGTTACAAGCCTTAACACTTGTAATACCCCAGCTATTTTAGAAATAACAAAGATATTGAGACAAGATACTCGTCGAGATCTCGGCTCTGGTTTGACGAAACCGGGTTCTCTCTACAGGCGCGTACTCACGATCGATTCTAGTTGATCAACTTTAGTGGATCAACAAAAATCGAACGAAAATAGCTGTGAGAACATATGTTCTCACAGCTATTTACGTTCGATTTTTGTCGATCCACTAATAAGTTGATCAACTAAAATCGTATCGTGAGACCGTCTTACGATAGAGGAACTATGAACGATACCCAATCCTAGCTACTGCCCTCACCACTGGAACTTGTTGGATATATAAACCTTTGACCTCTGAAGTCTTCTTTTTATATACCAACAAGCACCAGCAACAAGAAGTAGTAGACGGATTTAGATATGTCCATCTATCTATCTATCTAGCTATCTGTCTGCATCTCCTATCTATCTATCTACACTCCCGATGCACTTTGTCGTCCATGGTATGATTGTCGAAACTACAACACACTTGAATATCTGTTTCTTTCCCTAATAGTTCGTCCATTGGCTTAGCCTGAAAAAAGATTGCAGTGTCAAAAGCTTTTATCCAAATTATAACTTATGAGCTAGTAATAGAATCTTCCACTATAATTTATTTGCCAATTGATGACAGAGACTTTCTCAAATATTAATATTAATTAATAGACCAGAAAAAATTTCGAGACCCTAGTTCTTTGGTAAGTGAAATATGTTTTGTTTATTTTTGCATATTGTAATGTATTATTCTTACAGAGTGTTCACGTTCTGCCTGTCGTCGATATTATTAACATTATTAAATAAAAATTAATCATTTTACTCTTTTTATAGTTTAACTTAGGAGGGTGTAATTATTTTGGCAATATATCGGTTAAGAAGAGCTCCATATCCAAAAGAAAAAGATCCGGAGAAGGAAATATTAACTATTTTTGGTAAATTTTGACCAAACATAATTAATATTTCCCTCGTCGCGCGGACCTGTTTCTCTTGGAGATGAACCTCTTAAACGAGCCTAACTTTGTTTTATTTCATCTTCATTTTTTTTTACGATAGATTTGAAAAATGTATCTTTCATTAGTATGATTTTTTAATCTTTGTTCGAGTACTTTGAATAATTTGACAATTTTCCATAGGTTTTGCAGGTAGTAAATACGAAATTGATGTCACATAAATATTGTTTTTAGGTAGCTGCCAAACCTGCTGCTAAATTTAAAAATATGCAACCTATATCTTTTGTCTACGATCGTGTGAAAAGTAACTATTTTTTACATCATTTCCAGTGTAAAAAGTAGCCTTTTATGAGAGACTGTGCAATAAAAATTTTTATTGCACGCTTCTACATCAGCAGTTTCTTAATAATGTCGTTTCCATAGTTACCATCATCAGTCACGACCAAAAAGTAACATTAATAATTCTAACCGTCAAAGTGACGTTTACAAGAGAACGTAAGTTTTACAAATTTTTCATAAAAATTGTCCCTTTTTTACGATAATTGGCACGATCGAAGATAAAACACGTTGTAAAACACACGTGAAAAAAGTCTTCTTATTGCACTCAAGGCTTTTAAAAACACTCGCTTTGCTCGTGTTTTTAACCTAGCCGTTCGTGCAATAAACAATGACTTTATACACTTGTATCTTAAATATCTATTTCGAATTACTTTCATATTCAGTAGGTTCCTTCAAGATCTATAGAAAAATGTTTGTTAAGTACAGGGTGTTTCCTATAAAACTACGACCCCCTTATTTCGGTCAATTACCAACGATTTTAATTTTTCAAAAACCAGTCTAACACAGAATTTTCCGTAGATTTTGAATATGCTATTACTTTTTTTCCTACTTCAACCGTATACGAGGGGCAGAAAGAAGTATGGTTTTTTTAAATGGAACACCTTATATGTTTTGCCATATTTGGATTCGCCTCGACCTTCTGATTACAAATATATATGACACATATATTTGCTATAAAAATGGCGTAAATAATTGAATTTAAACTTAGGGCGTTTCCTTCAAAACTATACCCCCCTTAATTCGGTTAATTATTAACGATTCAAAATTTTCAAAACCTACACATAGAGTGTTTCGTAGATTTCGTACATGTTATTACTTTTTTTCTCCCTTCAACAGTATACGAAGGGTGGAAAAAAGTATGTTTTTTTATGGAATGCCCTGTATTTTTTTACATATTTAGATTCGCCCCACCTTTCTGATTATAAATATATATAATATAATACTTATATATGTAAAAAAATACAGGGCGCGGCATTCCATAAAAAAAAACATACTTTTTTCCACCCTTCGTATACCGTTGGAAGGGAGAAAAAAAAAAATAGCATATTATATGAAATCTGCGAAAAATTCTGTGTAGGTTTTGAAAATTTTGATCCGTAAATAATTGACCGAAATAATGGAGGTATAGTTTTTAAGGAAACGCCCCAAGTTTATATTCAATTATTTACGCCATTTTTATAGCAAATATATGTGTCATATATATTTGTAATCAGAAGGACGAGGCGAATCCAAATATGTAAAAATATATAGGGTGTTCCATTTTAAAAAACCGTACCTTTTTCCGTCCCTTGTATACGGTAGAACTAGGAAAAAAAGTAATAGCTTATTCAAAATCTACGGAAAATTCTGTGTTAGACCGGTTTTTGAAAAATTAAAATCGGTGGTAATTGACCGAAATAAGGGGGGGTATAGTTTTATAGGAAACACCCTGTACTTTAATTTGACAGCTGTCAAAGGTTACAATTTTATTTTAATATCAATTAGAAAGTTTTAAAACATTTTATGTATCGTTTTCTATGGAAATCAACATTATTTTCAAAATTACGAAATACCGGGTGACCACGAGATGAGGTTACACTCTGTAACTTATTTGTTATTAAACCGATTAATTTTAAATTTATAGGTGAGGACATCTAAATGCGCAACTTTTGACACTTGGTAACCTTATTTTTTACTTCCGATTTAGCTGGAAATGATGTCAACTTTCTTATTTTAATAACAACTCTACCTGGTTTTGTAATGTATCTTATTCGTTATAAAATTTACAATACAATGATATGTCACACAATGACATTTCATTTCAAAATGGCCGAAAAATTAAATTTTTTCAAAAATATTAAAATGTCAATTAAAAGATATTGAAAATTAATTTTTTTCCAAAGCTGGCCGTGAAATCAAAAGAGTAATGAATTTGACATGTTTAATTTTTAATTTGCATCAAAATTTCGTTTTGGCGGCAAGATATTAGAAAAATAAAATAAATATTAGGAGAAATTTTTATTTAATTTTTATATTTTGTGAATAATTCGGTACGTTAATGGCAATAAATCAAAGAGAAGAAACAAGCAATTGCAAAATTTAAAAAAAGTCAGGTAGGTGTATTAAAAAAAAAATAGTTTTGAGTATTTAAATATTGCAGAAAAATATTTATCTTATTTTCCTAATATCTTTCTGCTAAAACGAAATTTTTGTACAAATTAAAAATTAAATATGTCAACTTCATTACTCTTTTGATTTCACGGCCAACTTTGGAAAAAAATTATTTGTCAATATCTTTTAATTGACATTTTAATATTTTTGAAAAAATTTAATTTTTCGGCCATTTTGAAATGAAATGTCATTGTGTGACATATCATTGTATTGTAAATTTTATAACGAATAAGATACATTACAAAAACAGGTAGAGTTGTATTTAAAATAAGAAAGTTAATATCACTTCCGGCTAAATCGGAAGTAAGAAATAAAGCCACCCCACCAAGTGTCAAAAGTTGCGCATTTAGATGTTATGCCTCACCTGTAAATTTCAAATTACTCTGTTTAATAACAAATAATTTATATAGAGTGTAACCTCATCTCGTGGTCACCCGGTATATAGTTGTAAATTGTTAAATTTGACAGCAATTTTGGCAGCTACCAACAAACAATAATTTTATGAACTTAATATCCTCCAAAACCTATAGAAAAATGTCTTTTTAAGTACTAAAGTCATTTGTGGAAATAATTATTAAATGGCGTTATTCAGTTGACAGAAAATTTGACAGCTGTCAAAAGTGACAACGTTACTTTAATTTCAATTATAGAAGTAGAAAAATTTAAAATACTTTATATCTCTTCTTTTGTAAATATCACATTGTTTTTACGGAAAACATATACTTTTCAGTTTTTAAATTTGACAGTGATTTTGACAGCTAACAAGTTATATTTTGGCAGATTGCAGAAAATAACGATTTTTTTAGTAAAAAATCTATTTTAGATCCAAGTTACAAAAAATTACAGCTATAAAAATAAAAAATCTGGCTCGAGAGATTGATGAAGAATTTAAAAATAAATATTTAAATACAAAACACACTGTGAAAATCTCAGACAAATTACTACAGCTCCAGCGACAATGGATTTGCGGCTCTTTGTGTTTTTCACTCAATAACGTATAAAATTTGAAATCTACACACTATAAAGTACTTTCTTGCTCAAGCAACGTTTTAAAAATCAAAATTTACAGTCGATTGGGGCCTGTTTCAAACACCTACATTTTGTTTGTACGGGTGGTCCAAAAAAAACCGGAATGTTTTATTTCTCTAATAGTTTCGCCAATTTTTAACCGATTTTAATTATTCAAAAACTAAATTATAACTAATAGAGCACGTTATGAGGTAATATAAATATATTTTAATTATTATTAAAATTGTAGATGGCGTTAGTAATCAAACTGGGCTTTCTTTAAGATCGGCTGGAGCTTTTTTTGCTAAATAAACAATGAAAAGATTGAGGAAGTATAATAGAATAAACAGTTGTGAATATTTTAAGACATCAAACACTAAAATCGACCAGTTGGTTCCGAAGATATAGTCCGTAACATAAAACCGTTTTATCACAATTTTTTTGATATTCTATGCCACTCGTCTAAAACCAATATTTATTTTAGTCAAAACGGCATTAAAATTTATTTATATTACCTCATAACGTGATCTTTTAGTTATATTTTGGTTTTTGAATAATTAAAATCGGTGAAAAATTGGCGAAACTATTAGAGAAATAAAAAATTCCGGTTTTTTTTGGACCACCCGGTATATATAATACTGTAGAAAAAGAAAAATTATTCTCTGCTTATAATAATAATAACAAAAACTTTGGTTTCAGGTTTCACATAAAATATATAAAAAAACTTTTTTTTTCTTATGGCCGCCATATTGGATTTTTACACCATTAGTTAGAGAAAATAATTCTCTTTTCACCTATGTCACCAAAATAGACTGATTTTTTAAAAACATAAGTTGATATTCGAATTAATGTAAAAATAATTTATAAAATCCAGTATGCTTTGGAAAAATAATTGCAAGCAACATTGTAATCCAGACGCTATTATTAAATTGTACACTCGTAAAAAAATTACAGAAAAATGCCAGGTTATTTAAACTCCTATTAAATATTACAAACAATTTATAAAATAAAAATAGTATTATTTGTTTTCTTTAATAAATTAATTGTTTGTAATATTTAATAGGAGCTTAATTAAGCTGGCATTTTTCTGTATTTTTTTTACGAGGGTACAATTTGAAAATATATACTAGTTAAGTAGGCTGTGGCCCGCCACCGGTGTTTAAAATGTAAACCACAAACCCCGATTGTGATTGTGATTTTTTAACAAATAAGCACTATCTACCTATCAAACATAAGTAATCATAATAAAACGCTTAATTTAATTATAGTACCTACTCAATACTTGTATAAGTAAATTTAATGACTGTTAAACTCACCTTGAAGGTTGAACGTCTCACATCACACGATTCTTAGCCACACACTTATTAAATAGATTTAAATACACATTACACGCCCAGTTAAAACACAGTACACAATAAGCCATTTTCTGATTATTTAAATAACCACACGTTTAAAACACCACGTCCGTCTTCAAGTATAGACACGCTTCGACTATTCGACCTTCGATCAAGTCCTTCGACTTCGGTTTCTAATTAGGTCATCCGTCTTGGCCCGAACGCTGCCGAACGGAACCCGTCGTTTGTTGTTGCTAAGTTGCCGACATCCCGCTTCCCGATTCCACGAATTCACCAGGCGCGCAGCGTATGCGTTTGTCTTCCATGAAATCCATCTGTTTATTCTGGGCTTTTTAGGTTATGTGTTATATGTCTTGTGTTTTTGTGCTCTGGTCGTTTATTATCTATGGCGTGTTTATAAATATAAACGGTATTTAAATTTCGATTAATAAATATATGTGAATAGTGCACGTTTTGAAGCGATGCAGTGCCTTTTTTTAGCTTGTGGTTCATTAGACAATACTTCTTGGGTTAATATTATTTAAGGAAGATATTGTTGTTGAGGTTTATTATTAAAACCAACAATATGGAAAGTCCCTATTCAGTCCTAAAATATGGTAAGTCATTTTAACTATTATTTTCTAAAAGTCGCGAATTTTGATAGGGCATCTAGGCAAGAGATTAGATGGATAGGTAAATATAAAATAACAATTATTCTAATTTTAAAATTTCCATAATACATTTTTTTAAAGATTTTTAATAAAAAAACCTAGAGGTATTTTGTTATTTTTATATAAATTTTATATTCGAATATAAAAACCGTTGTATATTTTGTCTGATTTTATTTTTAACCTACAGTTTTCTACTATATTTAAATATAGTCCCCTAGCTGTCAATTTAGGCCTCTTTTGTAACTTAATTCAGTACTATACCACGAGGGGTCAGGCGCAACACTGAATCCATTTTAGTTTAAGAAGTCGATCGAAAGAAACTATTTGAAAGCACTGTTCTGTTCTATTTTTTTGTGGTTCCCCTTTTTATATTTCTAAATTGGAAAAAGGTAGTTATTATAATTTTACACATACGGTATTTTAAAATGTAGACAAATGTAATTATTACAAAGAATTTTAGGGTTACAAACATGGAGAAAGAAGAATTTACAATTATCGACAAAAGTACTTTGGAAAACCAAAATATCTGTTCCATTTGCAACAAACTACTTAACGTGGCCCCAATATTTTACATTGGACATGAGGCTGAAGAAATAATATGTGGTAGATGTGAACATGTGGTTGATGACCTCTCTGACTCGATAAAATGGAGGCAATGTGCATATGAAAACTTTGCAAAATGCATAACTTACCCTTGTTCCAACAAGAAATTTGGATGTGATGTTATTCTGTGTTGGGATGAAGTATTGGACCATGAAAATGTGTGCGATTTTCAGTGTGCAAATTGTCCGTTATTTTACAAAGATTTATTTCCCGATAAGAGTTGTTCGTGGATGGGCAACGTGAAGAAACTCGATGAGCATATCGAAACTTCCCACAAAGACTGTATGTGGAATCCTCCACAATGTGACTGGACCGACTCTAAGAGAAACACGATATTTTTTACTCAAGTTGGAACTAGGGTGATAACCGTTGTAATTAAGTACAAAAAGGACAGTAAGTATTACTGTTTATTAATGATGAATGGTAACGATATAGAGAGCCAATGCTTCCGTTACCAGTTAGAGTTATTCGACGAGAATAAAAATAACTCTATTATTTTACGCAAACCCAGATTGGAGCCTCTCGGATGTATGAAACAGTATATGGATAATGGTGATAAAATGTTGGAGATTGATTTAGTTAGAATAAAAGAAATGTTAAAAAACGCAAAAAGCGTGTCTGGACGTTTTGGTATAGTTAAAAAGAGTAAAAAAGAGATTGCGCACATCTCTGGAGCTAAAGATTTAGAAATAAATTCTATTTCAGCGGATATCACGAGCAAGCTGCCACCTCCTGACGAGATCATGCTTCAGGAACTGGAGTGCCCGGTGTGTAGCGAGCATATGATCCCTCCAATATATATTTGCGAAACAGGTTAGTGCGTTATTTTTTGACAATATAAATATGCATGTGACGGTATTTAACTTCCACAGGTCACAGCATATGTAGTGAGTGCAAGAAGAAAGTATTCAGCTGCCCCAACTGTAGAGGTTCATTCACCGGAGCCCGGAACTTTACCCTCGAGAAGCTAACGACGAGAGTATACTATCCATGTCGCAATAGAGAGATTGGCTGTTCCTTCGTTACGACGTCCGATAAAATTCGTGGCCACGAAAACACCTGCGAACTATCTGAAAACCCATGCATATTCAGATGCGACTGGAAAGGGTTGAGGCCCAGCATGTATAACCACTTAACGGAGAAGCATCAGAATTTATTATTGCAAGCCAACGCTGTACAAATTCGCGACATCAGAGACAAGAAAGAGACTTACCACGTGCTCTATGTGTGTGGCGAGCTGTTTAGGTTTAGCGTCAAAGGAAGCACGAGTGGTCCTTATAAGTACAACCTTCAGCATCTTGGTATGACGCCGGATGCTCCAAGGTTCCGTTACCAATTGCAGTTTATCGACCAGTCGCCGTTGGGTTTGCATCTTAGCCTGACTAATGTTTGTCAGTGTTTCACGGACAATCCCAACGGGTCGCACACCACTGCTATCAACATACCGTGGGAAATGTTGAAACCCTTTATTTTCGAGTCGAGGTACTACTACTACAAGATTAACATCAGTAAAATATAGGCGGATTTTGTGGGTATGGGTATCGGTATAGGGGTGGCAATGACTGACTTGTAATGACTTAATCGTAATTGCTTTTCACGGGGCTCTACGGCTTTAGTTGCAAATTATCGTTACATTTTCTATATTAATATTAATTATTGACGACTAATGGAATCATTAGAGTATTAATATCAAGTGCTTGTCACCAATGAGGCAATTACATCAATAAGTTCAAGCTAAGTAATACCTTCGGCCATTGTTGTTTTTTTCAAGATCATAATATAAATAGAAAGCAATACTGTTCCGCATTTAAAAAATTTTTGTTTCTCATGAGTGTCAAATATATCTGAGTAAAACGTGATATATTTATATCTTGACAAGGCACATAATGCTGCACATTACAAAGTAAATTTGACACTCTTAGCATTATACTTGGGTTATTGAAGAAACGGGGATCATACACAGTCTTTTTCCTTTTATTTTGACACCAACCTACGTGGTTTGTTTGAAGAGACAAAAATGGTGAAGAAAAATGTAAATGCGCATGAGGAACGCAACTTTTTTTGTAAATTTTGCTTCTTTTAAAAACCAATATGTTTCTTTAAAAAAACAACAGAGTATAAAAAATTTTGCATTTCTGATGCCCAATTGTTTTTTATATGTGCTGTGTCTAAAATTCGCACTTGTATCATCAATAGAAACAATTATAAAAATTCTAGTTGCATACATCTGTAGAAAAAAAACCTGTAAGTAGGTGTCAAAATATTAGGAAAAATCTTGTACTTATATAAACTGAAATACGAGATAATAACATTGATTTTTATCAAGAGATTTGATTACTGCTCAGATAAAAATCTTACATTAAAATTTCAAACATTTCGTGAAATCCGTTTCTTCCGTAATTGAAGTGTAGTATTATATTGACAGTTGAATATAGGAGCAACCATTACCTTTGTTGCAATATCAATTTGTCATTGTAGAGACCCCAAAAACCGTGAAGAGCAAGCAGTGTGGTCTAGGCAGCACTTTATCTCCAGTAATCGAGTATTGCCTTTGCGTATTTACATTTTTTTTATTGCTGCTTTAGATCATAATAAGTCACTACCTGTATTTTTTCCAGTCATGGTGTCCCATATCCACTTGCTATTATTCTAATCTCTTTTTTATTACTTTTTTTTTAAATAAATATAAGCTACACAAAGAAAAACTGACCATAAGTGATTGGGAGTTTTTCTAAATGTTCCAATTTTATCTCTATTGTATTATTCTTTATTCATGATTTTAATACGTATAAGTTTTATTAGGTTGTAATTAATAATTATAAGGTTCCTCCTTCTAGTAATTACCTGTTTAATTTATCCCTAGGTATACAAAAAACTACCGTCACCGGTAAATAGACTATGTATATAATATTACGATTGTTTGTAACGTGTATACATTAATAAATGTTATTTTATAAAAAATCAACTTATTTTCCCTGTTTAAGTAACTTTTATTAAATCTCCTAGAAACTTGATCTTGAGTAATCACATCGCATACAATAACTGATATTATTTTATTAATAAATTACATCGTCTGCAAAATAATTATTCAATGTTTCTCTGTTGCTCGTTTTGAATGGGAATTGCACCAACATCTTGTAGGATTTTCTTCTTATCTTCAAAGTAATTCTTATACCATTCGATGTGTTCCCGTTTGGCCTCCACTGTGAGGTAAGGATTTTTGGACAATCCTACGCAGACCAGTTCCATGAAATGCCTAATGGGTCCTTTTTGTGGACACCACGGCTCCAAGTGCTCTTCTAAGAAAACGTGCTTGTCAAAATAGACCTGCTTTTCCTCTTCTAAACCTGAAATATGGAACAAAACAACGATGATGCAAAACTATCTTAAATAGTAATCACGTATGAAATCAAACTGTTTAACTCACTCTGTTCGTTGTCTAACGGAAATTTCCACAATTTTCCTTGTTCAGTCCAGAGTATCATTTGCTGGAAATAATTTGCAGGTGGGTGGGTAACTGCTAATTTTAAGTCGCGTTGGTATAAGGATTGCCAAGTCTTATTTTCAGGACTTTCTTTTAAGTCCTTATTAGTAAAGATTCCTAGTGGTTCACTACCAAACAAGTCAATTTTTTGTACAATTCTGAAAAAAATTTAAATTTGCGTAGGTATTATAGAAGGATATCTGCATTATCAACGTTTCATTTGTGACCGAATATACAAAATGTACGGTCATCTTTGACTTACAGTTCTGATCTTCGTTTATGTTGTACCCTTCTTGGTTTTCTATCGCCTTGTACGTCCTGTGTCCATTTTGATTTCGACTTAACTCTTTGTAGTATACTTCTGACTTGGTCAGCACGGGAGTCTTCCGCTGATTTCGATTCCCTATCGATTTTCATTCCTTTTACGATATCACTAAAACGTTTCATAAATAAAATAATGAATGTATATATATCATTAGTGTTACGGGTATTTCTCAATTTGCTTTTATATAAAATAATCATGCAATCAAAAAAGTGTATCATAAGGTAACTGAAGAGATAAGTTACCTTAAATTTGTGCTGGACGTTCCAGATGCCTCAAATGGACTTAATAATTTCAAAAGCAATTCCGACTCTGTCTGCTTAACGTCGCCTCCAAATTCCTCGGCAACCTTTTTTACGGCAATTTCCATTTGTTTTTCTACAAAGAAATAAATGTCTTGTTATTGATCAAAGAAGTGAAAAAACAGATATGTGAATGAATAAGTCAAATTAATAACCCGTTTAACTTACGGGTGCTTTTGGGTTTATCCGATTCCACTCCAGGTACTTTTTTAATACGCTTATTAATAGGTTTGGCTAAATTCAGTTTAGATTCTGACCTAACTACATCCTCCTGCAACAAAGTATCTACATAGGTTACTACACGACAATATATGTATGCCACAGTCGAGCCTACATACCTCTACAATTCTTTTCAACAAGGCGTTTAATTTAATCGATGCTGCCTCACTATTCATTTTTCTGTGCGATTTTTTTTGTTTTTCTTCAATATCTGAGTCACTACTACTGCTGTCGCTGCTGCTAGAACTGCTGCTTTTCGTGCTTTTCTCAAAATATATATTTTTAATACTAGATGTTGGACATATTAACTTACGCTTCGCAGTGGGAATATTTCTAAAATCGGTACAGTTAAAGGTGTGAAAATGTATATTGAATTAGTTACCTTATGAATATATGTAGTTTACTCATTATTAGATTATTTTTGATAAAGAAAATAAGTTGAAAAGTGTTAAAATCAGAGGTTAAAATATTTCACATAACCCTACTTTCTTATGTTAATTGACGTCTGACCAGAATAGTTTCTGTCACAGAATATATAAATATATATATTCTGTGAGACTGTGAGAATAGATTTTGACAGTTCTGCAGTGCAGTGTTCACTTGTCGACACAAGAGTGTTCTTAAAGTTTAAATTCCCTAGTTTTCAATAAATTTAAATTCAATTTCCATTATCTGATAATGGAAATACGGTATCCATTATCTGATAATTTAAATTCAATTTCCATTATCTGATAATGGAAATACGGTATTTTCATTATCAGATAATGGAAATTGAATTTAAATTATCAAATAATTTAAATTCAATTTTCATTATCTGATAATGGAAATACCGTATTTTCATTATCAGATAATGGAAATACCGTATTTCCATTATCAGATAATGGAAATTGAATTTAAATTATCTGATAATTTAAATTCAATTGTCATTATCTGATAATGAAAATACGGTATTTCCATCATCAGATAATGAAAATTGAATTTAAATTATCAGATAATTTGTCATTATCTGATAATGGAAATACCGTATCTCCATTATCAGATAATGGAATTTGATTTTAAATTATCGATAATTTAAATTCAAGTTCCATTATCTGATAATGCAAATACGGTATTTCCATTATCTGATAATTTAAATTCAATTTCCATTATCTGATAATGGAAATATGGTATTTCCATTATCAAATAATGGAAATTGAATTTAAATTATCTGATAATTTAAATTCAATTGTCATTATCTGATAATGGAAATATACCGGGTATTTCCATTATCAGATAATGACAATTACGGTATTTCCATTATCAGATAATGACAATTGAATTTAAATTATCTGATAATTTAAATTCAATTGCCATTATGAGATAATATGGCAATTGAATTTAAATTATCTGATAATAACAATCTAATTAAATTATCCGATAATAAGAATGAATAAAATGAATTTAAATTTTCAGATAATATGGAAATAAGCATCATTTGAATTGAAAGTTAAATTATTGCTTGATAAGTTGAAAATAGAATTTAACTCCTATAATTTAAATTCACTGTTATTTCGATAACAGAAATTGAAATTTAATTATTTTATGCCAGCCATGTTTATTAAAAAATAAAACGGTGTTCCAATAAAATCATTCGAATTATGATTCGAAACGAGTGACATGAATAATCGAAAGAACGATTATTTTTCATTCGAATGCGCTCATCACTAGTTCTGTGGTTGTGAGTTTACTCTATTCTGTGAGTTTACTTTCTCTGTGTACTTACTTGTGGAGTGAGGTTAAACCCGTCCCGTAAATAAATAAGTATTTGAAAAGATTTTATTTAATTATTTAAAAAAAATCGAGGCCAATATGGATGATGAAGAAGATGTAAAGAAAATGATAGAGTTCCTAAAGTGTAGTAAAGAAGTAAGTTTACAATGCAATAAACTTTTTTTTCTACTGTTTATTGGTTATACCTTCATCTACTTAACCGTTTCCTTTAGCAGTAATATATACAACGCTCTGTGCTTTATTATTAATTAATAATAATTAATTATGACTGTCCTACCCTACGGTCAGTACGATTGCATACTTATTAACTATTTTTTTTTTTTTTTAAGGAAAACACGCTGGAATTTCAATATGAAGAGTTTATTAACTGTGAAGAAAGTGATGGAGATTTAGAAGAGGTACGCCTTAAATATCAAAACACACTTATCTAATAATGTAGTGTGAAACAATACATAAACATGAACTGCTGAAACTGACAACGTTTCTGAATATAATTATTGTTCATACGAGTTGGCATCCCCTAATATAGGTTTTTTATTTTCAGATTGACACTAGCATAACTATAGAAAACTCTGTAGAAGATGACGACGTTATTTTTAAAGATTTTTCAAGTATGGATATTTCAAAATTCAATTCATACGATCCCAGAAATTCCCTGAAACCAGAAGAAAGGGCGGTAATAGATACCTGTGAGGATGGAGAATTAAAAAATATTCTCCTTTTAAATCGAACCAAGAACATGCAACTCATACAACTGTATAAGAAAATGAAGGATTTGTTAATAGAATGCCAGCAAAATATCGTTGAAAAAACTAAGGTTATAACGGCACACGTCACTGCTAGTAAGGATCAGACTAATTCTACCGGAGCCTGGCGTTTAGCTGCTCCTTACTTTAAAGACAAGCAACTTTTTGGTTGTCCTCCCAACTCCGATACCGTCCAAAAAAATAATAATAATGAGCTGTGTACATATGATCTTTCAAGTTTGCCGAAATGGTCGATCATTGAGTGTGAAAAATTAATAAGAGCAGTTAAGGTAAATTACAACATTAATCAGCAGAATAAGGTTATGAAAGCCATCCAAAAAGCAAGACAGGGCGAAAATCCAGAGTTGCTCAAAGAACTGGAAAGTAGGATAACGGAATTAAAAGAGAATGATAATTCCGAAATACCTCCCTTGAAGTCCAATGAAGACATTGATTGGATGAGAGTTGCAGATGTCTTTCTTAAAGGTAGAAATTTGGATAACTTGAGTAATTATTTATAATAAATCTTGGGTATTTCGTTTTTCAGGTAAGCACACAGCATTTGAATGTGAATCGTTCTGGCATATTTACCTGCACCCCTATATTAACAAATCGACGTGGACACCTAGTGAAAACGCAAAGCTAAAGGAGATAGCCAAGAAATATAAATTCCAAAACTGGGATCAAATAGCTGGTGACCTAGGAACTAGCAGAACAGGTTTTACGGTTTGTATGAATTATTTTGGCAATTTGCACGATAGGTTTAAGAAGGGAGAATTTACTCATCAAGAAGACTCTAGGCTGCTCGAATTGGTCCAGCGGTACAAAATGGGTAGCTATATTCCCTGGACTAAAATTGTCCAACATTTCAAGAGAAGAACCAGGTCCCAGCTGTATTACCGCTACACTTATTACCTCAGCCAAAACGATAAAAGAAGAGGCAAATTTACGGACGCCGAAGACGTATTATTGATGATAATCGTGGACAAATTCGGAAGAAACTATAAGAAATGCTGCGAGTATCTACCAACCAGATCGATGGTCCAATGTAAGGCTCGTTACAGCACAAACTTGCACAACCCTTTAAAGAAAGGTTCGTTCACTTTAGAAGAGGACAAGATCATTGTGAAATTCGTCGAGGAACACGGCGCCAAGTCTTGGACCAATCTGACGGACAAATTGCACCGAGCCAGGGGGCAAATCAGGCAACGGTATCTCACAATAAAGCAGTTTCTGGACGCCAACCCCGACGCAACGATCGCTGTCGTGCCCCGAAGGAGACATAAAGAATTGGAAGAGAATTCCTTTCCGTACTTAAGGTATAAACTATTTTTATTTAAAAAAAATAATAATAATAAACGTTGTTTATTGGTTAATTTTTATTTATTTGTATGTAACTTTCCCTTTTTTGCTGTTACATTTCTATTCTTGTAGGTCCGTCGCGGATGAGTACCAGGACAATCCTGTGATTCCAACGTTAGACGAGATCGAAGAGGTCCTGAGAAACAAAAATAGTACGGTCGTGTCCAACGCCCATGAAGAAGCAGACAGTGACGATGAACTTATGACGAAACAAAACGTACGGTTTGCGAGTACGCCGGCTAATCACTACAACGTGGATGAAATGTTGACGAATTTTTTTTGCAACTCTTTCAAAGTGGTTTCGTCGAAAGAAATTTCGCCACCGAACTTAAGGAGGGCCGTGAAAAGCCTTACGGTTGTGTTAGATGTCCTAAAAGCAGATCTGGATATACCCGAAAATTTTGATGAGGACTTGATGTTAGATAATCTAGACGTGGCCATACTAAATATTTTTACGGAGGAAAAATTTAAGAGGCGTGAGCACAACAACTTGGGAAGTAGAGCCGGTATAACTAGTTTGATGCCGCCAAATCTGAATAGCATAATAGGGTTGAGGAGTCTCTTAATAAAGTTTTCGCATTTTAGATCGGAAGAGAAGGAAGCGATGACAAAGTTCATAAACGGAGCCCATAGACAATTCTCCAGTAACATCAGGAGCGATGTGGTGAAGCAGTTCCTAAGTTTACCCGCCGACGCTAAGAAGCAAGTCGAGGCCGATCGTAAATTATTTTACAAACGTTTTCACGCTCTGTTTAAATGGCCCGCTATAATGACGCTGGAAAATCCCTCGAATGAGTTACTTAGCACGGCTAAAGGATTAAGGTCTCGTCCACCGCCGCTTCGAGCTAGACGGACGTACAGTCGAAAAGGCAACGTTCCTGAACGGAACTTTCCTGAAGAGAACTTTCCTGAAGCGAAACGAATAAAAATATCCGAAATGCCTAGTACATCAGCACAAATGTTAAAGCTAACCCCAGTAACTAACAAAAGTGTGCTGGAGGATCTATTACGCGACCAAACTAAAAAGCTGTTCTGTTTTAACCACGTTAAATTGGGCGGCGAAACTAAGGCAATCATAAAAGAAATACCGTTGCCTAAACGTTTACCTGTGAGTAGTAATAGTGAAGAACTTACAAAGGATTCCTGTTCTAAGGTCGATTCTGAGGAGGCGAGTACCAGCAATGGAGAATCTTCTCGATTTGACCTGGGGCATGGCGAGTGCGTTATAATGCAGACGGACGAGGATAACGAGAGCGTTGCGACTGGAGCCGACGGCAGTATTATAGATGACGAGGAAGATCTCAAGAAGCTCAACAAGGTCCTTGGCGAAGAGTACGAGGAGGACACATATGATGGTAAAAGTCTTGTTTTATTATTTTGGCCTTCTTTTGCAGGTATTTTCTTTTGTGGTCCTTTAGACATGTATCCTTGAGCTTGACTAATGTAGTTTTTGCCTGCATCAAATGAAGAATGTTGCATATTCCAGCGTGTTCAAAATCTGATCGGAATAATCATAAGGGAGGAGCTTCCGTTTTTTCCAGTTAATAGAGAAAAGTTTATATTAAATATTTTCAAAAATAAGAAAGTAGTACTTCTTAAAACAATTTCGTAGTTTTGCATTGTCTCTAAGACGAGTAAGATTTTAGAAATATTGATTGAATGATTAATAAAAATGTGTCCTGTAGTATTCTAAAAACACTAATAATGGTTTACTTATTTTAGATGATATGGAGGACCTTAATAAGTTGAACATATTTTTGAAGACTGAAGTAAATGGTGATAGCAGCGATGAATCGTTTGAATAGCAAGAAAATATTCAATATTATTTTAAGCACTACATATTTGTTGTTGTAAAAAATCTGTGATTTAGTTTGTATTTAAATAATAATTTATTTCGAGGGTAATTAAATAAAATTTTCTTACAATGACAGCTGGTGATTTTATGTCTATATCAGTGGGTCTTCTGATATAAATAAAACCTTTTTAATATGAAACCTGAAGCACTGTTCGATCACACTAATGTATGTTTGCTTAAAACAAAATGTAATGAAAAAAATTGTGCGAAAGCAGCACAAGTAATAATCGAAAGTTCCTAATTTTATTAGATTACCAAAGTACCAATTGTACCTTAATATTAAACAATCGCTTGCTTTAAATTGCAAGCTATAGAACTTCAAAGTTAATAAAAATTAATATTGTGTCTCGATAGGTTTACTTTTCGAGTCTTACTTAGTGCATGTAGATGGGTCTTTACGAACGAAATAAATAATCAACTGAATATTTATCAAGACGCCCAATTATTGACATTTTCAAAAAGTCAAAATAATTATCCAGTTCATGCAACTAAATTCTATGTTAAATTTAGCTTGGAGCAACTCAGAAAGATGGATCCTGGGGCTCGCGTCTGCGGCCCTAAGGGACCCGACGACTATTGGGGAACCATGAAAAACAAATTTGAGGGCAAAACAGCCTCACTGCTGGCACAGGAGCTGGAACTGAAGCAGAGAATCATGCAGATGGAGGCCCTGCTCGCCGGTCATCAGCCTGATAATGCGTTTGATACATGTGACAGTCTTAATCTAAATGTTCCCAAAATTTTCCCGAAAAGGCCAGAAAGTCCCGTCCGTGATGTGCCGAGAAGAGTATTTCGTGACCCGTCCCCTTCAAGTCCCACGCCCAGTTTACCGCCATTAAAAAAGGAAACGAGTTGTCCAGCGTCGTTTTTTCAAAAAGTCATGGACAACGCCAGGTCTATTTTAACTTCGAAGTGTAACACACCTCATGCAACAGACGACCAACCGACAAGAGAAACCGATGACGCATGTGTAGGTGGCTCACGTCCGAATTCCAGAAATGCACGCGATAACTCCACTACGCTTCCAATTTCATGCAGCACCGGTTGCGTCACGTGTGACGACGACACAAGGAATGATACCACAGCCGACAGTTACTCCCAAGAAGTGAACAACACTTTCTCTCTTTCTTGCTGCAAAAATTTAATGACTCAAACTACCACAAGTACTGGCACAATGACCAAGAAAGAAACGACTTCTATTACATGTCAAAGCAACAGCACGTCTAGCAGGGCGAAGAAAATGAGTTCCTGCGGCGAAGGCAGCAGTACCAACAAAACGAAAGTCTCATCCACAACCCAATCTTCCTCCACAGACAGGGAACAAGAAGTCGACATGAACAATTGTTGGGCGTGTCCGTTTATAGGTAGCCGGGGCGATGCACAAAATACGACCAGCAAGAAAGCCCCAGCTGCCAAAAAACCAGACACCTGCCGATCGTGTGCTGCCAATCGTTCGTTGTCGGACTCTAGCGAAAGAAAGGATCCTGGCAAGAAGGTGCAGATACAGGGGAACACTCTGAACGAGGATAATCAGTGTGCTTTCGTTGGGTCTCCCATGCTGCGGAAGGAAGACTTTAAAGGTACGTCCATTGCCCTCATTTAAAGTCAATGATAGTTTTCAGCTTTACATTTACACATTTGTGGGATCTTTAAGTTATATTAATTAAAATTTATTTAAAAAAAAATAATATTGATTATAGTTTTAGCTTTTCCTTCATATATATATATATTTCAGATACCAGCCACACTTGTTCATCCAACAAGGATAGTAGCAGGTTTTCCCTCGACACCCACGACCTCCAGAACCTGAGAGCAGTGGCGGATTTGGCGACGAAAGAAAAGGAAATCAAGTGCCACATAAAGGAGTTGCAGGTTCGCGAGAAGAATTATAACAACCAATTCAAGGGCAACGCGTCATCGTGCATTTGCGACTCGTCAGGTAGACTGAACGCTCCAGGTAACAACAGACTGAGCGAAGACTTGAGGTTGGAAAATCAAAGCCTGAGGGCCGAGTTGAATGAGATGAAGCTCGAAATGAGGCACTGCATGGAGAAAATCGAAGGCCCGATGAAGGAGAAGCTCGAGGCTGAACGGGCTAAATGTTGCAAGTTGCAACAGGACCTGTGCAGCACATCTCGCAACATGCTGATGAGCGAGGATAGCCACATGCGTGAAATGAATGCTCTGAAGATGCAGTTGTGCGTGGCCTGTTCGAACATCAACGAGATGAACGCTATAAACCAGCGACTGAAAGATGAAATGGCTTGTCTCGATTGCATGTGCGCGAAACTAGAAGACGATCTCATGAAACAGAAACTTAGCGAGGCCGACACCATTAGGCGTCTGTCGAAGAGAAATTCTGACAAAGTCGGTAAGTAAATGTCATAGGGTGTCAGGCAGAAATTTAAAGATTTTATTTTAGGTACAGAGAAATGCCAAGCCACCTCCACAAACGAAGAGGAGCCTTTTCGATGCGACTCCAATTTAAATGTAATCGCCAGAAAATTGAGCAAGACTTTGAAAGAAAGCGAACCCTGCGAGGAATGCGCGAAACTCCCTGCCGAATTGGCGGGTGCTGCAAAATGCATCAAGGACTTGACGGACATGGTTGAGAGCAGGAAGAATAAAAACATTAACATTGAAGGCGATATTTTTGGTGGCGATAGCGACAGAAAAGATGGCGAGAGTCAGTCGTCCCCCGGAAAGAACGACGAAAGCTGCCAGTGTCATGACTGCAGAGATATCGGCGCCGGAGAGTCAACAGTTAAATCTGACACTGATGTCCCGAAATCCGGTATTTTTTTTAGTTTCTCTCAAACATAAAACGCACAATCTTCAATTACATAATTATTGTTTCTTGTAGACGAGCCCGTCCCAACGAAAACCCTGCTGGCGCCTATGTTTAAAGACCAAAAGGACAGCGACATTATGTACTCTACGTGCAATTGCGACGAGCCCAATATACGCTCGCCATGCCCTTGTGACGATGAGATTGACGATCAGACCCGTCCAGCTAATTCCACCTATTACAGCGCAGGTGGAGATTCCGCACCCGGATCCAAAGGTGCATCCAGAATTCCGTCAAAAGCACCTTGCGATGACTCCGGGCCATGTGCCGGTATAGGAAAACCGTGTCATTCGCCTGGGGCACCTTGCGACTCGGACGACGAACAACCAACAGAAGGTGACCCAGAAAGGCAACCAGACGAACCATGTGACGAACAACCACCCGAACAGCCATCAGATGGTTCCCCCGTGCAGCCGTGCGGAGACAACGCTCTTTGTACGGTCATGGGAAAACCTTGCGGGCCAGGTGAGAAAGAGCCAGAGCCCCCGCAGATAGAACCATGTGGTGAAAACGCTCCTTGTACGGTGTTCGGAAGACCTTGCCATTCACTCGAGAAGCCTCCTGATCTGGGACGACGAGAGGAACGTAAGCCAGGTGGTAAAGGACCATGCGAGGGAGGAGACAAACAACCCGGTAAAATATCCACCTGTCCGTCATGCAGTGATACGTCTCCTTGTTCAAGGGGAGAACCATGCGTCTTCGAGTTGCCTAGCGAGGCGTTAAAAAGGGGCCAAGGTCCGCCTCCGGAGGCAGAGGGCGGGATCTTGCCAGAAGCCGGCAAATTAGGCCCTACTGTGTCAGCGGCGGAGACCGTGCACGAGTTAACGGGAGTGCTGTTGGAAGGTATTCCAGAGGACTCTGCCGAGTATGATACGTCTTTAAGGAAGTCCTTGGAGCCCCCGACTGACAAAAGGGTTAGTTAATGTTTCATTTGTTTTTTTTATTCGGTAATTCGTTAACGCCTTAGCTATATTTCAATTCAATTGTAGACTCCAGAAGAGGGAACGCTTAGTTTTGTCAGTGAAATGGGCGAGGAGTTGACTACAGATGCAGAGGGTGTTAGGGTGAGTTTAAACCATACATAATTTTTTTTTTATTACTTAAAAGCTCTGAAGGGCCACAGTAAAAATTAAAAAAAACTAGAAATTTCTACTTTAAAACTAGAAATTTCTACTTTGAAACTGGAAATTTCTACTTTTCAATTTTCTACTTACAAAGTAGAAATTTCTAGTTTTCAAAGTAGAAATTTCTAGTTTTAAAGTAGAAATTTCTAGTTTTTTTAATTTTTACTGTGGCCCTTTAGAGCCATCGTAGTATGTCTTGAAATAATTTGTTAGTAGTCCTTGAAACCACTTGAATCCTTAAATGCTTTATCAGGTACCTGGAGCTGCCAGACCTGGAGATGTTGAGCCTGAAGGTGGTTTGAGAGAATTAATCGATGGTGAACTTAGGGCAAGTATATAAAATATAGAGAATAGTCTATACTAGGCATAGACAGTTTAGAATAAATAAAATGGTAAGCAGGAAATTTGCATATGACGTGCGCATTCTAGCCTCGAAAATAACCGACTATGACACGGAAAACAAAGGAATTTTAACGTTATTTAGAACATAAGAGAATATGGATGTATGTGCAAATTTTCAGTTGTTACCATTTTTAAGTTTAAGCCTAAATCTCCAAGGCTAGAATAATATATTGGTAGTTCATGTTTTGTATCTTTTGATTAGGTTCTAGAAGCTGTTAGTATGGCAGACGATGGCACCAAACCCTCTGGACCTGCCGGCGAAGGACAGGCAAGTGTTTATGATAAAAGATTCAATAGAAATAATTTGTTGGTATCCAATAAATGTTTACTTAACTTATGATATTAAACAATACAAGCGTCATCTATGTGTTTAATTCCTATGGATGCAAAACCCGCTAGTTGTGCAATCTTTTATACAGACAAGCACTCAAGTTCTTGATAAAAGAAATCGTACCTAACTACAATTTTTAGAAAACTGGCGCTTGAGAGAAGCGGGCGGGGCCTAACAAGGTCCTTTTATTTAAGGAAAAATAACAGTTAATCCAATTTACTGGCGTCCCTCAGTTTATACACAAGTAAATTTAAAAACACTATATTTAGACTTTCTATATTAGGACAGATTGTACTTGAGATAAAAAATGCCAAAATTCGTCTTAGGTAAGTAAAAATAGTCGTAGAGTAAAATGACCCAAACGCATAATGTTGTCATTAATTTAAAGAATTCATCAGTTGGTTTGTGTTCTAACAGTTAATTTTGTATGCGTAAAAACAAAGATTTTCTGAAATATCTTCTGCTTTCTTATAAAAATTGTTTTTAAACCCGATACCTAAAACAACAATAAAACCTCTTTCCCCTTTCCCATCTGCAATCCCTCGTCTAATGATTATCGCACTAATAGTAATAGGTCTCGTCTGTTCAATCGATATTTTAAATTAAACTTTGCCTTATTTCACAGATATCTAAATTTTTCCTTAGGTCCAAGTCCAAGGAGCTATTCCTAGCGCCACAGGCGATAGACTTAGACCTCCCGGAGATTTACCTGCAGGTGCATATGAATCCGAGGCAAGTTCTCAAGAAATGAGATTATTTCACACAACCATCGATCATTGCCAAAGTCATTGATTTGTTAACTAACATTACTAAATTTTTAGGTTCCCGGGGAACAACCTGCATACCCCTCAGCTATGCCAGGGGAACCTGGATTCTACCCAGCTATGCCAGGGCAAGAACCTGGACTCTACCCAGCTATGCCAGGGCAAGAACCTGAACTCTACCCAGCTATGCCAGGGCAGCAACCTGCGTCCTATCCAGCCATGCCAGGGCAACAGCCTGGATTATACCCAGGCTTGCCAGGGCAACAACCTGCATCCTATCCAGCTATGTCAGGGCAACAGCCTGGATTCTACCCAGGCATGCCCGGGGAACAACCTGCATCCTACCCAGCTATGCCAGGGCAACAACCTGGATTCTACCCAGCCGGCCCCGGAGAACAACCTGCATCCTACGCGGCTATGCCAGGGCAAGAACCTGGATTCTACCCGGCCGGCCCCGGGGAACAACCTGCATCCTACGCGGCTATGCCAGGGCAAGAACCTGGATTCTACCCAGCCGGGCCCGGGGAACAACCTGCATCGTACGCGGCTATGCCAGGGCAACAACCTGGATTCTACCCAACCGGCCCCGGGGAACAACCTCCATCCTACGCGGCTATGCCAGGGCAAGAACCTGGATTCTACCCAGCCGGGCCCGGGGAACAACCTGCATCCTACCCGACTATGCCAGGGCAAGAACCTGGATTCTACCCAGCTGGGCCCGGGGAACAACCTGCATCCTACGCAGCTATGCCAGGGCAAGAACCTGGATTCTACCCAGCTGTGCCAGGAGAACAACCTATGTTCTCTCCAGCTGTAAGGCCTGAACAGAGCTCAAACGTAAGTCACTTATCAGTGTGTTAAAAACAATCTGGCTTTATTTTAGGCACCAGAAGGGCAAATGTATGGGGAACCATCGATGTACGGGGCACCTCCAGGAGAGGGAGCAGCTGCAATGTCTTACCCTGCGGGCGACTTTCAGGCAAGCCAGCAACAGTTTTTGCAAACTCGCCTTAGTTTGATTTACGTTAATCAATTCTTCAATTTACCACTAGGCCCAAGGAGGGGACGTAGCAGCCCCTTTCCCAAGAGAAGTAACTCTAGCCATGGATGGCCTTACGCCGGAACAAATTGCTGCGGTGCCATCGATGGAGGTACCAAGAGGCGTACAAGCGGACGATGATATTCTTGTCCCATCAGAGCGACCGATTGGTAAGGGAGGAGTTCCGTGTCCCTTTAGAGAAGATAAGACGGGAACTATACCGTTCGGGATTGCTACTGCAGCGTCAGTGTTTGATCACCCGCCACCCGACCTTAATGTGACCACCACGATTACTGATTCTGGTACCTTGGAGGTGATAACAGAGGGGCCTGCAGGATTAATTGAAACAACATTGATTTACAAAGATGATGGGACAATCGAGGTAATTCTTTTCATCCACTTTAAATTAAAATATATCTATTTAACGAACGTGCATTATTTATTTAATTTCGAATATTGGTGAGACGGAAGTAACGGTTTACTTTTTTATTTATTAATATTAAAACTTATTGTTGAGGTTATTACCCAAATAACTGAGCCGGTGGTAGAACCAATGGCCACGAGCAAGGCTGGTTACACAGTTTCTGAAACTGGAGGAGGTGCCCTCGGTCAGAAAGTTTCGAGCCTTGAACCGAGCGTGTACACGGCACCAGCTGAATCAGATTTACAGAGGCAGTTAATGTTTCCTGATGGAGCCGAAGAATCTCTTATATCAGGTATGAACTTTCTAGGTAATATATTCTGCTAAACGGATAGTCATTGGTCATGTGCAATATATGACTCAAGGAACCTTAAATTTCTAGTTTTTGTAAATTTATTTTCATCATTAATTTTCAGTTTTGTAATTTTAACTTGAATCCATTTTAAAATTTAGAAACTCTCGCCGATAGAAGATATGTAAAGTTTTAATGTAGATTATTAAAAATAGACGGCTAATTATAGGTTAGATTTCTAACCAACAAAAGAATCTTATTTTATTATATTAAGGCAATTAAAACTTCAATTTAATGCACTGAACCAGATTATAGTTAATAGTACAAGAACCATGCAGAGGAACTAAGCAGAAATTTTTTAAAAGCGAAAAATAGTAGAAATGTAGAAAACACATATTTTTGAGGTTAATAATTGTGACACGTGCACAAACGAATTTGTTTTGTTTGGAGTTTAACCAATAGCGGACGGTCTGTCCGTTTTTGACGTCATTTACGGAAAACTGGCGGGAATTTTGAAATTGTTACAACTTATTAATATTTAAAGCAACTATAAGAGTAACATATATTGGAATTTATTGCATTATTATATTTAACATGTATTTAACTTTGATGTAAATCTATCAACCATACAGATGTGTACCATTAGTTGCATTTTTCTGAGCTATACTTATGTATTATTCGAAAAAAAAAAATGTCAGGTGTGGGGTTCGAACCCACGCTCTCTTTGGAACAGCCTGTGCACATTGTGACTTGGGAAATTCGAATAAAATGTAGGTACAACAGTGGCAGAGCCATAAATATGAGGTCGACCAATGGAGCGGGAAATTTTGAAAGATTGGCTGATGGCTATTCGTCCGGGCGAGGGCGCTGTGCTTTAACGTATTGTTAGCAGGGTTGCCAGGTTTAGCGATTTATCGCAGTTGTGGCTACTGTTATTGAAAACTTGCATCTAAAAATAAAATTTGGCAAGCGGAGATCATAGGAGGCTACTTTGAAGGAATAATCGTTTATTGATGACGCACCGACTTTTTCTGAGTTACGAACATGTTGGCTATTCTAGTATTCAATCTATGATCTATGGGCAAATGACATTTATTTGTCGATATTCGTGATCTATGATTGTGATCATTTGTTCTGTTCGGTGGAAATTTGTTCACCAATGCTTACTCTAATCAAGACATTTTAGAGTAATTGTTATTTCTGTTCGAATATTAATATTAGGTTATTATAGGTTAGGATGGTAAACAATCTCATTCTTAAATCCTATAAATTGCATCAAAAGCACTTGGAAAGTATAACATGACACTACTAAACTATATCACCATAAAACAAAAGAAAATCTGCTCTGAAAATCTGTTTGCTCATTTTGTGCGTTTAGCGTTTCGATGACGCTATGTAAATCTATTGAAATCCAAGTCGTCGGTGGGCGTAGGCGTGGCTCCGTTCCACCAACGTCACATGGCCAGCCATACGCCCTGCTTAAGTTCGCCATCACCGATGGTGTGACTTCTTTCCAGAGCTGCGCGTAGTAAATCATGCGCACTTTAATTTCAGCAAGAGTATACAATATACGAAGAATACCACACCTTTCATCATCCGTGTGAGCCATTTTTTTGACATATTCACAAACGTCAATTAATTCATTTGTTTTTAAAATCTAGACGACGCGGCCATGATGATTCATGGCTACTATGCTTTATTTATTTAATATCGTTTTTAAAACTTTAGTAGGTATCCAATATCTCAAAAACGGCTTATCCAAACATAGGCAAACTATATATTTTTGGAATCAGATAAATGTAGGTACTCTTTAATCACTTGGATCTTGGATCCATATACAGGGTATTTCATTTAAAAAAATGAAGGTTATGCAGAAATATGACATTTCCGATGTTCATTTGTTTTTTCTGATAACGAATTCTAAAAATATTTATAGAGTAAAACGTACAAAATCTTTTGTCTTTACAATTTTTTAATTACTTATATAGCCACTGTATGCAATAATTTTGAAATAAAATAAGTACAAAAATGAAGAATTCCCTTAATTGAGTGTTTAACACCAGACTATAAACATTATGGGCTTGTGAAAAAAAAGCTAGTCAGATGTGGGATTCGAACCCACGGTATCCCTCCCGGGATACCAGAAAGCATACGCAATCTGGCGCCTCAACCACTCAGCCAATCTGACTTAGATATGAGCGGTGCGTTTTACAGTTTTAAATTTATCAGATTACGCTGTATTGCGAAATTTTTTGCAATCCAATAAGTTAATTAAAATGATTATTAATTTGTCTTTTTTTTTACTGAGATACAAAGGTGCAACCCTGGTTGGAGATAAAAGGCAGGACCTTTGGCACCCCTTTCAAGATTTCTTTCAGTGTTTTGCGTCGAGATAAAAGGACTGGCCTCTTGAGGGAGGATGGAGAAAGAACAAACGGAAAAGTCGTTTTTTACTTTCTCCTCAATTTAGAAACAGGCCCAGTTTTTGAAAAAGGTCGATTTATGAAGCCACTTGAGCTTTGTCTGCTGAAAAAAGGTTTGTCAGATGTGGGATTCGAACCCACGGTACCCTTACGGGAACCAGACGAACTCTGGTGCCATCGACCACTCGACCAACCTGACTTATTTTGAAGTATCGTTCAACTGCATTAAATTCAGATATAATACGCGATAAGCGAAATTCGTAGCAATCTAATCTTCGTAAAGTCTAATCACTATATTTATCATGTAATATTTCGATAGGAGCGCAATCAGTATTTACATTGGTGTTTAATACCAAAATTTGGGTAGGTACTACTTCCTTGTAAAATGATTTGTTCAAAAATAGGTACACCACAGGCAAATAAATTAATAAAAAAAAAATCGGCAAAATAATTATGTTCATTCCACGACACCTTATAATTTGACAAAAATTTATTCCAACTTATCAGGTGCAACTGGCCTAACCGGAAGAGACACAGTCAGCGATCAAGCCACCAGGGAGTCGACCATGCTGAGTTCTTCTTACCTGAGCGACTATGATGAGACCGGCGCGGGCGGTGCGGCCGGTGCGGCCGGTGCGGCCGGTGCGGCCGCCGGAATTGGTGGCGGCGAGGGAGCCCTCGTGGACAAAGCTGTTGGAGCCGGTGGGGGCGACGAGGTCTCAGCCGTGTCGGGAATGGCAGCTGCGGTTGGCGCTGGCGAGAAAGCCTCAGAACGTCTCGGGGGCGAAGCCCCAGAAGGTGCAAAGGGTGCGGCAGGAGGCGCAAGCGCACGCTTCCCCCCTGAAGGACTAGGCCTTGGAGCAGGTAATTAATTTATCTTGAGTTCTATTCAAAAATTTTTTTCAAAGAATAATTTGTATCAATGTAAAAAATTATTGCCGTAGGTGCCGGAGCTGCGGGCGAATTTGGCAAGGTGAGCACGGTCGATATGTCGGAGGAGGTAGCGGAAAGAGAAATTAGTAGTTTGGATTTCGAAGCTGCCGAATCAAGAGTTGCAGAAGGTGGAGAGGGACTAGCGTTAGTTCGAGAAGGATTAGCAGAAGGCGAGGGAGGACCAATGGCAGGCGGGGTAGGATTAGGAAAAGGTGCGGTAGGACCAATGGCAGGCGTGGTAGGACTAGGAAAAGGTGCGGTAGGACCAATGGCAGGCGTGGCAGGACTAGGAAAAGGTGCGGAAGGATTCGGAGCAGCAGGATTAGTAGAAGGCGAGGAAGGGCTAAGATTAGGTGCATCAGGATTAGTAGAAGGCGAGGAAGGACTAAGATTAGGTGTATCAGGATTAGCAGAAGGCATGGAAGGACTAGGAGTAGGTGCATCAGGACTAGTAGAAGGCATGGAAGGACTAGGAGTAGGTGCATCAGGACTAGTAGAAGGTGTGGAAGGACTAGAAGCAGGTGCATCAAGACTAGTAGAAGGCGTGGAAGGACTAGGAGTAGGTGCATCAGCACTAGTAGAAGGCGTGGAAGGACTGGGAGCAGGTGTATCAGGATTAGCAGAAGGCATGGAAGGACTAGCAGCAGGCGTATCAGGATTAGTAGAAGGCGAGGAAGGACTAGCAGCAGGCGTATCAGGACTAGTAGAAGGCGAGGAAGGACTAGGATTTGCTGCAGCAGGATTAGTAGAGGGCATGGAAGGACTAGCAGCAGGTGTATCAGGATTAGTAGAAGGCGTGGAAGGTCTAGGCGAAGGTGCGGAGGGACTAGTAGCAGGAGCGAGAGAACTATTAGAGGGCGAGGAAGGTCTAGTAGAAGGCGGGGAAGGATTTGTAAGAGTATTGGAAGATGAAGAACTAGAAGAAGTGGAAATCTTTGAAGGCGGAGACAGGATAATACCACCCATGGAAGGAGACGAAGGAATACTACCTATGGAGGGCGAGGAGGGATATAAACCGCCTGGAGAAGGAGAAGGTAACATTTTTATTATATATTACGCAAAGAATTGTTTTACTTCATTGCTGATGATTCTTTATTTTTTTTTTCAGTAGTAATCTGCTTTTTTGACATTTTTATATAAGCATCTTTACGCTACTGATCACTAGATTTTTTTATACACACAAAACCATTAGTTTGTCTATAAGTTAAAATTATTTTGCTGGGCAATCTGGCCGGTAAGCAGTCATAGTAAAAACTTTGTGAGCGTCCCAAGTCCACAAGGTAACCGAAAATCCAGCTGCAGATATTTCAAAGGGGACCAAAATTATTGCCTGCTCCACTTCAATTTTTTCTCACAAATAATCGAATTTTGGTTATAATAAGATATGGCGATATAAAAAGAATGTAAGAACTTTATCTCATCAGATTCCATTAATACCAACTTTGCAAAAGTCATCCAGATTTGTCAACGGATTATCAATTTAAGGGCGCCGATAAAAACGTCGCTTTTAAGCTTTAATTCTATGTCCACAATACCGAATAAAAGCGACGGTCTTGAAAATCGAAATTGAACCGAGGTCCAAACTAGTAGTATGCGTGACGTCATTTTAGGGTTAACTGAACTAATAGGAAGTGAACTTGCCGGGAACAAGTTTTCATCTGTCATACAGTCATCATGTCATGTTTGTGCAAAACTTCAAAATTCATGGTCCTTGGTAAGATTATTGCTAAACAGCATGATATTTACTTTCAATGCAACACCAGGTGCTTTTGTTCGTTATCCCAAAACCCTTTTTTTATATATGTTATTATTTGAGCTGCTTCCTTTGCTTTTGTAGATGATAACAAGGTATGTTTGCGTTTCCGCATTGCCAGTAGGGATTTCTCTTTGGATATGCGTTGTTTTCAAAGATACCATCTATACTCTTTGTTTATCTACCAACTAGCTGACGACATAACTTAAAATGACAATTAAATGTGAATTTTTATTAATTTTGCTCAAAAATTTTGAAAAATCCGAGCTTACAAAACCATAAGTTACTAGTCGATAATTTTGACCCAACTTTGTTTGATAAAACAGGTGAAGAGGCCGCAGCAGCCGCAAAAGAATGGAGAGAAATTTCAGAGATGGGCGAGTCAACAGACGCCTCCGAGATCGATAGCAGCGGCAGAAAAGCAAAAAAACGCGACTGCGCGTGTCAATCGTCACCCCCAATAGATCAATCTTGTCAATGTTGTGAGTGTAAAAACGTCGGAATCTCAACGTCTCGAGACTCCGAAACCATTACCGATGAACGTATGGCGGAAACCATGGGTAAAACGACAGTGGAAACCATACCCGAAGAAGTAGAACCGACCGGAAGTTCGGAAGAAACAGATATCGCCGAAGCCCCTAGTCTAGAAACCGGAAGGATACAAGGTACCCTAAGTTCTTGAAGTATTTATATCAACCCCCCTCACGTACTTCTTTCTCCTTAGGTACAATTGACGATGTGACGTCCATGAATGAGGAGGAAAGCGGAGCCGTGAGTGTTCAAGATGAAGCAACCTCAAAACAAAAGACGCTAGCTGAAGGCGACGCCCCGTACACTAACGCAGATGACGATGTATACGCAACGGCGTGCGAAACCATGAACACCTGTACGGAGGATAGAGGAGTCAATGACATCTCCGAAATAACCACTCAAAATACAGCTACCGACGCTTTGCAAGGAATTTACTGCAACTGTTATACTCTGGATGGAAAGGGGCAAGACGAAACGCTTGCGGACCAACCGACCCCCGACTCTACGGCTCCAATGCAACGAGATGCGGGAATACAATGCGATTGTTTTCCGGAAGAAAAGAGCGAGGCGACCGAAGATACATCGAAATCCAAAAAGTCGTCAGAAGTTCCGGATTCGCAACTGCCTTCCATAGAATCCTCAGATTCGAAGCCCAGAAAGAAGAGATCCTCAAAGTTAGAAAGCATGCAGTGCCTGTGCCAAGGCATTTGCCAATGCGTCGTCTGCTCGCCTGAAGCCATCGCAAGACGGAAGGCGCTGACGGGAAGTGCTGAGCTTCCAATAGGAACTGCAGGACAACTATGCTGTTGCATGCAACCCCGAGCGCAAACACAAGTTCCCATACAAATTCCGATGCCTCAAGTATACATGCAATCTCAGATACTACCATGTCCAAACCACCCAGGCGGTTGCCAATGTGCCACAGAGGCATTCCTAAGAAGCACAAACCTCTCCCAAGGAGCGCTACCGAAAGACAGGAATCGCGTGAGCATAAACGACGTTTTCCTCCCGGAAGGAATCCAAATGAGTAAATGTAAGGCTAAAGGGAAAGGCCGTAAATGCAAAAATAAACATCCCCCAAATTGTGAGTGTGTCGACTGTCTGTGTCTACCAAAAATAAAAAAAATCGCCCAAACAAAGGAATGCCCCATAGTTAGAGACGAAAAGCAAGTCTATCAAGTACACACCATGAAATGTGCGTGTTCTAACGCTCTGAACGCAAAGAAATCATCCAGGATCCCCATAGCCACTAATTCCGCGACAGGACCACCCAAAGTCAGAAGCCCCGCCACCTGCACTTGCACAGGCTGCAGTTGCGCCCCCTGCTCTGATCCCAATTATTCCGCTGGTGCAGCAGCAGCAGCAGGACCTGGTGCAGGAGGAGGCGGTAAAGATCTGTCTTATCTATGCGACTGCGCCACCTGCGCATGCGAGGTTTGTTACAACAAACCCAAACAACCCGAAGAAGCTAAGGCGCTAGCACCAGGCGGTAAGAACTGTTGCTGTAAAGGCGAATGCACTTGCGACCCTTGCCCCGTTGAAGCTCTACTAAAGATGCAAGCAAAACCGTCCCAATTTTCAACCGGGTCCCATCCCGACGACTGTGACTGCACGGAATGTGTTTGTCCAAAATCAAAATCCCGGCTGGGAGGAGTCGATACCCAGCAGGGCCAGACGGAGGGCATGGCAGCAAAGTTATCAAACTTGTCCCAACCTGACGATTGTGACTGTTCGGAGTGTGTTTGTCCAAAATCAAAGTCCCGTTTAGGAGGAGCTGATATCCAAGTGGGTACTCAAGCAGAGCAGGGTGAGATATCAGCAGGTCCAAGATCGTTACCAGCTGATTGCGACTGCGCCGAGTGTGATTGTGTCGGAGGTGGGAAAAAAGGAGGCGCGGCGCCAGGGAAAGCAGCTGGTGACGTGCCACCGGGCTGTGACTGCGAAATCTGTGATTGCCCCGGCGGCCCGGCCGGCAGAGGAACAGGAGATACTACACAAAAGCCTCCTGGCTGTGACTGTGATTTCTGCGATTGCCCTGGCATGACGCCAGGCGGCGTTGAGCAAGGCGACAAGCAGCCCTCGGCACCTGCAACAGAAGGCGCTGCTCTAATATCCGACTGCGACTGTCAGGAATGTCAATGTACCCCGTGCGCTGATCCCAAAAGAAGAGCCGACGCGAATGTAGCCCCTTGCGATTGTGCTGAGTGTACGTGTGACCCATGCGCTGATCCTTCCAAAGGAAAGGGTGCCGCTCGGCAGGTGGAAGGTCACCCGGAAAATTGCAATTGCCAAGAATGTATGTGCTCCGCCGAATCTGAAACTCAAACACAAAACAATTTAACGCACCCAGATGATTGCGACTGCGACGAGTGTAAATGCGCCAATGAGGAGCAAGCCACTACATCCACCGCTGTCGGTTCCACAGAGAACAAGGCGACACACCCACCTGACTGCATTTGCGACGAGTGCCGCTGCGCCACAGAAGACCAAGATGGAGGGGAGGACCATGATGAGAACTGCAAATGTGCAGAGTGTCTATGTAAAGAGTGTGCCAAAATGCAGAAGACGGAAGCGTCCGAAGCTACTACAGAACCCGTAACGCTCACTGAAACTGGCACTGGAGAACCTTGCCCACCATCTGGAGGAAGCCCGGGGTCGCCTGCTCCAATAATTGGTGCACAAATTGGCAAAAACTGCATCTGTGCAGATTGTATTTGCGTTGATTGTGCCGGGAGAGCTGCCGACGCCGAATGCACACCAGAACAACCCGCTCCAGCAGGAGACGTGTGTGGATCTCAGCCTGACGCGGGAACCGGCACCACAGCAGAGCAATCTACTGAAGCAGGAGGTGGCGAAGGGCTGGCTGGTGCAGAGGAGGCCCCGCCCTTTGAGCCACCCGTGCGTAAACTTTGTGAGTGTTCTACTTGTACTTGTACGGATTGTATGGCAGAAGGAGGAGGAGCAACATCTGGTCCACCTGCCCCCACACCTGGGTCTGCACCTTGTGCATCTGGACCTGCACCCTCACCTGGATCTGGACCTGCACCCTCACCTGGATCTGCACCTTGTTCACCTTGTTCAACTGGACCTGAACCCCCACCTGCACCAGCTGCCGAGGGAAGTGGAGAAGGGCAGCCTTCCAAAGACGAGCCACCCCAAATCTGCGATTGTCCGATTTGCCACTGTACGGATTGTATGGCTAAAAAAGGAGGCGTTTCAGCTGCAGCAAAAGGTCCGTCTGCACCAGCTGCCACGGGAACGGTGAAGCACTGTGACTGCCCAATGTGCACGTGCGCAGATGAAATTACCGGGCAAGGAATGGTCGATAAAGAAGCTGGCAGGGGCGAATTCGATAATAAAGGACTACAAGTTGGGATAACTGGAGAAGGAAGGGGTGACGAGAGTCAACACGCCATGGGATGCACTTGTCCGGATTGCTGCGCGTGCCCTGCCGCAACAGACGTTAGCAAATTAGGCAATGACGAGTTAAGGCAGAAAATCAAATCTAACAAAAAGGAGAATTGCGAATGCCGGGAGCAAATAAAAGAAATAAGGAGGACGTTGGATAAGATTAAATGCGCTTGTAACGAGGCGGAAATGAAAGCTTCACATCAAAACACGCAACTGAAGCCGTTCGTCAAACAGGCGTCTTCGTTCGGTCAAACCATGTCTGGGCTAAAATTGGCATTGTCAAACTTGCAAGAGAAATGCATAGCGAAAGACAGGATGATTGACGTAATGACCGGTGAACTAAAGATGCGTACTAGCAGCAACACTTTAGACAGAGTATTGAATACCAAAACACCAGAAGAGCCCCCCGATTACGATAGAGCGACTGACGTGCAAGCGCCGCCACCACGCAAAAGAGAAGTACCTACTAACGTGTTGTACCCAGTCACCGAAGAACAAGAAATAGCCTCTACTAGGGTGCGTAGGAATAGCGCTGGTAGAGGAGGAGGATGTGACGGGGGGGCAAACAGAACCAAGAAGAGAACCAGAGGATGCAAATGCGGAAAGTCCCACAAAGACAAAACCTCCACAAACGACGTGGACTTGTCCGGCTTCGAAATTATAGACATCCGGAGGATTACGCAAGACAGCATTATCATAAAGTGGAAACCGCCCAAAACCAATGTAATTACTGGGTACGACATTTTTGTCAATGGCGTCAACAAATCCAGGGTAATGAGTGGCGGTCGAACGAGCGCCATGATCCACTCCTTGGATCTGTCGGCCACCATACAAATAACTATTTACGCTGTGGCAAAAACTGGACGATGTGAACCCCCAGCAATTGCTATATACGAAATTAATTCCTGCTAATTATTCCATGTGATGCACCACCATTTTTTGACATGATTGTGATTTCAATAATAAAATTTTTAAATTGTTCTTTTTTGTTTTTATTACTATTTTTATATGCTATCATTGTTTATAAAGTATATAGTTATTCAACCTCTTGTTAGTACCGGTGGATCATTGGTAGATGGCGTGCTGGATGATGTGTGCCCATTATTACGACCGTAGCCCCCGGTGTCGTTTACGTTACGACCATTGTTTATTATAAACAATTGCTACGACGCATGCACGAAGTTCGTACATCCGGTGTATTACGTCACATGACATTCGACTGTATTAATAACTTTTGACAGTTTGTCAGTTTTTTATTTTTAAAATATTGGATTTTAGTAGTGTTTCTACTCTGTGGCAGACAAATTAGTAAATATTTCTTTGTTATGTATTTGTTATTGACTATTACAATTCATAATGACGAATTGTGCTGTAGCTATGTGTAAAAATCATAATAAAAGTAAAAAAGGTATCAATATAAGATCTTTCTACAGAAAAGACAAAATAAATTTGAGGAATGGCAAGTGTAGGAACATGATGTATTGTATTTAAAATCTAGTTTTTAGTGATCTGGATGTTCACCTAAAAATGTCATATATCACAAATACAGATATATAAACAACTCAAATAATTATTTCATTTTTTAATCAGCGTTTATGTAAAAATAATCAATCACCGAACGTTTAAATTTATTACAATAGCCCTAAAGCCGTCAAATGGATCATGTGCATCATATAGCATATAGGACTGACATAACCTCAAATTTAGAATTTTTTTTAAATTTATTTTCGATTTTAATTTTTGTAGTTTCAGCTTGAATCCATTATAATATGATTATAACATATAAAAATTATCTCAATAAAGTTTCAATATTATAGATTATTTAAAATAAACTGCTAATTATAGGTTGGATTTCCAGCCAACAAAAATCATTTTATTTTATTAAATTACGGCAATCAAAACTTCATTAGTAATGCACTGAACAATATTTTAATTGATAGTACAGGAACCAAGCACAGATTTTGATAAAAGCAGCTTAATATGTGAAAATCTTTAAAAATGTATATTTTTGTAAATGTATATCGAAATGGTGACTTTACATATTTGTGCGCTGGTATTACTTTTTCAACTAAACGCGTCATTTGATGACGTGCAAATCATATTTTTGAGGTTAGTTGCGATGTCACGTACACGACAGATTCATATTTTTCTCGAGCTCGACGTCACATCCGGCTGCGCAATGGCCGCAATGTGTAATGTATCGTGAAATGTATATTTTTGTAATGATAAAATATTTTAAAAACAAAAGTCGAAAAACTGTAAACGTAGTCATAGAAACTGACTAGTATGTAAATTACTCACAAGTTGGCAGCACATACTTAGAAATCAGGTTGAATAACTATAATACTTTATAAACAATGATGCTATTCACGTTTTATTTACATGAGAGGAGGCCTTGGAAAATCTAAATTCTGTTGGTATGAATGACTGTTTTAATTACTGAATTTGGCAATTCAGCCAAAAATAAATGACAGTGACAATCAATTAAATCTGACACCTCAATATTTTGTCAATAGTAGACAACCCTGAGACAACCTAAGAAAAACATATCATGGCCTCCCCTAATGTAAAAATGTGAATAGCATATAGAGAATCTACGGTCGGGAGCAAAAAAAACTAGTACACCTAAAGTAGTAGCTTGTAATTAGATCTTTTCAAAAATCAAGATAACAGCAATGACATTACATTTCAAAATATGAATTTTAATTTGTCAAACTGTCAAAATCTGAGTAAACCGGTCATTTTATAACCTCTTAAATAATCCATAAGCCAAGCCAAACATAACCTAAAAGCAAAAAGTACTACTTACAAAACTAAATATTTCATAGAACCAAAAGATGCGTGTAGGTACTAGTTTTTCTTGCTCCCGACCGTACTTTACAGTTTAGAGCTAAATTTCAATCAAAGAGATCCGATGCGATTAACAAATTTTGAATGAAATATGTACGTCATTTTAGATACCGAAAAAAAAATTACACGCATGTTTAAAAATGCCTACCTGTTGAGTTATAAATGACAATAACATAACCTCAAAACTATAAATAACAATATAACTTAACGTTATAAAAGGAACCATCCTCGAAAACAAAGCAAAATAAAGTTAAAACCACTCTGAAGGAGGTAAAGTATCGGTGGTGGGGGCAATAATTCGAACGACGGAAGTTTTCAATCGGCCATATTTGTTAAACCACTTTTGCACGTCAGTTTTGTGTTTTGAAGCGTCAGAAACCTAACCCTATTCTATCTGTGGTGTCAGCATCTTATGCAAAACTTTTTGTTGGGTTTGGAGCGTGTATGCGTGTTTTGAGCGGAATTAAGAGAATTTGGACATATAAAACGGCTCCTTTAGATATTTACTCATTGGTTAAAATCGACATACACGATGGCCCAGTAACTAATTCAGACTAAGACCGCCAGATGGCGTATCGCTCAACTACAATCGGCTACAACTGACAAATTGTTTTTATAGCGTGAGACATCGATTTATACAATTAACTTAATTTGGAAAATCTCCACAGCCATCCTCCACCACTAACTCCACATTTGATGGTGATTTTGGTAACCATTGAACTATGTAATCTTCAAACGCCAGTGTACTACTGACAATTCCCCTAAGCAAGCTTTGCTAAGTCAAATGTGACTTCACATGTCACTAATCATGCAAGATAGATCAATCATGTCAACATTAAGTGTGGAAATACGTCGGTGAATGAAACATCTCATTTCGCAAGACCAATACCGACGAAATTATGGTACAATCTAAACGTAAATCGACAGTAGGAACCTTCTCCCAAGAAGCAGAACCCACGGATACGCCTCAAGTAACAAATCATGCTAAAGCGACTAACCTAAAAACTGGACATAGTCGAGGTAATATTTTCGCTCAAATACTGATTTTTATTACTAATAAGTGCTTATGGTTTTCTTTTAGGTACAACCAATGAAGATCGCACAATAATTGAGGGGAATGGCGGGGCAGGCTGCGTTAAAGGTAGGTTAACTTCGATAATATTAATTATTGCATAGGCACTAACATTTACATATTCAAGTAGATGAATCTTCCAAACGAAGAACACCCGTACGCGAAACCTCGCAAGCTTCTTCACGCAATAAATCCAAAAACAAGAGAGAAAAGGGGCCAAAAGCAACATCTCAAACAAAAAGGGATAAATCTAAATATCTTGATGGTACAAGGTCAGGGATTCATGAAGGAGGAATACCAACCTCGAATGAAAACTTGGAGATTCCTTTACGCAACTGCAATAAATCCAAAAACATCAAAGTAAAAGGTGCCGAGAGAATGCTCACTATTCGGTGGCCTTTATCTGAAAAGAAAAAGCATCTAGAAGATTTAAGATCAGGGATTCATGAAGAAAGAATTTCAACAGCATATGATGAGTTACCAGTTCCCGTACTGAACTGTAATAAATCCAAAAACAGCAAGGGAAAAGTTACAAACGGAACACTTACCGATCAGCAGCCTATGACTCAGACGGAGGATGTATCTAAACAGTGTATAGACGGTATAAGATCAGAGGTTTATCAGCCAAAAACGTCACTAAAAATGGGTTCGATATCGAAAAAATCAAGATCGGCTCATTCTCCTAATTCAAAACTACGGATAGATTCACCAAACTCTAAGAAAACGAGAAGGAAGATGTTAACACTAGACATACAATATCCCAACACGCCAGATATTACAGTAAAAGGTGCAGATTTGACTAGTCTTGAATCTTCAATAGGAGTACGAGATATACTATACTCTAACGCGTTACCGCCATTGCCTCTACATATGCAAAAGCATCCGGATCAACACCTAGCAGATCGTGGCTGTTCTCGGTACACAGAGTCATTCCTGAGAAGTACCGACCTTAACAGATTGTTACCGAACGATAAAAAAAGAATTATATTACCCGAATCTTTTAATCTCGACGGATATGAAAGCTGGTCCAATAAGAATGCCCTAGAAAACGAATGGGAGAAACAACACTTGCCCAACTGTCATTGTGGCAGCTGTATATGGCTTTCGAAGATAAGGAAAATAGCCGAATCGAAAGAACCTCCTTCAATCAGAGATGAAACGCACGTTTACCAGGTGAAGTGCTTTTGCCCGAACGCTGCTAACGCGAGGAGAGCTTCCAAAATTCCCATAGCCACTAATTCCACGGCACCGCCTCCCAAAGCTAAAGCCTGCTACTGCGATGTCTGCGGCTGCAACCCCTGCTCCGATCCAACCAAAGCCAAACCAGGAGGGGGTTCAAAACCAGCTGGTCCATGCGATTGTAGGGACTGCAAGTGTGAAGATTGCCAATCCAAACCTAAAGAATCTAAAGAACCTGAAGAACCTAAAGAACCCGAAGAACCTGAAGAACCGCCAAATGACAAAGATTGTTGTTGCAAGAGCGTATGTGCATGTGAAACTTGTCCCATCGATACTCTAAAAGCGGCCCAACAGGAAGTCGCCGCGAAAATGTCATTTGGTTCTAAACCTGAAGATTGCGATTGCATCGAATGCGTTTGCCCGAATTCGACATCTAGGATCGGCAAGGGGGCACTTCAAGGAAAAGACTCAAGAGAATCAGCTGAGTCCAATCCCGAGGATTGTGATTGCGAAGAGTGCGCCTGCCCGGATTCCAAATCGAAGGGAGGTAAAGGAAGAGGAGATCAGCCACAGAATCCTCCTGGTTGCGACTGTCCTATTTGCGAATGTCCGGGTGCAGAACCAGAAGCGCCACCTTCTAGAAAAGCCGACTGCGACTGTCCCGACTGCCAATGCTGCCCCTGTTCTGATCCTACCAAAAAGAAAAGTGTAAGTCTAGGTCCACCGAGCGTAGCTCCTTGTGATTGTCCCGATTGCCAGTGTAACCCGTGCGCAGATCCAACTAAAGTAAAAGGAACCGGCGACGCTTGCGACTGCGAAGTGTGCGCGTGCGCTGACCAAAAGCAGACATGTGACTGTGGCGTTGGTTCCACAGAGAACAAATCGACCCACCCGCCTGACTGTATTTGCGATGAGTGCCTCTGCGATACGGAGAAGCACGAAACGGGCTGCGTTTGTCCGGAATGTCGATGCGCAGACTGTTATTACTACCAAAAAGAAGACAAGTGCAATTGCGCAGACAACTGTCAATGCGATCCTTGTGGATATAAAAAAACTGAAGAAGTAGCTGCACCAGAAGTAAGCCCGACTTGTAACTGCGGAGACTGTAAGTGCATAGACTGTGCAAAACTAGAAGCGGCAGATGCATGTGGGGTTCAAGAATCTGGAGCTGGGCCTGGAGAGAGCGAGGTCTGCCATTGCGACGATTGCCAATGTATAGATTGTGCAGCGAAGGCGAAAGGAGACGAGGGAGAGCCCCCCGAAGATGAACCACCACTTTTCGAGATACCCATCCGTATTGCTTGTACCTGCAACAATTGTTCATGTTCGGATTGTAACAAAGAAGGCGCCCTGCCGGCTGGTTCCATACGCCCAGCTACAGAAGAAGCACCACCCTTCCGGGTACCAGTACGCGTACCTTGTCGTTGTGCTATATGCGAATGTGAGGATTGCAGCAAGGGAGGAGTTGAGCCGTCGGCAAACGTACTATGCGCATGCCCAAAGTGTTTGTGCGCAATAGTCGACAGTAAAGGGATACAGTCTGAGAAGGACGATGTCGACAAAGGATTGCAAGTTGGAAAGCAAGATGCCCCAGATGCAGTCGATTCGAAGTGTGACTGCCCCGAGCAATGCGTGTGCGAGGATGAAACGGACGTCAGCAAGTTAAACGACAACGAGTTGAGGAAGCAAATCCAATCTGAACAACAAGAAAGTTCTGAGTGCCGACAACAAATCAATGAAATAAGGAAAGCATTAGATGAGCTTGACCGTATTTGCTGCAATGGAGATGGAGCGTCGCCACGTAATGCATCGCCGCAGTATCCACAAAATAAACCGTTCGTTAAACAGGCGTCCGAGTTTGCACAAACTATGTCGGGATTAAAGTTTGCGTTATTAAGCTTGCAAAACAAATGCAAAGCCAAAGATAAAATGATCAACGCAATGACTGATGAACTTAAATTCCGTACTAGCAGTAACACTTTCGACAAGCTAATTGATGCGGAAGGAGTAACAACGCCCGTCGATTACGATAAAGCAGATGACGCACCCTTGCCACCCCGTAAGAATGGTAGGGCGCCCGAAAACGAAAGGGAAATAGCTTCCACCAGGGTACGTAGGAGCAGCGCAAATAAAGCCGCTGAAGGTAAACACAAGAAGAAATGTAAATGCGGAAGGACGCATAAAGCCAAAGAGTCATCCAAGACCGTCACCGACGTGGACTTAACCGGATTTGAGGTCACGGATATTCACAGGGTTACGGAAGACAGCATAATCATCAATTGGCAGCCGCCCAAGGTCGACAGCATTAAGGGTTACAATATCTTTATTGACGACATCAATAAATCGAAAGTTATGAGCGGTGGGCGAACGACCGCCATGATCCACGGTTTGGATCTCTCGGCGACCATAAATATCAGTGTTTATGCCGTGACGAAACGTGGACAATGTGTGCCTCCGGCAACAGCTATATACGAAATTAGGCATTAATTCTATGATTACTTGTTTGATTGTTATCAATGTTTGACATGGTTCTGATTAATAAAAAAAATTTCCATCACTGCTTCAAAGGTAATTTTATGTCTAATGTAAAAAAAAAAATTACATTATGTCTGCACACTCAGTTGTTTCGGATACAGTTCAGTAAGTTGCACCAATCTCCCCTAACTAGGTTGAAGTGGAATAAATAATAAAACAGCAATGCCGGAACGAGACACGTGCGCTCCTAAAGCATGATCTTATTGGCGGTTCTATTCGAAATTAATAGGGGAGATGTGTGCAACTTACTGAACTGTATCCGAAACAACCAATGAGTAAATTAGATTTTTAGTCATTGGAAACAACTGAGTGGTCAGACGTGTATGTACACAAACAAGTATGGACAAAATTTAAATAATCCTGTTGTGAAACATCACGATGAAAGACCTTCAACTTTTTGTCTAAAGTACTAAAAGAAGAATTAGTGATCAAATTTACAAGTTAAATTGTGCTGTGTCCTTCAACGTGTTAAGTAAAAAAATGGCATCCAAGAAACAAAAATTTTTGATTTTTTTCCCCACTCGGTACCTCCTTTAATAGCAAAGATAAAAAAGTGTACCAAAAAAGTAATGTTAAGAAAAGATGAAGCTACAATTGGGTCTGAACTGAAGTTTAATTTTGGTGCTGCCGATTCCCACAGTGTTTTGAATTTTTGAAAAAAAAACATATATACTTATATTTAAAGAAAAAGAATTTTAACTTAAAATCAGTTATACTTCCCAGAAGAGTTAACCTACAAAACATAAAAAACATATTAAAATGAGACAAACGATTTAGAAAAAAATCAAATTCAAATTCATGGCAAATTTTGGCCATCAGTGTATCACTCATCAAGAATTTTTCATAACATAGGATTTAGACACTTTGTCCACACTTGTTGAAAAACCGCAACTTTAAGCATTGTTAGTAATTTCTTAACGTGCCAACATTGTTTCTGCTTGCTGCAGTAACAGTCTGGCGACATTCTTCATAGAATATCACGTCAATAAGTTCTTTATTGTGTGCTATTATTACAGACTAAATTACAGCTCAAACTACAACTTGAATCAGCGCAACAGAAACAATAGCTGGCCGTAGCATGCAATTCACAACTTAATTAAAGCACTTACAGGTGGATTAGCGAGCAGGACCTGCCTCAAATTTTAAATATCGACTGTCTATGCATATTTTCAATTGTTGCTTTAAAATTCCTTGAGCCATTATTATTCGAGTTTTCCTACAAATTTTCTATGTTGATCAAACAATGTTGCAAACCATTTGGTACTAATAAAAATCTCGCCAAGAGATTGGCCTTGGCGCACGAGATTAAAAGCTACATCTGTCGTACACTTATTTATTAGGTACTTTAAATAAAATAGATGAAAGTAATAAAATATGTTTTTAACAATAAAATGAATATAATAATTTTATTGCACAATTCCTTGAAGTCTTCCCGACAGGACCCTTTCATAATGCGACCCGTCCCAATAGACTTTGCCGCACTCCTCACAAACATAGAAGAAGTCATGTTTGTTTATTAGTGGCTTCGGAATAGATTTCACTTGGATTTTATGTCCCATCCTGGTTTGACATAGACCTACGTCGACTTTTTCATCAGGATCTAAAAAATAACGGTTCCATCAATGACCTATGGAGCTTTCATAAATGACTGTAAACCAGGCGACTTAAAATAGGCAACCAGAAATACATTTATGCTTATGTGGTCATGTGACAATCAATACAATTTATTAAGGAAATCTTGTTCACCCTCTCATTTTTTGGTATTCATAAATTTTGTCATGATAAAATGAGTTTAGTCGGAAGAGACTCACAGTTGCTTTTATAAAACGAATAAAAAAAACGGAATTGAGCTAGCTAAAATAATTTGGATATAAAACCACTTACACAATTCCCATTTTCTTTGAGCAGAAAACTGGGGCCCAGCCTCCTCAAACTCTTCCTCGCTAGAGAACCCAGTAGCCTCGTCCTCAAAGAGGCACGGCGGAGGAGGACAAGAGCTTGTCTCCGAAGAAGTAATTAAAGCATGCATCGTTGATCGAGACACCTTTACAAAATTATTTCCGTTGCAAGCCTAGAATATACACCAAGTTAGAAAATCGTATAACTGTGCAATTTCCTTTCACAATTACCTGACACCTGCTGAACACATGATCTTTGGTTATGATGATCTTAAAATACTCGATGACTTCCCTTATTTGCTGATCTACGTCTTCGCTGAGGATTCTAAGGCAGTAGCCGCTCGGAACGTTTCCGCTCAACTAGAAAAACAGTCATGTATGGAGTAATTCCGCACGCACAATATTTGACGAAAGAGTCAAGTCTCTTACCATTCTAAACGTGTCATATCCCTTTGTCAAAATGTATCTATGTTCGTCTTGGGCGTACCTGACGCACATCATATGATCCTCATGATTTTCTAATAAGACAGAATCGATGCCACAGCTCCTCAGTTTCCTCCCGAGTCCTTGCAGCATGGTATCACAGACAACTTTAATGCCACCCGCTGGCACCGGCACGGGGTGTGGACTGCCAGGTTGAGATATTTCTTTATTTGGATTGTCATTATGCTTCTAAAAATATGGATTTTTTTCTTGTTTATTTGCCAAGTGAATATTTCGCTTACAAGTAGAATTATCGGTTTACGTAACGTATGCTTTAAACCAGGGTAAATGTAAAATTTCTTATTCTGCTTGGGCGTTTCTTGGCAGTAGTGACACAATATGATTTTAAGAAAAATCTGAAATAATTTATAGTAGCCGAAAAATGTCTTGTAAAGTTATTTTTGGGTATAATCACCTTCTGAAACTATTCTCATAATTGCCGTACGCTATGTATATAGGAAACGATGCCTAAAATGTGGGTTTCCGAGTGTAATTTGTGTAGCTCGAGTAGCTCGAGTTTCAAAATTTTATTACGGAAATACTTAGAAATAAAAAATTTTTGGTATTGTTTTGTCCTCGCCTTAGGATTATATTAAAAATAATTAATTTCTATTTGGATGCGAAACAAATTTCATGCAGTAACTGACCTTTTTATTTCCAACTTTCTTCGGCTTCTTCTTAGACGCCTTCTCGTTGGTCATCAAATTATAGCAGGTTTCCTCAAAGGGAAATTCCACGCTTTCGCAGGATTTCTTCAACACGTCGTACACTTGAATGAGACAATAAGCATCGAGCGCCGCGTAAGATATCTGGCTCTCACGCAACGGCCTCTTCTCCCAGTTCGAGAACTGGTCGGATTTGTCCAAGGGATGGCCCAGGCAGTGGTGCACAAGGGTGCTCAGGCTAGGTCCGCCCTTTTGTACTGAAAAAGTTCCGAATAGAGAAATCGCAAGTGAATCTGAGAAACGGCTTACCTTCATATGGTAGTTTTACCTTTGGAAATTTTTCTACTTGTTTCCAAAGTGAACACAGATCCAAAAAGCCAACCTGCTTAGGAGAGAAATTCAGGTTGGGTAAAGCGTGCCTTATCATATGAATATCACCAGTTATACTAAAACCTAGAAATTTCCAGTCAGTTAATTGAAAAGCAAACATTAAACGTTTAATAGTCAATTTATTAAAGAACATCGGAATATGCCTTACCTAATTTTAAGATATCACAATTATTGAAAAGGAACTTGCCAAGTTCTTGCCACAAGTGCGGCACCTTGTTGCCAAGGTTAACTATGTCAAGTACGAACACATTTTCTCTAGTGGCTATCTGCATTAACGCTAATTCGCTCGAGTGATTCCCGAAGCTAGGCTTCCACTCGCAGTCTATACCTACGATATCGACATCCTAAAAAAATATTAATAGTAAAAATACTTGCTCGGATTGAACTGAATGAAACTCACCTGAAGTCCAGTATCTAAAAAACTTTCAAATCCAACTGGATTATCAACCAAATGCACGGCGCTCAAGTGCAAGGAAAATTTATGGTACTCTACAGGCTCGGGTTGTTGAATTTCGTCTTCCCAAGATTCCTCCTCTTGATGTATCATCCTCTGTTGCGGTCTGAAAATCAACACAAAGAATGCACATTGAAAAAACATATTTACAGCAATTCAGCCAAGAATAACCAATCGATATTCATTATAGCAAATTTATTAAATTTATTTGTTTTAGAAACTAAAATCTTATCCTACCTGTTTCCGTCAGGATTCTCCTCAAGCATCCTCACGTTGTAGGGCCAATCCTTCTTGTCAATGTTGTAAAAATGGGCCCACCTTAGAGCCTCTGCAGTATCACCGTACTGCGCTACTTGATATACCAATTCCTTCTGCAACTCTTCCTCGTCTCCCACTGCTTCCTGAACCATCTCTTTCCAGCTTTCATCGCCTGCCAAAAATTAAATTTATATAGTTTATCACCGGATTCGTTTTATACAGTGACATACCGAAACTGTTTTCCACAAATCTCTTGTGCAGCAGAAAGTTTAGGGCTCCTTCGTTCCTTCGTTTATTTAAGTTAGGGGTAAGATCGGAGGAGAGCTTGAACATCTTCAGAAGTCTGGTTATGAGCTTCTTCCATGGTTTGGCGTGCATCTTGTCGTATTTCACTTCCGGAATGTCAAACTTACTAAAATAAATATTGCTTTAAACACTGAGGGGCTCTTACAGCCAAGTTAGAACACTTACTTGGCATAGTCTCCCATTGCGTCTCGAACAGACGGTTTGCCAAGAACTGAATCCAAAAACGTGATCAGTTCTGTTTGATGTTGGAAGCTCACTTTTAAAAATTCGTCCACAAAGAACAGCTTATCCTGTAAAACTAGCGGTACCAGAAACTCCTCGATGGAAAAATTATCTTGTAGATTAAGTAACGTTGCATATTGGCAAGCCTAAAAATATAAATTTGTAAAGAAAAAGTACGAAGTACAAAATAAAATACTTTGACGCTACTTAATAAACTTACTTCTTTGTACTGTTTCTTTTCAATCATACATCTAATAATATCTAAAAATATATCACTGTCTTGAGCCATTTCAAAAATCTCCAGAATTAGCTTAGTCAAAGCTACGGTGTTTTGCTTCATCACAAGTTTGAAGGCGTCGACTTTTAACTGAGGAACCAATAAATGTATTATTTTGTTCCTCGACATTGTACTCCAACTCTTGAACTCCTCAACGATGAACATTGGCAATGTTTTACTTTTAGCACTATAGAATTCCTGACAATTATAGAGCAATCGTAAAGACTGAACGTAAGGATTTTCCGAAATATTAAAATACTGATGGAGCCTGCTTATTACTGGTGGGCTCTTTTTCACTACAAGAATATTGTTAATATTTGATCTCACCACATTCACAGAAGTTCAACTTACACATATTCCACATGTTTTTCAGCTCGGCTAGAAAATGTATTCCACTTTCATCTAAATCTAAACTTATACTTATCTCCTGGCAGCAATTATTGTCATGTTTTGATATGTTTCTGTTTTTCTGGTTGGGCATGGGCATATCTTGTGCAGGCGTGGTTGTCATGTTCTGTAGTCTTTCGTTATTTCTAGAATTTCGATAGTGATATGGTCTACCTCGTCCACGTACTCTGTCTCTGCCTTGGAAGGACATCGTTATACTCGCTTAAAAATAAACATTAGTAGATATATGAGAAACTGGTGCAATTCGTTATGTTCGGTATTATCCATATCTTTCTTTCCTAATACTAGAATTTTGAAAGCAGATGTACACAAAACTGACAATCTAGCATAAAATATTGACACATAACCTTGTCTACTCACTTTCACAATTTTTAGCTTTATGTTAAATACACGTGGTTATCTCATAATACTAAAAGTATCCTAAATATCGGCTAAGGTATATGCTGATTGAAAAGGTTGGATGATAAATGCGATGCTTCTTTAATACTCTTTATTTAATTTTATTTCACAACTGTCAGAATCAGAAACATACACGTTGAAATGGACAGCAAGAAATTGCGCAGGCGTCAACGTTGCAAGCTGTCAACTGTCAACGAAGATGTAGTGCGTTCCGAAAGCCCTAAAGTGCGCATCAAATTTTACATAATATAATTATAAACATGGGGGTTGTAGGCTGTAGCCCCCCAGCGAAAGCTTTGCCCCTTTACTTTTGCGTTATACTTTTAAGCCCCGGCAATATGTATAAAACGAATGCAGCAAGTGAAATTACAAATAACTCGCTAGTTGGGGAACGCACTACTATAATATCAGACTGTGGATTTATTTATAATAAATAAGTTATTTTAACTTTGCTATCGCTTGCGTATTTTATTTTTTTATTAATACAATTTCTTTTGGGTTTGAAAATTATACTCAGATATTAGATAATTCAAATATACCGCGGCTTTGGGTCTAAATTTCCAGTAGGTAACAAGAGTACCTGTTTTACCGACATAACTTTATGATTTTCGTTCGGTCAATTTTTGGCAATGCATGAATGTTGTTGAAAAATGTCACTCGCACAGACGAAAATAGACGTTTAATTGAAACATGTATAAATAGTTTGTTTAAATTAAGTACATGTACGGTTTACAGTTGTAAACAATCAGTTAATCAATAGTTGTTAAGTTATATTGGAAATTTTCAAATATGGTTGTAGCTTGCAGAACGCAGCAATTATTAATAAAATCTGGTAAAAACGTAACTATTTCGAAGACATTTTCCTTTTCTACGCAGAGCCCGTCGTCTGGATTTAAGAATTACAGTTACACGAAGAATGTGCCTAGTGCTTCAAGTAATGATACATTAGTGAGGTTATGTTGTGATTGTCGTAGATTCCATTCCACTGATTATTTTCAGTTTCCTAGAGAATCTAGATCAACTTTTACTAAATTAACTCCGCAAGAGGTAAGACTCATTTAAACTACTTGTAATTTTAGGTAAATAAATGAACGAATGTACTCAAATTTTATTGAATATGAATATACTTACATTTTTCCCGAGAACAGTCTAAATAATTATGAACTAAGGGTTGAAGGTATCAGAAAACACCTAAAATTGCATCAAAAATACTATCAATAGCTGTATTTATACTGGAAGTTATCGTACATCCATACGTAGTGGCAATGTAAGTAGCGTTTGATAAGATAGCGTTTGTAACATTTAACAGAAATTGAATGATTATTAACGGTATGGCATATTGTGTTAACACCGCACTTAATAAATTTACCAGGATGATCAAATTTCCAAGAAAAATTGCTCTTATTCCATCAATGACGGCAGCTATAGGGGCGATTACGGAGCAGATCAGATTCAGTACAGTGCTGATCACCGCCTGGATAGGCGTGAAGATACAGTATAATATCTGTTGTACACTTGTGGTAGGTTCGGATAGTCTTAGCAAATTGTAGGTAGCTGAGGGTGTTTCGGCTCTGACTACATATTTTCTCCCTAGTATTAGGTCCTTTGTGGGCGAACCGGACGTGGCGGAAATTAGGATCTGGAAAACCAAAAGCCACGCTTATAATCTCTCTGGCATTTTCAACATTAAGGGATTTCCCTTATTTTGCTTAATTTTTGTGAAAAAATAGGAAATTAATTATCGTTTTACTTACAGGTACTACGAGAAATAATATATTATATTTAAAATACATTTTTGTACAATTGTCTGGTGATATACTTGACATGTGTGAATGAGGAGCTTGTAAATTTAAACTTTAATGTGAAGTTATCTGCTTAAAGCAAATAGAAAGATTAACGTGATGTTTTTATACACACAACAACTGATTGTTCTAAGATGTTGCAGATGTATTTAAATTTTTAAATCTAGATTCAATAAATTGATGGTCAGTAGGAGGAGGTAAATTAGATGTCTTTGGAACTTGATATGAAAACGTTATTAGCAACGTTAAAAAGTTGTTTAAACTGAGGGTACTGTCGACTTAGATCTGTTAGAAGGAAAACGGGATTTTCAGTTTCAAGATTTATTACAAAATTTTTACTCGGGTGTTTACACTTATTATTATAGTTGCTTTCCAAATTTTTGTAAAATTCAACGTAATGTTCCAAGGCTTATTTTGTTTGTTAGAATATGAACAGCGTTTTATAGATGCTGATAAAAGCTTTTTAACTAGCCACATCATATTTTATTATAAAATTATTTTTATGTAATTTAAACTTGAAGAATAGAAAAAATGATTTAAACCAGTTTTACCAGTTGATTTTTCTGCCTTGTTAATTAGTGCAATAAAATAAAATTTTATAGAAAATTCCTATAGTTTACCATAACAGGTATCGATGTAACAGTAATTTATTTCATGTAATTTTACTTAGAACTGATAAAAATAGAGATTAAGGAAATCGTAAGAAAAGCTGAGTCACTATATGCAATCTCTTTTTTATTTTTGTTATGTAATGTAATATTAATGTATTTTTAACATAATAATAATATATTTATTGATTTCAGAAAACATTGTCGAAAGTTTGCCATTATTATTCTAGATGTAAAAATTTAAAAAAAAAACAGTTAAGAGAAAATTAGGTGTCCAAGTTATATTGTCTAAATAATATCAACGTATTTTCCTGAAACTGCCAAGCTTATTTAATCTTAATCTACCGATTATTTTTTTATACTTATTCATTGATAACTGGGATTTTCTAGAGTGGTTGGATTTCTTGTGTCACAGTCGTCATTAAAGTTGTTAGATTATGTAATCCAGGCTTTGCTTCAAGTAGTGAGTTTATTATAAAATGGTCAGTTTTTTTCTGTAGTTTAAATATTCGTGCAGCCTCTGGGGATGAGCCCCAAGCAATTATTGCATAGCTAATTGTAGCATATACAGGGTGTCCCACGATAAGTGTGGTTGGTTCGATGAAATATGCCCTCAATCATTCCTGAGCTACTCCCGTAACACCTAAATTATTAACTTAGTTAATAAATTAGAGTGATTGGCAATAAAGATTGCCAATCACTTTTTTTACCATAAACTATTTAATCGCTCTGCTTTTAATGATAACATAAAAAGTGCCAGCTATCGCTCATTCTTTCACGTTATTATTTAACTTTATGAATATGTTCTTGGAATCCATTTATGTTATGAAATAATCTGAACCTACTTACCAAAATAAACAAATTTCTGGATTCTCAGTAACTCAATTATGGATTATGCTGCTGCATTGTTTTAATTACATTGATGAGATCTTGATATCCTTGATAAGAATTATTATAATGGCTTGTTTCGGTTGTTTGTTCGTCTTTTTTGCAGGTTCTAAATTTAACCTTGGGTAACAGTATGAAATGCGACAAGAAAAATTTGGTTTTCCATCGGACGGCAAAATGGACAATGATGCAAATTATTGCTTGTATAGGAGGAATAGGTTTTTTGGGGTCACCAAACTCTAATAAGAATCTTAAGTTAGCCTATTTTCTGAGACCCGTGTTCCGCTCGGGTATATTTCAATAACAAGGAGAGTGCATAGATATCGATCATATTGCAGTAGACTGACTAGTTGTAAACGTTTGTTTGTTTGTCGAAGCATAGTTGACAAGAATTTTGGCTTAATTTGCTGTTTGTCAAAGCTAAATCTACCTCATTGTATTATAATTATGTAAATTCCACTAGAAAGTTAATGATTTATGAATCGAAATACGCAGTTTATTTACCAGCTATTATACTTATCGTATTTCAAAATTTTTTAAATAAATATTTGCAGCAAATCGTAATTAAACCATGTAACGTTGTTTCTCGCAAGTAACAGAAACAAAATACGACTGCGGTGTTCTAAGAAATTATTTAATCCAATTATTTAGTGAAAGATTAGTTTGAACCGCTTTATATAAAAGCGAAAACAGCAAACATTTCTCTCAAGTCCTCTGCAAAATGGCCTTAACATCTACTCTGTGCTTCGTAATAACCGTAAGTGTTGAATTTTTTACAATTTATTTTTTTTAATCTACCTAACCGATTGTGTGTTTTAGACTCTGGTGGTTAGCGTAACTTTGGCCTCGCCCTTGGAAGCACCACAGCCAGTATCTCGCGTTCAAAGAACCGTCCCGTCGGAGGACCCAGCGCAAGAACTAACCAGATTGATCAGTGAACAGTTGTCCCGCGCAAATGTCCAATCATTTCTGAAAGATCTACTTCCAAGCTCTGTAGTTAACCTGCGTAGCACGTTGGCTGATGAGGACTTGCTGGCAACTTTTGTTAGAAGCTACGTGCAAACTCCAGAACTTAAGTCGACCTTGCTGCGAGACTCAGCTAGTGATGACGTTCAATCAGTGCTAACCGTAATCAATTCCGAGTTAGGGGGGCCTCTGCTAGTTGTCTCGAATGGCACTGTAACAATTGATGTTGATGCCTTGGTAACCATAGCTATTAACTACGCACAAGGATATATTCAAGAGACGTATCCGAACGACGTTCTTCTACAGATCCTTATTACTGCCGTCGTTGAGGCACAAATCAAACAAGCCTCCCCTGTACTAACATCACTTTTAGCTGACAAAGGCATACCCGTGGAGTGCGTAAACGCAATCGTTTCTGCCCTCGGTGAATCTAACAGATCGAAACGCGATTTAAATTCGCTCATCCTAGATCTGCTGCGACCACAACTAGCTGCTATTTTATTGCCTATTCAAGCTCAATTCGACTCGGTGCTGAATAATGTTACCTCATTTATATTGTCGTTTTATGTAGCCAGCGAGCCCAGTTTTCCGTTGTTTGGTATGATAACCAACGTTACGAACACGGTGTGTATCAGATTCGCTGAAGTTGTGGTGGTTTTCCAAATGAACGTCGATGTTATTTTTACGAATATTATCAACGGAACTAGCATCAGCACCAGTAGGAGGCGCAGAGATGTTGATTTGGAACTCGACAATTTGTATGACTTCGACAGAGTTGACCTAGCCGTTTCCCATAGACGTGTAGCAAGATCGCTGGATTTAATTGGTGGCCTGTTTGGCGCTGTAGCCGAATTCCTGAACACGCTGCTTAAGAATATTTTCATCGGCATTTTGTCTGCGCAGTACGCAAATATCGGACAGCTTGTTACGACGCCCCTGAGGATTGTGGTCAATTGGTTGATAGATCAGGTTCTGCCCTGCAGTACTTGTGCATCTATTGTCTAAAGAAGGTCCAAGTTTAAGGTCGATGTTTCAGCGTTGTTTGTGGATTGTCGCATTTATCTTCAAAATCTAGAAAACGGTAAAAATTAATATAATTTTCTTGTATTTGTAAACAATCTGTTTAACTTCATTCGCAGAACCCGCCATAAATTAGTACCTGTATTACTTAGAAATATATATTTATTGTTGAATTTTAATAAATATTATATATCTGTTTATTTTTTTTATGTTATTCTTGTTTAAATATATTTAAATAACACCCAGATATTCTTGTTTTTTTATTCATTTGTTTATGCCACGTCTTCATATTTGCACAGTACATATGAACGTTCATTAGAACTGGTACATTCGGAGGTTAAGTATTGATGCTCCGTGAAAACTACGTCAGTGACAGTGCGTCAAAGATTCAAACATCTACAATAATTTATATCAATTCTCATCTGCTACATGTCAAACATTATTTGAATTAACGGACCGTTACCTAAAAAGGGTGAAAAAGACGTGCCCGTGATAATACCGTTTCTGTTTGTGAGCTTCAAAAATAAATATAGCGTTACTTGCTAAAATATAATTGTTGTTTGTAAAATTATCTTTCCATTCCAATCGGTAATTCTAAAGCAAACTCACCTTGCTTTGAATTCAGATAAGAAAGTTGACACTTTGTATTAACTTCTTGACAAGGTAATCCTTTTGATAAATAGAATCGTGTGGATGTTATTATGAACTTGACTTTTAACACCTTAAGATTTACTGTATTATCTCTGCCATGATGTTAGTAAGTTCCGCGATTCATATAATCGGAAATTGTTGAGAAATAACTTGAGACTTCTGGTTCCTGGGTTTCTTGACTTTCCTACAATTCCACTGCGTAGATACAAGAACAAATGATAGGCTTGTATAAAAATTATATTTGTAAACAACTCTTACTCTTTTTAATTGTTTCAGGTAGACACCATACTACGTGCCAACGAATACACGCATGAATTCAGTGAAGGTTCCGTCAAATCTTACGATTCGAATCAATTAGCTTCCAATAACCCCATAGAGGATACAAGATCTGAGGCGACATGTTTATTGACAACAGGTAATCAAAATATGACAGAAAACCTCCTACAATACTAATAATAAATTTTGTGTTATCTTTTGACCTAAAAGGCTAAGGAGAGCAACTAACCATAATAAAGCCGTTTTATATGTCCAAATTCTCTTAATTCCGCACAAAACACGCACACACGAATAAATACGATCCTTTTAAATTGTTTAACACAAAAGCCAAACTCAACAAAAAGTTTTGCATAAGATGCTGACACCACAAACAGAACAGGTTAGGTTTCTGACGCTGCAAAACACAAAACTGACGTGCAAAAAGTGGTTTATCAAATATGGCCAATTAAGAACTTCTGTCGTTCGAATTATTGCCCCCACCACCGATAGCTTACCTCCTTTAGCTTTAGATATTTACCCATTGGGGTGATATCACAACTAACCTCAAAAATATGCCTTTTTTCTAAAATTTTCGAATAATATGTCAATTTTATCAAAAATCTGCTCGGTTCCTGTACTATATCAACTAAACTCTTGTTCAGTGCATTATTAATAAAGTTTTAATTTCCTTTATTAACTTAATAAAATAAAATCCTTTTTGTTGGTTGGAATTCCAACCTATAATTCAGCAGTCTATTTTTAGTAATTGAAACTTTATAAATCTACTGTCTGAGAGAGTTCTTAAACGTTTGCCTTAACACCAGCACCGAATGGCATTCTTCCCGGCGCACTTTTAACAGCGACTATTGTTTTAAGGATTTCTGGTGGGCGTGTTCGACGGGCACGGTGGAGGTGCATGCGCCCAGGTTATAGCGAAGCGTCTTTACCACTACATAACAGCATGCCTGCTACCTCACGAAAATTTGTTACATTACCTGTTATCCCTTGCCAAGTCAAATTCACCCGAACTAATCAGATCCTACAATGACAAAGTACAATTCGTCGACGACGTAAGAGATATTTACACGAAGAGTTTCATCAAGTTCCTAACGGACCTATCAGAGGTATGTTGTATTTGATTATTAAACGTCACTCTAGTTTCTTTTGTTTATTAATTCTTTTATTTACGTCGCTATTTCAGGTAGGTCACAAACAAAATTTCGAAATGCACGAAGCAATACAGAGGGCGTTCCTGAGGTTAGACGAGGATTTATCCAACGAAGCGTTGCCGCAAAACGGCCAGCCCTTGAACCTGAAAACGATGTCGGTAGCGATGTCAGGGGCAGTCGCTTGCGTGGCTCACATCGATGGCCCTCACCTTCATGTCGCCAACGTCGGTGATTGTTGCGCTGTATTAGGTAAGCAAACCGTAGTATTTGCAAGTAGAACGTTAAATGAACGACTTTTTGCAGGCACGCTTTCCGAAACCAACTCCTGGGTGGCGAACAAACTGACAACCGAGCACAACGCGTACAACCAATCAGAGGTGGATAGGATAATAAAAGAGCACCCGTACAACGAGGGGGCGTCAGTGATCAAGATGGATCGACTTCTAGGCCAACTGGCACCGTTGCGCTCGATGGGTGATTTTAGATTTAAGTGGAGCAAGGAAATATTGACGTCGGTCGTTGCCAAACATTTCGGAGACCACGTTATTCCCCCGAACTATCACACCCCGCCTTATTTGTTGGCTCTACCCGAGGTCACGAATCGCAGACTAACACCTAGGGATAAATTCTTAATCATCGCCACGGACGGTTTGTGGGATGTAATGACGCCTCTGCAAGTGGTTCGCCTCGTTGGGGAACACATGAAGGGAAAAGTCACGCTGAACCCACTGAAACTGCCTAGGAAGAACATGAAGATAAGCGAGATAAACGAAATGCTTCTCCAAAGGAAGGAGGGGCTGAAGATGAAACCGAAGGACTCGAACGCCGCAACTCACATTATTAGGAATGCCTTGGGCGGTACGGAGTATGGCATCGATCACATAAAAATATCGCAATTGCTCAGCTTGCCCGATGACGTGGTTAGGGTGTTCAGGGACGATATCACTGTCACTATTGTCTATTTCGATTCTGAGTATCTTCGGCATTGCCCCGCGTAGATATGGCTTTAGTTGACTGTTTCTTTGTACAATATTGTAATTATATATACATATTTATTTGTTCTTCCGTTGACTGTGCAATTCTTGCTCACTGGCAATGTGTGGAAACGTTGCACCCAAGTTAGGAGACAAATTCTAATGATGTCCATTAAATACATGGTGAATTAGCCGCAGTCGGTCGAAAACGAGCCACATATTGTCAGTGATGTTGCTGTGATGTTGATAGTCAATTCTTATGTGTTGTTGAAGAGAGTAAGAAAAAACTATGATATTTGAATATACTAGACTGATTATAATAAGAGAGACTTAAATATCCAAGAGGTGCTGTAGATATTGAAAAGTTGAATTTTGTATTCTAGTCTGTCGGAAAGGATAGTGAGATTTATGCATCAAATATGTATATTAAATTTGTATGGGGGACAATAAGATGTAGCAATTTAGTTAATAGTCCAGTCTCCAGGAGGTTGTCGCTGGAAGAAAAGGATCGGACAAGTAGAATGGTAGTCTAGGGTAACCGTAATCTGAATTGTTAGGGAAAAATATGGGTAGGTTTAGGAATTATTAACTATGAAATGTGCAATTCTGTTTAAAACTGTTTTTTACTTACATATCCAGGACCAATAAGACGCGAGGTTTAACGAGATAAAAAAGTTCCATAGCTGTCTGGGCAAAGCACTGACACAGTTCGCACAAACCCCAAAACGCTAGATACAAGTTAGTTTAAAATAAACCCATTTAGATGAGCACAAAAATTTAAAAAAATTGTTTCAAATGTAGTTCCAATTCTTTTGCACTTATAACTGAAAAATTGTGCATTTAATAATTATTAATTTCTAAACCTACTAATATATTTTTTTGCAATGCAGATTGTTTTCTCCTGCTATTGTTCTACGGACAAAATTCTATCCAAAAGTTTTTCCCTTTATCTTTGGAAACTGAATTATAAGTATCATAGTTTTTTTAAATAAATCTTTGATATTCGATCAACAAAATAAACAATGTGATCTGTTAGTTATGCTTTATATAGATTGTTAGAAATAAATTTAAGAATCAAATCAAGGATTGGTTTAATTTTCCAGTTTGTTGGTATTAATTTTCCAGTTAATATTGTCTCGAAAAAATTAGGATATAATTTATTTTTAAATCTGCATCAAGAAGTGCTCTGTCTAAGAATGAAAAAACCGTATTAAAATATTTTCATAAAGAATGGAAAAATGAAAATGACAAAAATCAGTTTTATGCCTATGAACCAAAAACAAGATGATTTCACCAAAATATTTTTGCACATAATATTAAGCCTTGATAAGCTTTACATTTGGTGTCGATTTAACCTACCTTGTATCTCTTACCGTTTCCACGAAAAGTGGGACACCCTGTATAACTTATTGTGTCCTGGAACTGGGTTAAGTGAAGGCGACTCGTCTTTCTATTTTATCCTTGAAATAATGAAAATTAAACACAACATCCTGATAGAATCAATCACCAAGGAGAATTTTTTTGGATACAAATAAATATTTCCTGGAAAATTATCCCTTTCTGATTACTTATGCATCCATTTACAAGTATTTTTGTATAAACTATGCCGTTACTCGGAAATCAAACTTGGAACAAATTATATTGTAACAAGCGATGAAAATATTGGTGAACATATATTCGTGACGTTACGTTAAGAAAATTAGTGTTGTTAGAGCTCCTGTCGCTCAAAATTAGTGCCAGCTTAGAATGATTAATAGAACAGTGCCTTGGAGGCTTTTGATGTATACTCGGGCCAAAAAGAGTAGTCAGTAGAGCAAAAAGTTATCGGCAATTCTTCAAAGCATTTAGCTGTTATGGAATACAGAAGCGGCAGCTCGTTTTACCATATAATCCCATATAATTCAAAGTAATATATCAAGTTTTATCCGCCTACCAGAGACGAAAACCACAACTAGGTCATTATGTGTAATTGCTATAGTCAACCAAATAGAGTACATGTTTGAACGTGGCGCCTTCTACCCAATAATTTGTTCGACTACTAGGAAGGTCGTCGAGCAAGTCTATCGTAGCGCATTCAGTGGCGTCACATATGCTGCAACGCAACGGATGTGCATTGTTCAACTGCGTTGCTATACCTAATTCGTGGAGATAATGTTGCCAGATGTAAGCATATTATTTAAAATTTAAGACATGGTAACTCATACTCATGCATAATTAACACAATCCGCTTTCATTTGTTCGAATTATGGAATTTATGAAATTCGTAAATCCGTACGCCCCTGGCTCTACTGACTACTCTTTTTGGCCCGAGTATAGTATACTTCTAGTTTCTTAATATTTCTATTCAGTCATATAACGTCGTGCTGGGGAATTACAAGAGAAATTTGAAAACTAAAAAATCATTAATGTTGCAGAATTTCAGCTGCTAATTTATGCTATTTTAAAAATACTGTAGTCAGTGATAATCGTTTTATGATTAGCAGGATATTAGCGTTTAAGTTGGCTTTGACGTGTAGATTAATTATTTATACAATTCAGTCCTACAATTTTGATTGTACAATATATTTATATGAGAATTTAGTTTTGTTTTTGTTGTATATTTTAATAAATCATTAAATTTAATCTTCGTTTTATTAGAATATTACTAAAAAAATATTGCCGTTTGTTGTACAACAAAACTGCAAGTTAATTATACACTTTATTTAAAATTTATTTGAATACAAATATAAACTATTTCATCTAAAGTAAAAATTATAAGGCTTGTATAACGTATAAATTAAAAATAAAAATGACAATTTAAATTTATTAATAAAAAAATAAAGCGACACTTAATCGTCTAATCAAATAACATGTAACTCTTTATCTAATTAGGTAGGTACCTGTTGCAAGAATTTTTACAATAACAATTTGCTTGTGTGAATTTTAAGTTTACCTTTGCGATAAAAGAATAATTATATTACAGAAATCTCACTTATAACAACAGCAGCTTTAACCCTCCTGGCCAAAATCTTCTTTAAATTTCTCTAGTTTAGTCAAATCCTCATCGTTTACGGTCGGTTTGGAAGTGGCCAGGGATCGTAACATATCATTCTGTAAAAAAATATCTTCATTTAATTTCATCCATTGTGACAAACTGATTTTCTTACCAAGGTAACTGGCGGTTCGGCCAGCTTTTCGCCGTCCACTTCCATCCAGGACATCTCAATCGCTCCGGGATCGCCCGGTGAGCACGGTATAAGCATATCATCAAGGATTACATCGGGGTCCTTGGGACTGGGCCCTCTTATTTTCTTGAAATGCGTCGCGGTTTGAACCTTCCGCACCGGCTGCATTAGCGCATCCCTAACTACTATACTTATATCAGCACCGGAATACCTAAAACAAAATAGAGCGTGCCAAGACTCTCTGGGCGGCAAATAAACCATCTATCCTTACCCTTCCGTCTTTCTAGCTAATTCCTTAATATCTTCCTCGGTTAGTTCAGTACGTGTATTTCCTAAATGCAACTTAAACATTATGGCTCTAGCAGGCTCCTCGGGCAGGGGGATATAAATACGTTTCTCGAATCTTCTACGTATCGCAGCATCCAGCACCCACGGAATATTCGTAGCTCCCAAGACCAAAATGCCTTCCGTGTCGTGCCCCACTCCTACAGCGATAAAAAACAACTAAATGAACAATTACACTTACTATCGATTAAAATACCTTGCATTTGCACTAGGAATTCAGTTTTGATCCTCCTAGCGGATTCGGATTCGTTGTCAGAACGGGAAGAACAAAGAGAATCGATTTCATCTATGAAGATAATGCTGGGTTTGTGCTGGCGGGCCAGTTCAAACAAGTTTTTAACCAGCTTTTCGGATTCTCCCAGCCATTTCGACACCAGATCGGAGGAGGAGACGGAGAAGAATGTCGAGTTGTTGGCCTCCGTTGCCACTGCTTTGGCCAGGTAAGATTTACCAGTACCTGGAGGCTAGAGATATAAATGTTAAGGAGATTTTGTTAGCATGTTTTAAAATCTACAGTGGCGTTTCAGTCTGTGATTTTTTTGGAAGAATTCATTTTTAATTTAACTAGTCAAGAAAAAGAAAAAAAAATAATTTTTTGGTTAAGGAATGTTCTAACAGTTATATAAAAAAGGAAATTGCAACTAGTATCAAAAATTAGACAGTATATTGATATTTTTATAGAAATTTACGTTATAAGGACTTGGAATAAAAAATATTGACAAGTAATAAAAGAATTGAAATACTTCACCTTGAATTACATGTGCAATATAGCTATTTGTTTAGATAATAGAAAGATAATCAAAACTATATAAAACTGGAAAGATAACTTAATTTTTTTCGGAAATAATAAATTTTATTTCAGACGTGATAAACCTAAATTTTGTTAACATAAACGACACTCACATAATAGTTTTACTTACATGTCGTAAAAATAACCACAAATTATCCTAACGGTACACGTATTCACTCGGAAAAGGTGGGACAGGTTATATATAAGAATAAACTTCCGAAAGCAGTAAATTTGAGGTTATGTATGTCAAATATTATGGTGTCCCAGTTTTAACTTGTACGATTTACATTTACAATTAATCGATTGAACGATTATAATACATAAGGTTGACGGCGTGATTTTACTCCAACTCTACTTACTCCAAACAAAAGAATCCCCTTCCACGGGACTCTTTTACCGCTAAACAAATGAGGGAATCTAATAGGCAAAATCACAGCTTCCTTGAGAGCTTCTTTGGCAGCGTCAAGCCCAGCTACGTCGCTCCATTTCACGTGGGGTTTTTCTACGACAATGGCCCCTTCCAATTTGCTCTGCAATTTCTTTTTGTCTGGGTCATCCTCGTCATCGTCACTATCGCTCTTTTTATCATCTCTAAAAATAAGCTATTATCGAACTTGTTACGAGAGCCTTATAGGTGCTACGGAAGTGCTTTTTGGAAAAAGTAAAAAGGATATACATTAAAATATAAAAAATTACGCAAGACAGAAAACTAGTATTAAATTCAGGGCATTTTCAGGATGACCACCTTATTTTACTTACTTGGATGATCCGCCATCTAAAACAGGTTTTTTCTTCCCCTTTTTAAGGGAGGCCTTAATTTGTTCAGCTCTTTCAAGATACTGTACACACTTTGCTCTAATGCTCTCTTTCGCTTTATCCCCTTGTGCTTCATCTACAAATATTTAACACGTTACGCTACCACAAATACTTGTTTGAATCTCGTAACTAGGTATAAAACTTACACTTTATAGCATGTAGAAAATATTCAACCCCATGTTCATACAGTCGCAAAGCTTCTTCGTAGTTTTTATTTCTGTCTTCTTCAGTGGCTCTAGTAACCAACTCAATAGCTTTCTGTAACGTTGTTCCAGTTGCCATTTTAATTATATATTTCTCAAAAACAATGAATCACTCAAACAGATCTTTTTCCCTGATACTGATCAGGTAATTTCTGACACCTCCAGGAAACCGCACTTTATGTAAAAAATCTAGGCCTAACTCAATTCAGACGGATTGAAACGGTGGACGACAAAAAAGCATGTTTGAAAATATCAATACTATGCTTATTTTTAGAAATTATATCAAAAATATTACACACCTAATTATTGGTAAAATGACAGTTCGGGCTCATTAAAATGTATTTGACGTTTATGATTTTATGAATAATACAATGACGCCACCAGACTCACATATTGAAACTAAATTGTACGAGGAGCGATCAAAATATTTCGTATTGATGACGTAAATGGCCAGTATCGTAACTAATTACATGTATAGAACAATTATTTCCACAGAAATGGGATAATACATTCGAAAGCCAAGTTCTCATTGCCAGAAATATTGGAAAATCTGTAATCGCACGAAGGTTTTATATTGTAAAAAAATGTTTTCTAAATGATCCTTATAAATGGCTACAAATGAAGTGACCTTAATGTTAGGCAACCATATATACACTTAAAGGTATTGCATGTTGCAGAAATAACAGAATGTATAATTGGTTGCCTATTTCTTGTTAACGGTTTATGTAGGATTTTCATATTATACGCAAATTTTCAAACGATTTTCACGAGGAATTGGAATTAGTACCAGTATTCAGTACTATTCAGACAAAAAAAAATCGTAAAGGCGCTGACTCTTTAAATATCAGGAAAATGTCAGGTTACGATAGGCTTTGGGCTGTATAAAATAGGGAATTCGATAGGATTGAGGTTGTTGGTGAATTTGTAATAAAAATAAAACTGTTTTATGATTTATTGTGTACGTTATTGTATTGTTTACAGACCATGATCATGACAACAGTTAAAAAAATCTTCGGCACACATTTATTGAATTCCATATGAATTAGGTACATATCTACACAAAATTAACATATTTATATAAAATAATCTTCATTCAAACATTATAACATTAACAAAGGACGTTTACTATCAAATTCCAAAGCTTAAAGTAAGAATCAGTCACACCAGCAAGCTGTGATATTGTTTTATAGACAGGGCTTTAAATACAATTACAGGTCATCTGGTCAATAAGTTTTATTAAGAAGTAAAAAGGACTCGGTTAGCCAAGCCGATTTATTGATTATATTTATTCTAGAAGGCAAAAACAATTTTGCGTATACAAAATATGTATTACCGATAATGAATTCGACTATGAATGCCTTTATTCCTGTTCGTTTCACCACGTTAATTTGATATGTTTCTCTTATTTCGAACAATTGATTTATTTTGTTGATTAAGAGCGCGGAAGCCCTGTCTATAAAAATGTACGAAATATAAGAAGTGTACAACAAAATATAAGCGTAAAATAGTGTCACTCAGTGCAAGTATAAAAATAAAAAATGTACAGATCTCTCAATTTACAAAGAATTCTTAAAAAACCTTATAGAAAATATTTGTTTCCTTAAATCTGATAAAAAGACTTACCGAAATAATAGAATTTTTATTTTTACAACTACTTTTATATCATAAACAAATATAGTACTTGAATACTGTCACTGATAATCTGGATATTTTAATACGGAGCGCTACTTCATTAATAACGGCATAGGATTTCCACACAACAAAATTGGCCGATATCAACAAAACAGCCCCGTTTCTTCTTCCTACAGCATAATACCTTAAGATAAACTACAGGGCTGATAACGACTTACCTTAAGAAAAATAAATGCGATTCTATTCTAATTTAAAATACAGTGCCGTGTCTAGGGTATTACATGCCTAAGGCAGGAGTGCTTCTTGGTGCCCGGATAAGATAATAATAAAGATTAGCCTAAAAAACGACGCCTTAAAGTAGTTGCCTTGCCACGTTACGCCTAAACACGGCCCTGGAAAACTTGCGGCTTTCTTCTTTTGGCAACCCTGTATCTCTTTGTGATGACGAAAACCTTTGAAATAATATTGATAATTCAAAGAAATTTCAAGGTTTTATTTACATGATGAAATGTAGCTTTTAATAATTAAAATCGTTTGGCTTTACGAAATGTATAGAAACAATATTCAGATTTATTAAATAATAATTGGTACTTGTAAATATTCGAAAACTCTTATAAAAAGGAAAAATATATAAAAATCCACCATTTAATAAAAGAGAGTTATGGCTTATTTTTTACCCGACCCTGACGTGCAGATAAGAGCCAAGCCAGCGGTGAAGACGGCCCAAAACAGAAGTGTCGCCTCCAAATGATTAGTTACGTATCTGATGGTGTCCAACGCTTGTTTCCATATTGGGTTGACCACTTGCCTAGAAATAGTGGGCAACAAATTCCTAGCCTTTAAGAAGTCTATCAAGGCCGGAGAATCCTTGGTGAAGGCAGGGAAGTATTCTCCTACTCTCTCGCGAACCCACCAAGTAGATTGTGATCTGAAAAGTAGCCAATCAAGGTACATGGTTGTAAATGACTAATTCGATTTTTTTTTTTAAATATCGTTTCCTTAAAATTAGTTGCTTACCTTTGGTTCCATGTGGTATATTTATACCTATAAAGAATGGCCCTGAGGAACTTTGGTGGCTTTTGTGTAAATGGCGAATGTAGTTTGTCCAAGAGTGCCAGGACTTCCGGCTTTCCCACCAAAAGTCTATGCGTTAGGGAGAGCAGCCAAGGTTGTTTGTCGTACGTGCTGTAGGCGGCCCAGTACATCTGCCAATCCAATTTTGGGGCGTAGGGAGCTGGCAGAGTAAATAGTATAAACCAAAAGAACAAGAATTCCAGTAAAAAAATGTTCACTTACCAACAAAAGGCAAAGAATGGTTTACGTTTCCAGGCTTGTACAAGAAATTGTACTCCTTCCAGGGTCCTTCTATGTTGTCGGATCCTTCGAGGACAATTTCCGGACGCCCATCTACTCCTGCCATCCTCGAGAACAAACCGTATTGATTAACAGCGTGTAATTTATGAAGTCTATTGTAGGCGACACGGACTGAGGGGATCACAGTAGAGTTGGCTGTAGGATGCAGAGAAGCGAGTGGAACCTGCATTGGTAAAAGCGTTTATTTTAAAGTCCCCGACTGGTTGTTGAGAAACTACTTACTGTGTTTGAGAAGAACAACAAAATGGCAATAATTCCGTAGAAGACGGTTGAAACGATGCCAAACACCTTGCTTCCAGATCCTTGACTGTCAAATAAAACGTTGGATAGGGTGTATAGGACGGTCCCGGCTAAAGAGAGCAGGCCGAAATGTATGGTGTACGTTAATCCTTGGCTCAAAAGGTTGTCGAATTGACTTTTTGTAAATGCTAAAAACCAAAATGTATTCAATTGGTATTTAAAAACCAGAAAAGAAAAGTAAAAGCTTACCAATATTTGAATCGATTTGAGTTCCATTAATTTTTAGAGAAAATAATAGTACCACGGCGTATACAATGGCACCGTGTATGAGTACATTGAGGATTGTGCTAACAATGGACCATTTGCTCAGTGATTTTCTCCGTCCATAGAAAAACTGATCGTCTAATAGGGACAGGAGCAGAGTTACGATTAACATGTTGGAAAAGTCAAAGTTACCAGTGAGAACGATGCATATTTGTAGAATGATCTGAAATAAAAATAGACGTTTTTTTTATTAAGATGTAAAAATGGACAAAAGCAGAAGCAAAACAAAATTTGAATCTTGTTTAAATAACAAATAACCGCATAAGTTTGAGGTTGAGGGTGAAGTTGGACAAAAAACAAGAACTTTCACTAAAAACTTGTTTCATTGTAAATATTTTCAATCCGGCCCTGGTTTTGGGCAAAGAATTCTCAAAGACGGACCTGGCATCTCTTGTTTAGGCAACCAACATTACACTTTCTGATATTGCAGGTTGCGGATACGATATCTTTTGTTTTAGCGTCCTGTTGTTTAGGCAACCAAGATAGCACTTTCTGATATTGCGGGTTGCCTAGGCGTCTGCGATAATTACAAAAAATGCATTCTGCTACAAGAAGTTTCTATTTATCAGTACAAGTAAGAAAATGGTTTATTTGGACATCAAATACCACTTAAAAGTTCCTAAATACTTTTTACAAGCTGTACTTACCTGGAAAACAAAGCTCGTTATCCTTACGCTCCTTATTGGCACAAGAAAGAGGAATGGCAGGATAATTTCGCACACATTGGCAAACACTTGGACCAATTTTAAGTTCCAATGAGGCAAGTGATGAGAGTACCACGACAACGGGCTTGGCAAGGGCATGGTTTCGAAATGATAATACAGAGCTGAAACGGATCGCAAAACTTAAGTCGTCAATATTAAAAATATTAAACAAAGTTACCTGTTAAACTCCACCATTTTGGGCAGCCGCTGATGAACTTCGTTAAGCCGGTGGTAAGCAAGAACCTGAAGAGGAACCACTTCACCAGCCAGAAGCTAATGGTGTCGTTCGACGGGCCTTTAGACCCTTTCTTGCGACCAGGCAGTAACGGAGCCACGAGTATTGCCAGGAAACCGGCCTCAAGTAACAGCTCATCGCTAATAAAAAATCAATCAATTATTGACAAAATAAACAATTTGGATTTGTGATAGTGAAATAAGTTTACGTATTTCTCCCACAACGCATCCTCTTGTCAGTTTACGAAGGCAATAAAAACGAACGTAAATATTGTAATAACAAATCATTAATTGGCAAGAGATACACTATCAGCATCTAAAGTAAACATAAATAATGCATTAAAATGTGTTTCAAAACATGTAATTCAAACGAGATAATAAGGAGAGGAAACTTAATAAGACCTTTTTGTTTAATTTGTCCTAAAAAGTCAGTCAAGCGAATAAGATGAAATTCTACACCCGTGTTTATTATTACACTTAGGTATTTATGTTTGTGTATGCAATACCATAGTGGATAATCAAATAAAAATAGGTACTTACTAGCTTGCTGTTACAAAAGTTTGGCCCACTTGGAACAAGGAGAAGTATAAGGACCACAGCCCAGCAAACAGGGGGATAGTGCAGAATTTTTGAGACACCAATCTGGAATTAAAATAAAACGTTAGTTGATAGTAAGCAATAAGCCAGCGTTGCAATTCAAATACATTTTAGGTTCAATGACTGAATGGTCTAAAATTAGCAACCGTATTATTGTACTGTGAATATTTTTACATAAACTAAAAATAAATCTGTACATCTTTCTGATGGTCGAATTGAACGATATAAAAAATGTATTTTACTGCTTCCAGTTTATGGGAGGGAACAGACTAATTTTTAAGTTAGGATGGAACGTTTTGCCGATTATAAAAGACGTAAAACTTCGACTAGTGGAAGGAAGTCTTCATCATTAATGATAGAAGATTTCCCAATAATCAGATAATTATTATGCGTTGTATTTTTTTCAGCGTTAGTCGAGACGGTATTTTTGATGGTGGGTGTAGTTCATTTTAACGTTGGAAATCGTTTCGGAGTCGAAGATATTAATTTAATTAATGCCACAATGACTGACTGATTTTTCATTTAGGGGCCGCTTGAATTAGAAGCATGGAGCAGTAGTAGCTCGATGATTAATTTGTTCCTATGTAACTAAATTCTCTCTTTCAAGGTCATGCACTCGGCACACTGTTATTTATATCTACTGACAATTTGCACTTGAATGGCTGCAACAGCTGATTACAACTACAATTTTAGTGAAATAATTAAAATAAAATCAACAAAAAATTATTTCTGCTGATTCTATAATATACATAAAGATAAAGATTGTTTATATTGGTAATATTGACTATTATTAGTAATTCGTAACAGAGATTACCTAATGACTAGATAAAAAACCTCGCCTTAATTTTTCACGAAAACTTTTTGAATTATCGTATTAACGACACATAACGGACCATTTATATTTAAATTAAGTATGACATCCCAATTTATATTTTTCAATCGATCATTGAATTTTTTAATATTTGCGTTTTTGCACTTTATGTTTGAGTATCCCTTTATTAATAGTGGTAACATCTCGCCCACATTTAATTAAAAAGAGTAAGCGCGCAAAATGATCTGATTAATATAAATCCATTGATTTAAGATCCGAATCAGATTCTGATATAAAACTAGCAAAGTTACTAAATTATTTAAAAAATAAAAAGCCAGTTTGGAAATCAACCGCATGAGAAAAAGAACCACTCGCAGGGAATTAATTTTAATCTGGATATTATAAGATAGTAGATTTACAAACTAATTGCAGATAAATCGAATCGTATTTGATAAAGGCTTATTTTTTTCTGTTTTTATTACTTTGGCCTTGGATATTTTCCATTGGCCAGCTTAAGATTAAATTACCTTAGGAAGAAAGATAAGCGACACAGTATTATAGAAAGTTTAATTTATTTCAAGCAATGCAACGGTCAGAATCCAATGGACTCTTACATCTCAATTGAATTAAAAATACAAATTAAATATAATAACTTAATAAAATCCAATAATATATGATTCTTACAGTTGCTTTAAATATTAATAAGTTGTATCAATTTCAAAAGTCCCGCCAGTTTTCCGTTAATGACGTCAAAAACGGACGGTCTTGCCATTGGTTAAACTCCAAACAAATTTGTTTGTGCACGTGATGTCATAATACTAACCTCAAAAATATGCATTTTTTACGATTTTCGAATAATATGCCGCTTTTATCAAAATTTCTGCTTGGTTCATGTACCATCAACTAAAACCTTGTTCTGTGCTGGCCTTTGTCAGTCAAATCTAGCGGTTGCTTTGTAATTCGGGTTCTATAAATACGACCCATTGAGAAATTCCAATCAAATTTAGCGGACATTTTTGGGGCGGAGTCTATTCGCATCTGTTAGTGAGACAGAGTATAATTTTATTTCGATATCGAGAAAGAAGAAGAAAAGAAAAAACTGCATTAAAATATTCTCATAAATAAAGGATGTTATAAAGGAAAAACAAAAATGACTAAAATCAGTTTTTCGCTTATGAAATAAAACGAGTTGTTTTACTAAAATATTTTTAGAAAGCCTCGATAAGCTCTACGTTTGGTGTCATTTAACCTGTACCTCTTACCGTTTCCAAGATACCCATGGTGAGCACGATAAGTGGGACACCCTGTATGTTACAAAACTATATCTTGCCTTCCTATTGCAACTTTTTATAAAACTTAAGATCACGTTTATAAAATATTAGTGACGACTCTAAACCACGCAAAAAACTATTTCGTAATTATTATCGTCTACGATTTTAAAAAAACCTTAAAGAAATGGAAATATTTTATAAGCCTTAAAGAAATGGAAATATTTTATAAGCCTTTTTGGCAATTATAAATATCGTACAAGGATGTAGAACGTATTTTTAAAATAGGAACGTAGTTGTTATAACCATTATAAACACTTCTTTTGGTCCATTGGGCTAGAACTAAAGCAGAAAAAATGCTGCAACTTCATTTTGGGGAAATTTACTCGCTCGATCTTTGGAGTTTTATTTCAAGCTTCTCCTCGAGCGAATATGCGGAATGACTTATTATAAACGTGTCTACCAAGTTGCACATAGCTGCCATTTATGCTATGGTGGTAAAATTTGTTTAAGCTTTAAAATTAGAAAAAATACATATTCAAATCGATTTCTGGCTGGTTTGTTATGGTAATGGCTCCTTGGCTCTTTATAGTGAGCAGCCACTGGTCAACAACAAACCTAAGTAGTTTGGTTAGTCGCTCAACTGTGACAAGAGTTTTGATTTCTTAAAAAAGGGGTGTCTGTAGGTATAACGTATTATATCGTCGTAAGTTATTTTAACATATAATGCATTCTTACCCAGTAAAAGCCAAGAATGCCCCCAGCAGTGCTAGAACATCAAGAGCATAATTTGTGTCCAGTCCCAAGTAAGGTGCCAGCCACAACAATGTAGGTTGGTAATGTACTTTGGCAGAAAGAGTTTTATGTTTACTATTTTCTAATACTGCTTTTGCTGGCAACACACCATTATCACCATATAAACCTAGAAACAAACACCTTTTTTACCATGAAAGTGCCAGGAAAGGTTAATGACCACAGTGAAAATTTTAGAGATTAGTCAAATTAAAAAGTGGAATATTTTAATATGGTACAAACTATATAACAATACCACTACTTTTACTCGTATGTAGGTATACTGCTACTTAGATAAATAGCTACAAATAATGTCGAAAAAAAGCGTGTAATTATTCTTTTTATATTTACCTGGAATTTGAATATAAAATGACAAAAACGCTGAAAGATAAACAATACAAAACGCTCTGAGAAATAAATTCCTTGTGTACCGCAGAGGTATCATGTTGAGGGGTTAAATGTGATATTTTATAAAAGAAAACACACCATACGCGCACAACACGAATACGTAAACTATCGGAACGCTGCTTCGAATGAGTAGATTTTAGGAAGTCGATTTTGATGGTGATTTGATGGATAACTTCGCCTCCTGGGTTGGTCAACGCGACGACGCAGCAAAGCCGATCCTGGCGGCCAATCACAGCTCACCGCGCACGAGGCAGTGGTGTAGTTAGGACTTTTCGATTAAAGGTAAAAAATAAATTATTACATTTTTGACAGCAAGAAAATGGTGCAAACTGGTAATTATAGTTGTGTAATTGAGTTTGCTAAATTTATTTAAGGTGACGCAGATAAATATTTATGTACGAAAAATTAAAAAAAATAAAAGTTACAAATTAATGAATTCGAAATACCTGTGATGTTCTACGCCGCTGATGAGGATTCCCAAAACATGTTTTTATTTTAGAACAATTCTCAACCGTAAACACATTAAATTTGTCCATAACTGTATCTTTTACGTTTTATTAATTAAATGGGCACCTACTGAGTTATAAATAGACGTGTGTGTACTAAGTATTTTGCATAAATTATAAAATCTACAAACAATTAGGTAACCTATGACCAAATAATTTGTCGGAAATAAAATTACTTAGGTAATTTCTAATTATATGGAATTATAAAAATAAAAATAGATGTGAAATAAGATGGATATATATCATAGATGAATATATTATTTATAGAATTATAGAGATAAAAATCTAGTATTTCTGCGCATGCGTGGACACCGCCATAATAGATTTGTAGGTATTTCTCTTTTCTCTCAACCTTCAAAGCTTTGGCTAGTCATAAATTTCCATTACCCGCAATATTTTAAATGGAACTAATTCGTAGCCACGCGAAAACTGCAGTGGTAATAATTTTCAATTTTTCCGCGTGTCACCTATAAAAAATGGCGTAGACCATTCAGAGTTGTCAATGAAATATCACAAGGTGTCGCTTCTGTATTAATACTTGTGTGATATTAGTCGTAGTTCATATCTAGTAGATTCAATGTGCATCGAGTAGACATAATGGATGCTTATAAACACGAGTTAACCTAAAATAAATTTACCATCCCAAGAACTCGACCAGACAATCTGTGATAAACAATAAACCTCTGTGCTCCGATAGTATGTCGATATCTGACGACGAGGATGTCCCTCAGTTATCGGCTGATACGTTTGCTGCCTTACAAGAGTTTTACAAAGAGCAAGAGGAGCGTGAAAACCGCCTGAAACTAATTACCTCTGAAACAATACCCGATGCAAGTATAGACATCGAAGAAGATTGGGTGTGTGTTGATCTTGTTAAATTTGTGTTCGTAAAATGTACGAGTTTCTGTTTTAGCAACTTAGTCAGTTTTGGTACGACGATAAGACCATCGATGTTTTGGTAGACGTTGCTTTAAAGGCTGCGGGTCCAGGTGGGAAAATAGCTCTGGTGTCTTGTCCAACTTTGTATAAAAAAATGAAACAACAAGCTGACAACGACTGTGAAAGTAAATCCTTTATTCGTATATAATTTTTAATGTAACCATCAATCGACAATTTTTTTTAGTAACCTTATTTGAATACGATCAAAGATTCGCAATTTACGGAAAAGATTTTATGCTGTACGACTATAAATCCCCTTTATCAATACCGAGGGACAAATCTAGTTACTACGATATAGTTTTAGCCGATCCACCATTTTTGTCTGAAGAGTGCTTAACGGGAACTGCAGTAACGATAAAATTTCTAACCAAAGAAAAAATTATCTTATGTACAGGTAAAAACTGTTGTATTATATTAACTAGTGATTGATGCGGCTTCTATGTATCGTTTTTAGGTTCCATAATGGCCGACTTGGCACAACGATTACTAGATCTAAAGAAGAGCTCCTTTGAGCCAACGCACAGGAACAATTTAGCAAACGAATTTTGGTGCTTTTCAAATTTTAACATGGACGGGTTGTGACGAATGAAACGACGGCTTTAGTAATTATTTTTATTGTTAAGGGTGATATGTTCGCATGAAATGTATGTGTATTTACAACAAATTTTAAAGCATGTTAAAAAAGCTAATACAACAAATAAATATTATCAACATTTGGTGTCATTTATTATCTTAGGTAAACAAACAATAAAGTAGCGATACATTTACATATGCGGCATATAAATTTTAAATAAAAAAACATAACAGGAACGTAGCGCCATGCATATGGGAAGTTCAATTTTCTATATGCATAACTCTGTAAAGTTATAACCAACAGTAACGTTAACTTATAAATAATAATAATAATCACTTCATTTTGTTTTTTGTCTATTTAACTAACGATAGCACATACATTAAAGGCCCCACTACAAATGCGATATCTTGGTCCCGCCATATTTACTTTCCTCTGCATTTATTTCACACATATGTATCGCTGCTATTCTTGATTGATTTTTCAAAGCAGTTGGCCACAATTATTTGAGAGGATCACTATTGGGATCCCAACGGGGCGACAATGTTGGTTGTATAGAAAATTAAAAATAATATGGTATAAAATTACTTTTCTCCACCAGGTCCCAATAGTGAGAAACCTTTAGGAAGAAATATTTAGACAATTTATTGTCGAAATATTTACATCACGTATAGTTTTGCTATACTATATAAATAGTGACTTGGGATAGTCAAAATGGACATGATTATAGAGGAAAATGGAAAAAAATTGTTTAGACACGTATTTTTTGTTTTAAATAAAGCACCAACTTATATGAACGATAAATTTTTGTGAGTTATTACACTGTTTTTAATATTATTTTTCATGTCCGTAGAATATAGTATAGCAAAATTTTCAAGCATAATATGACTCTAACTTATTATAGGTAGTTACTTAATTTTTTTAACAATGTATATTTGATTTTTTAATTCCTGATTATACGTCACGGAAAATTACACATCTAGTCTTAGGCATTATTGGGAATTAAATTAGGATAACTATTTTAACTAGCTCTAATAACACATATTCGTTTGAATTATATTTTTATTTCTCCTTAAAATTAAACCGAGGTCTTTGACACTCATTTATTTTTTCCGAACCAAATTTTTAAAAAAGTTATTCCATGTCTCAACCTCAACAATGCCTAACTTTAAATAAACACATTGCTTTATATCATCACACAGGATCATCTTGCAATATTTTCATCACTCAAATATATACAAAACCACAACCTTCTTGGGTGGAACAAGTCTCGTAACATCGCTAACTCTTAACAATCATTAACATTAATATAGGCCTGCGAGTTTCTATATAATAACATTTCTAATAGTACCTGTCTAACCTACAGACATCGCCTGCTTTAAGTACAATATACACCGGGCGGGCCGAATTTCACTGCATAAGGGTACTCAGGCACTTTTACTGTCTAGGCGGTAAAAATGCATGTTTCAGTGGCAGTCAAATGCCCATAAAATCAAAGTTACATATGCGAAAGCCAAGAGAAAGAACTTTAGCTAATTCTAATCAGTCGGCGAAAAAATTCAAGTTAGATTGACGACTTTGGCTGGATTCGCAACGGAGGCTATGAAAGAAGTGCAGATAAAGCTCGGATCACCCTGTATATATTTATTTTTAAAATTTCTTAATGTACGGTCAACAATAAATATGCAACAATTCCTTTGTCAGCCCAAAATTAGTGGAAAACTGGAAATCTTTGATATGATCCTAGCACGGGGAGTTTCGACGAACGCCAAACGCAGTAGGATTATATTAATATAGTAATTTACAGTCTCATATGTTTTACAGTGGTAGCTCGTGGGTTTGAAAGCGAGTGAAGCAAAGAAGGGGGAAAAATAATGAGTACCTTTTTAAAAAACGATGCTTCACTTTCTATCCTCGCCTTAATGAAACAAGTTGAGTTAAATTAAGCAGGTGAGGCGACACTTAATTTGTTTCTCCCGAATAATCCCACCTATATCACTGGATAACATTATATTTACTTACAGGTTTACTTGCATATTTCCCTGGTCTAATAAAGCCTAAGGATTGTTTGATGAGCCACACATTTTGATAATAGTCTCTACATATATTTAGTAAAATATGTTTATATATTTGTTTGTAAATTTCAAAAACTTTGGTAAAAACAATTAACGCTAGCCACACACCTACGATATTTATACAATAAAGCTACAACTCCTCGAGTATCCAGAATCAGCTAAACAAATCCTGGCCTGTTTCCTTTAAGGTTTTATTCGTCAGTCTCTCAATTTCATTGAGCAGGAACTGCGTGTCGAAGTCCATTTCCGACACGTGGGGACTAGTATGAATTGAGTTGTGGACGTTGTCCCATTCCAGAGAGTTCGCTGATGACACCCTGGACCAGTCGGAGTCGCTAGTATGTGCAGGTGCTGTGTTTTGGGGGCTAGAGTTGCTGGGGCCCTGGGACAAATCCTCGGGGATGGCCGTCCTGTATAAGAAGTTTCGAGTCAGCATTTATTGGACGATTTTTGTCTCTGTTACCACTACATGATACAACTGTAAATCCCTAACGGATCTTGTGCGAGAGGGGGCTACACATCAAGGGATTTAAAAAATAATTAGATAGAATACTTTACTTTCTGGACGTATTTGAATATAAATATCAGCCTCGTTTTTGCCCAATTATCATGTGATATTTATGCACAAGTATAATAATAATAATAAATTGACTTTATTTATCCATTACAATAAAGTCAATTTATTATTATTATTATTATTATACTTGTGCACAAATATTACATTAGTATCACAGGGGAATCGCAGCAATTGTGGTTTGATATAGTGTTTTGGGTGCGCAGGTCTGGGGGCCAGAGTAGTAAAGTGTGACTGGAATGTGCAGTAAAAATTTCAATTCACCGTAAGCGTGTATGCTCGTCACTCCTCTGCGCAGTTTCAATTAGGGGTACGAAATTTCTAAGGTGCTGGTATTCTTCCCTCCCCCAATATTTCCAATATTTGTGGCTGTTGACAAAAAATCGTTTATCTTGCGTGTTGTCCGCAAATATTGTGTGCGGCGCAGCGTTTGAAAAAGGGAAGAATTTTGAGGTTAGATAGCTCGCAAGGTTATTCTACATGTCAAAGCAAGAACAAAATAAATGGGAAACGTTTGGGTAAAATTTGCCTTCTGTAGTACAGTCTCGACTAGTTGTTGGTCAATTTTTCAACAATTTAGATCAATTTATTTTAACGCCATTATTAATACAATTAGTAAAGTAACGGAATTCATTTTCGAAGTGTAAATTTTATTGTAAGTTTCACTCTAAATTACTCGAGTTATTTATTTTTACATATTTGAATCCTGCTCTGATCCAATATAACATAGAAATCAAATAAAAATTATTTTAAAATTTATTTCTAGTATGGTACTTACCATGAGCTGCCAGAGGGTTCGTTATTCGTGGATATGGGCAGAGTTTCATGTTCCCATTCCAAATCTAGGGAACCAGCAGGCGAGGAAGTAGCAGTTCGTTGTAGCAGGGCTCCAGCATCCAGACATTGCAGTTGAATGTCTCGGCTCGTACAGGACCTATTTAGCACATACGAATTTTATATGAAGTGAAGTAAAGTGTTTTCAAAAGTGGGCCCTCCTTTTCAACAGGTTTTCGAAATACATAAAGTGAGGTGCAATAAAAGCGAAAATTATGAATAGGAAAAACTTTACAAAACTGATTTAGATCACTAGAAAAAAATTCTCCTAGTTGGTGGATTGAACTACTTAAATTCGCCAATGATTTCCAACTTACCCTGTAGAAGGGAGGCGTTGAGACTCAGACAATCTGCTGTATGAGGAGAGCTGGGGATTTAGTAACCCGTCAACCAGCTCCAGGACTGGCTTCTGTAATTATTCAAATCGGAGGATTATCTCGAAGTAAAGAATGTTTATTTTGATCCTTAAGTAGATTCGTCTATCCCTTAATTGCGGGAAATTTGAAAATTATGTAACTGCATCATACGGCCATATTATCTATGATATACATACAGGGTGTCTATGCTATGTTTTGTGTGTTTGTACCATAACTTCGTAACTAAATATTATAGTACTTATATAGAATCCAAATTTGGAGTTTCAGTAATTTTATTTAAAAAACCGTAGAAAAAAGAGTACGTTCTGAGAATGATTAAAATATTAAGGATCAAAATAGTACGTTTCGCCATTTTAAAACAAACAGTGGTTTCCAAATGCCTCTCCAAAAGCAACGAAGATAAATGAGGTTGCTAGTCAGCCCTTAACATAGACGAAGCGTAACAGTATATAAAAAACAAAGTCTGCGTACATTTAATAGTTTTGCAAAGACAGCTGAAAAATGACAGCTATACAATACACTACAATAATGTTTTTGTATTTAACATTTAGCAATCCGGAAAAATTTTACCTTGAAACTTTTTTGAAGTATTTTATAGAAAGCGCCATATTTCCAGACATCTTTGCTTAAATATAGTGAATATAAATACAAAACATCGACAAGCTGTTTCTAGATTAAACCCAATTCATAACATTAATAGATATAAAAGAGTAGACCAGATTTTGTACAAGCATACGATTAATTTTTACGAAAATAACATTTATTTACATTAAGAATATAGAACCCTGCGGGTCAAAAATTTTGTTAATTTGAGAAATGTAAGGAGGTTGAACGAAAAAGTACCTGAGGTGAATAACTCCTATAGTTAACTAGTGACTTTAATCAAACGATTCATGCGCAATAAACACAATCTACGGTAGCGTTTCGTAAAAATACACCTCATCTCAGGTACCTTATGAGCAGAATAGTGAGAAAAAAAGTACAAAGCTTATTTAAATTGTAATTACCTTGTTATTCTTTCTTTTTTTAAAAAAACGTGACAGAAAACTGCTATTTCCCAGAATGCATGAAAATTAATAAATTTGATATATTAACAATTTATAGAATTCCAGTTTTATAATTCAAGAAACAATATATACATTTATTATTAAACTTATTAATGTTTCTTAATTTCAAATGATAACAAATTAGAAAAGAAAAACACATACCTATTGGTTTCTTCCGATGTGGAGGTATTCTGAAAATGAAAAAAAAAATAAAGTGGTGCCATCGGTCATTGTAAATATTTAGCAATAAAATATACCCCTCAAAATACAGTACGTAAATTTATACCGACCTGCGAATCTGCCAAGGCTTTTAAAATTAAAGGGTGAGTCGGTGAATAAATTAGTGTACCACATGCAAGGAATGACTCATAAATTATCCATCAGACATCTACAATTAGGGCAAGATACCTGAGATCTGATGTATCAGCCCCACAATCAGGATATAATTTTGATACAACGATCATACGAAATTAATTAATGATTCTAAACTGGAAATTATTGACAAATAGTTTAGTCTCCAAGTATATCAACTAATAATTAATAAGTTGATGATTAAAACAGACAACAATTTGATTAATTTACAATTTGTCTACTAATAAAATGTAGATTTGTAGATATTTTTGCTAAATATATTTACAGTGAGATATAAGATTTATTATCCATTACCAAATATTTTACTATGACCTGTTCTATCTCTATATTTTCTATGACGTAGTTAAATGACTAAACTTATAATACATTTTTTCATAAACGTGTCATGCTCATTAATTTTTTAATTATTAATAATTCAACTATTCCTTGAACAGCCCAAGAGCTCATTAAAAATGGCATAATTAATATTGATAAACGTTTGTGGAGGTTTTAAATACCTAAATAAAGTCAAATTATGTAATAGAGGCCCCAGCGCACTCGCCTGTTGAATTTTTAAAGTATTAAACGTTTAAACTGAGTACCCAGCAAAAATGCTAAAGCACATAAATTTTATAAAACGAAACATCAATTAACCAGCGGCTGGTAAAATTAAGGACGTGCCTTAATTCTCCAGCCACCGTTGCACACATACTTACATCTTCAACAAGAAACGTAAAGTCAACTCCATTATTTTGATTAGTGAGGATATTAAGATTCCGCAGTGCTCTCGTGGCATCTGATTGGGGTAAACAACTTTTGAAGCAATTGCCCATCGTGGTAGCAGCCCGAAGGGGACTGCATCGGTTTCAACCCCCATGGGGCTTTAATAAATTAAATGACTCCGTGGTGGTTACAATATCAACCTAATTTCTTCTTTATAAACGTCCTCGGCTCGTAATCCCTAAACACTTTATTTAATTAGCTCACCAGAAATTTAATTTTGTGGTTACTGGTTGGGAAAAAAATAAAACTTACCAAAATTTTGCAGAGGTGTAAAATAATTTACTGCTGTCTGGACAAAGTTGTTTGTACAATTTTTCGCATACTTTTGTTGTGAATACGGCGTAAGATAAATGACGACTGCCGTATGTGATTTGTGTCTGTCTGCCGTCAGGGGTGTTTATCAAATACCAACTTTATAAACGAAACGTCAAACCCGCTAATGACAGCTATAGTGACTTTCTGCTCCTGTAGTGGCAGTACTTCCGACCTACTTTTAAAAGGAGAGGCGGATGTCCGCAATAATTACACCTAACGGTTAGAATTTGTTAGTACCGAATGTACAATTAAGAATACTAAACTAGTTGTAAGCCAAGCTGAAATTATGAACAAATCGTAATGTATTTTGTAATGTTTAATACAGTAAACTGTCCGTGCTGACCAGTGGCTAGGTGCAACTCCCGCCTCACAATTCCTAAAGTGCTCAGTGACTGTCCATCAGCTGATGCGTTAAACAACTTTCACAACGCCTGTCAAAAATTAAGATCTCCAGCGTCACACAGAAAGAGTTCCGGAATCCAAAATGATATTTCAAATTATCCTGCAATGTTTCCTGATCAGTTATGTGTCCTCCTTGTCAACGCATCCAGTTTTAATAGTTGTCTCTTATGATGCCTTCCGGTACAACTTTTTCGACACAAAACTGGTGCCTAATATGGAACGGCTGAAGAAAGTGGGAACCTACTCTGACTACCTTGTTAATGTGTTCCCTACAAAGACATTCCCGAACCACCATTCTATAGCCACAGGGTTGTACCCTGAGGTACATGGCGTTATCGGCAACAGTTACTTTGACCCAGATTACAAGAAGGTGTTGAAAATTGGCTATGAAATGTTTCACTACTCTGAAGAAGTGAAACCTATTTGGGTAAGTAAAATGGTTAAATTGTTAATAAAACAGTGCTGCAGCTATGTTTTTTAGAGGTGGAATGAAGACCAAAGCGAGGATAGATATTCCGGGACGATGATGTGGCCTGGAGCAAGTTTTCCCTACCAAGGAAAGAATATTACTTACGTGAAAACGTTTGAGCCAGGTTATGACTGGTATAAAAGGGTCGATACTGTAAGTTTACGATTGTTGCGTTTGCCTACGTTTATTCTTTGAATATATTTTAGGTCATATCTTGGATAACTGATCCTGATAAACCAGCTAATCTAGTGATGTTATATATTGAAGAACCTGACTCGCATGGGCATGCCTTTGGGCCAGATTCTAAGAACGTTAGAGACTTGCTGCAGAAATTGGACAACATCACTCAGTATTTAGAGGTAAGCGTCGTATCTAAAAGTTGGATTGTATTTGAAAGTATTGTATGTTTTAGGAACAACTGGAGGAACGTAAGCTAACAGATAAAGTGAATGTTATTCATCTCAGCGATCATGGACTGATATCCGTGACGCCTCCGAATTTTATCAACGTAACCCAGTACATAAAAAATGGCACGTATGAATGGGCTGGTGCTAGCCCCTGTATTCAAGTCATACCCCACAAAGGTTAGTGGGAAATTTGGTGCTCGCCGACTTTTTTTCATAAATGTTTGATTGTAGGATACGAAGATGAAATTTACAATGCCTTGAAAGGGGGGTCAGAGAGTAACGGTCATTTTAAAGTCTACAAAAAGGAGGATTATCCTGATCGGTGGCATTACAAAAATAATCCAAGGTCGCCGCCTATTCTAGTAATGGCTGATGTCGGATACGCATTAGACGATTTAATTGTAGCTGCTCCTGAATATGCAAAGCATTACAATTTCACTCGTAAGTGTCTACCTATTGAAAATTTGTTCGTCTAGTTATAATTATAGTTTTAGTTACTAACAGCTCGGAATTCGGCGTGCACGGATACGATTACAACGTAACTGACATGCATCCTTTCTTTATGGCAAGAGGGCCTAAAATCAAGAAGCAGCACAAAGTGGCGCCGTTCCACACCATCGACCTCTTTAATTTATTCACCCAGATATTGGATATACCACCGAGAGCTAACAACGGCACGGCAGGAAATATTGTGGATATTTTAGCAGAAGCTCATGGAAAATATAGCATTGCGTCAATTTTAGTTATCACAGGTGAGTAATCTAAATTGTTAGTCAAAATTTGGGGATTGCATTAAAATTGTTGTACATAGAAATGTTTTTATTCGGGTGGCGCTTGCATGCAAATAAAGAGACTTAAATGAAAAAATGGGTATTTGGCTTTATGTATTGTAACACTCAGTTAAAAGGGTATTTTAAATCGGAAGTAAATAGTGATAACTAGACACCGCAGATTTCGATACCATGACGTAATGAAAAATTTTTATAATTGCGGTTTGGTTATCAATAGTTACTACTGCGCCCTAAAATTACGAAAATCTAAATATTTGGAATTCCATCTGTTTCGTTGTCCATGTATTTATCCCCGATTCGAGTTGTCTGTAGCAGCTAGCTGTAATGGCTGTAATTCTCGCATGAGGCATGTCGATTAATGTGTTTTTCTTCTTTTACAGTAGGTGGAGTGTTAATAGCTCTATTTTTAATAAGTTTAGCAGCCGCCGTAACCCTAGTCGTAATAAAACGCCAGCAAAACATCACAACCGCGGCAGCTTTGAATAAACGTTTCCGTTTCCCTCAAACCTTCCAAAATAACATGATCGAGGCACAGCACTTGCTAGAACCCGAGGAGGCATAGATACACTGTAGCGTTAAAACATAGACAATTGTAGTAAGAAGTATAACTCCTCAAGGTCAAATGAGTGAATCAGTTTTTTCTGTAGATAAGTTTTAGATTAAAGTATAGTTCGATTATAATGAACCCTCAACCGATATCCATATTTATTATTATTCAATATGACATGCATGCGAGTATCGCTCATTTGACGTTTAGGTAAAAGCTAAACTAACCTTTTTTAATATTGCTGCTCCCTTTCCTCTTGCTTCTGAACCTGGACGTTTAAATTTGTCTTTGCACTCGGAATAGCTAAAATAACGGCGATTTTAGATGTTTGGGATTTTTCTTATAGAAAACTCAATCTATTAAAACGTTTTAACAATCAGATTTTTATGGTGTGGGGAGTTGTAAAAAGAGGGTTAGTTTATAGAATTTATTTTCCACTTTTCACCTACCAAATTCCAGAATCTCTAACCATTGTGATCACATTTACGTCCAAAATATAAAGTGGAAAATCGTAGGAAAAAGAACAACTAAAAGTTCTTATTAGGAAAAGTTTAGTACCGGCTGGTGCATGATAGATATCATCCACTAACTGGCTAAGATAAGCAGTGATGAAATAAGTGTCTAAATATCGAATTTAGGTATGCCAACGGTTAAATTTCTTGTCAAATTTAGTATTTTAAATCGTGCTGGTGGATTCGCTATTTAGACATTTCTTTAGTAGGGTTCCTAACAGGTTAGACGTCCTTAAAAAAGTATAATTGCGTGCATAGTACTTAACTTCAAACATGTACCTACTTTTGTTTTCTTTTCGAACTTAATCTGTATACCGTCATCCACTTTTAATTTTTTCATCTAAGAAAAAGACAATAAGCCTTGTTGTCTATTACCGTTAAGAAGCGTGAATATTCTACTTAGAAACTAAAATTTCCTTATTTATCCGCATTGTCAACATCGACACTTAAAGAAAATCCATGAGAAATGAGGATAGCTTCCTAATACTTCACAAGGTCATTCCTCAAATCATTTCATGACAATATTTATTTGAGTGAATTCGATCAGATTGTCAACAAATAATTCAGAAAGTAATTTGCAATTAAAAATACGTTTTTAAACGGACGAAATATTTTGAATATGTTGATTTTTGGTTTGTATTCGGGAAGCTTGGTAAAAAAGGCGATTCGAGCTCACAGACCTGTTACCAGGTAAATTCCATCCAATGAGAAACGATTGGTCAAACTCCACTTCGATTGAGTCGATCAAAAGTTTCGTTTGGTACAACAAATTGACAGCATGCGGTTTTTAATTAATTCCATAAGTATCAGCTCTCTACATAGGTGTTTAATCTCGTATGGAGTCCATTTGTATTTAAGAAGTTTGTGGTAAAACCTCTTCCGATGGCGCCGACCAATTCTGAATCGAATCATTCCAATTTAACTAACGAAACTGACAATTTGGATAAATAAAGAAGGGACCTTGTAGTTTTTTTATTCTAGTCAAGAGTTTATCACTTAGGAATAGCCCTAGTTTATTTAATATAAGGGATTAGTGTATTTTGTATGATTGATATAAACTTTAGCGCACAATTGAAGTGGATATTGTAAAAGTATGTAAGAATTTTCCCATCAACGGTCTTATTATGAAAATAAGAATCTGTCTAAATATGGCCAAAATTATTTCAATATCCTCTTCAGTAGTGCGCCCGTTTAGTTTATCACTTGTGGCTTTTACTGAACTTTTAAGTTTCTTTTTTTTTTATTTAACCTACCTTGTCTTTTTTACCGTTTCCAAGATACCCATGGTGAGCACGATAAGTGGGACACCCTGTATATTAACAATCTGGATTTTAATAGCTATGTATCTTCCCTTTGTTCAAATGAACTTTTAAATTTGTTTCTTCAACTCGCCCGTTCATTTCAACAACGTTGCTTTAAATTATATAGGTTAAGGGCTGTTGTACTTACAAAAAGCAGATTTCTAAGTGTGCTTTCAAAGTTGATATTTATTAACAAAAATGTGTCTACGTTTTTACCCTTAATTTTCATTAGCAAACTCCACACACTAATCTATTCTAATTCAGGCTTATTACTTCCAAGATTGAAAAATGGCTAAGCGAAAAATGCAGTAGAAATAGAACTAATAAGTTTCCTGCTTTTTTTCAAAACGCTCGACTTATTTCTAGTCTGCTTTACTATCGCAATTCCTTTTTAAAACTATTAATGGAAGCATTTATGTTGTGTTTTAATCTTTAAAATCGGTATAATATAAATTTTACTTGTTTTTGTTATTTAAGTGAAAATGTGCTATTTTATTTCTTTCACAGGAGGTTCTAATTTACCAGTTTTACCTCCCTTTATTTTGGAAGCAGCAACGTGTATATGTGTATATTTCTTATTAAGGTAAATGTAATAATCAAATCCAGTTTCTTTTATACTGAACGCTTTTAATCTAATATGTGTGTTAGTGAAAGGGTGAATTAATTTGAGAATCATATTTTATCCCGTTTTTTACTAATTTGTACGTCTTTTATAAAATTTCTTGTCTCACTAATTTTTTGGGTCGGTTCATAGACGGAACGATACTAGCTATAAATTTTATTTAATTAAGTTTACACATTAGTGGAGCTGGGCAGGAAAGGCCGTAAAATAGAAGCGAAAAGCACTAAATACTTTATTAAAGTAAAATGGGATGTGAAGAAATAGGTTGTTTTAGTGCGTCGAGTATTATTCGGTACATTGGTGTTCTGACGGTTGTATCTGCACGTAATATGTAGTTTCCAAATTATAGTTAAATTTCGTATATTTACTAATTTATGTGGCACTTTCACTGGCACGCAGTATATAAACGTTAAGACCATAATCACTCGTCATTGGAGGATAATTTTCGTCACAACTTGCCAACGATCAATTCAATTTTCTATAAATAAAAATTGTTAACGCTTAGAATCGCACATTTTTAATATACGACTGTTTTGTTTTGCCATCTTTTTTTGGGTCTAAACATTAGTGAGAAAAATAATTGTTGGTGATAATGTTTGCCAAATTGTTAATATTGTATTTTTGTTTTTTTTCGTTCTTCGTGTGACAATGGCACAATTTGGGTGATATTAGAATAGATTTGTTATCTCTAGAATAATGTTGACGATATTTAAAAATAAAGGAAAAACAACTATTTTCGTTTTATTTATGCAACCTTTGGCAATAGTCGAAATATTTTAGGAACAGTTTAAAAAATTATCAGTATTCTGGATGCTGTCAACCAAGGATGGAAGTTTGGAAGTTATTTCCTCTCTAAATAATTAACTACAGGGGTCGTCTAATTGGTCAATAAATATTACAACTGGTTTCGCCTAATACAAAATGAAAGAACAGACAGTTATCAACGTTCTATATTTACATATATTTAAAATTTATACAATCACAAGATGAAAAATAAATTACATAGATAATCATTTAAAACAGTAGTAGTACAATGATTTCGCTACCAAATAACTTTTACTGTTCCTGCAGTAAAAAAATAGTTTGTATTATGAATTAATTTAGCAACAATCATCCGAACATTCCAACACTTTATATTAAATGTGTGATACAAGTTAGAATTTGCATTTTACATTATTAAAGGTATAATACAAGCAACTAAAAGTACAGTGATTTAATATATAACAGTAGCAGTGATAAGCACTTCCATATTTCAACGAGTTATGACTTAGTAACGCCGTTTTGTAATGGTTTTAATTTTTATAACAAAAGCAGAAAGGATGATCAGCGTTCCCTAATTTACAATACCCACTGCACGACAGGCGCCCGTAACGCAGGGAATTTAATTTAGGTAATCAAATTATAACCAACTGTTATATATTACGCCACTGTAACCGAATGCTATGTGGTTTGTTCACAGTGGTCCGACGGCAGAAATTAAACAGAATACTATTCTCGGAACTTGCCTAAAAAAATATACATAAAACATCCAACAACCCAAACATATTTGAATCATTGCAATGGAAAAACATATATGATTTCATAATTTTTTTAAAAAGATACATAAAGATACAATTAAATTAACTCTCCTCTTCTTCTCGCTGCCTGTTAGATCTAACTCTGGCTCCACGTCTAATTTGATTAAGGCAAGCTAACATTCTTATCATAAACGCTGCAGGTACAGTTATCGTGTCTCTGGTTTCTTCTAGCATGATGGCGTTGCGGTTAATTAACTGCAAAAATCAACAAGTAATAAACATGGGCGCCCCTTAACTAAACCGGAACAAACACGTTAAGGGGCATTTAGCTGAAACAACTGTTCCGAGACCTGAAGCCGACGGGTTAAGCACAGGACAGCCTAAGTATTACAAACATTTAGATTAATTATTAAATTAAGACTGCTGCTTGAACCGTCGCCTCCAATAAATTATTAACGCCGAATTTAACATTCTCCGTTGCAGAGGTTAGAAGGGGCATAACGCACATACAAGTTACTGACATTTACTATTCGAAACAAAAAGAAACAAGTAACATACCTTACTCACAAATGATCTTTAGACCTTCAGAGGTTTCAACTGGAAAATGTAGTGTTTAATAAAATAGGAATGCAGATGTTCTCGTGTACATGCCGAGAGCAAAGATAATACAGTTGTACGAGTTATTTGGTGGAGTAAAAAAAATTCTTGCAAACAGATTATATTTAGTTATTTAGGTACGGATTTGCACTATATTTTCTTTCTAGAACATTGCCACCTTCTAATGGCTTCTATGGGGTTCTAGTAAACTTGCAATCGGTTTACAATTGTAAAGGGAGCATACGAAAAAATAAAAACAAGTTGAATTTACGCAGGTAGGACATCACAAAAGCAAATTCAGAAATGAATAAATTAGTGATGTGGATTAAATAAAAACCAAAGTAAATCAAGACGTATTAAATAACGGTGAATTAACAACATCGACGGCTTCACTTTATTGTAAATTAATGGAGATTAATGTCCTGAGCCCAAATGGCAGAAAAATCAGACGATGTATAGTAAAACGTTTTATCAACTTTTACAACAGCTCAAACAATTTAATTTTTTAGATAGTTCTTAAAATTATAAAAAAATTGAGGGATAGAATAGTTAGATATCACGTCGAACGGGAGAAGTGCATATACGTTAGTTTAAAGCAGACCATGGATAGAAAGAATTATAACTAGTGCATTTTTTTTTCGTCTGCTTTTTACCATCTTATGCAAGTTTCCGTCAGACTTGTGATTTTGTGGCGGTGGCGAGCACCTAAAACTTAACTATTAATAAAAAATCTAACCCATATCACCAAAATAAAATGATAATAGACAGAGAGACAAATCTTACATTTAATTCATTTGATTCATAATGCGTGCGAGCATGCTTATCATAAAAGCAGCTGGAACTGATATAGTATCTCTAGTCTCCTCCAGCATTATAGCATTTCGTTTGGTTAACTAAAAAAACATAAGAGATTACACACCAAACCATAAAAGCCATGCAAAAATACTAATTTACTAGGAATTAGATTATTTTAAGTTATTTACAGGTCACCCGTAATTTAATGGAACATTTGGAGAACTCGCAATGATATTTATCGGACAGTCAGATCAAAGATATGCATGCAATTAAATTTTCTAGCCCACACACAAAAAAAAAATATGGAAGAAAACAATTCAAATTTTTGGTTTATATATGTGTTTCTGGTTTATAAAAATAAAAAAACTGGTGCCTCAACTAGAATCCCTGACTAATTTACTGTCTTTCTATTTTTTCAAATTTATAATTATTCGTTAACAGTGAATTAGTGAGGTGCTCTTTACTTCATTCATGTCATTAAAAATGTGAAAAAATTTTAAATAAATTCTTCTAAAATAAAATAAAAAAGTATTCTATAATACGATGCATATTATTGTGGTAACACTGTATATTCTGTTATACATCAATAGCATAATTTATAATCTATGTAAAATTAATGTAAGGATAAAGCGAAACTTAAATAAAATTTTAAGGTTATAATTCGGCGCTAGTAGTGGGGCCAGTACGACCCAGTCCAGCCTTTTAACCATTCTCATGTCTTATTAAAATGTATAACTGCTTGTAGTAATTTTACACACAAAAAAAACGTCAATTGTACAAAGAAAATACTATTTCTGTCAAAGACCTTTCCACCTCTCCTCATTTTTCGTAATCGACTGACTGTCAAATAGATACATTTCCGAGCCTGCGCAAACTGCTATAAAAAATTGCACTCACATCGTCCGCCATTTTCGCATCAAAGGAAGGCTCCTCCAGAATCGGGGCCCACAGCTTGATGTCGTGGTCGATGCCGCTGGTGGCTAGTATTGGCAGCGTGGGATGCGGCTGGAGGCAATTAACCACGTGCTGATCGGCCTGCAGGAGCATTTTCAATTCGGCTGTGTGACGGTTCCAAATAAAAACGTGGCCGCAGTCCGACCCCGACATAACGTAGTCGTTGCCCCAGAAAGTGGCCTCCTTTATCATTGTTCTGGAAAGGAAAATGCTTTTGCAAATTAAGTCCCTTCCAAGGAATATGAGATTATTACCTCGCGTTTCTATGTCCGACGTACTTCATTTTCATCTCGGCCTCAAATACGTTACGTTTTTCCTCAGTCTTCTTGGCAGATTCCGAATTACCACCTTCCTCTTCGTCATCATCATAATCCAATTCGGCGTCGGTGTTCTGCAATATTACTTATGGATAATGTTTATTAATACTGGATATTTTGAAACACTATACTCTTGTGCAACAAAAACATATTTTTGAATTGACAAACTACGTAATAATTAATATTAAAAAATATTTTACAATTTTTGCCCTACTCACCACCATATTATGAAATTAATCCTACATAGCTAAAGAACAATAAATACATTATAGGATACCAGCTTCGGGAAGCCGAAAGGGAATTTCAGTATCGGCAAAAAATTGCCCCTTTCGTAATAAATAATTTCCGAATCTAGAAATTTCTCGACCATTTAGGTTACAGTTGGTTGCCCCAAAAACTACTTTACAACGAAAAAATTCTACCCAAAAGTTTTTCCTATTGACCTATTAAAAAATCATGACAAAATAATCCCTCATTTAGCTCTGGGCATTAAAATCTCAATAATTGCAGCTATAGAAAACCCCCATACCATTTGTTCAGCGGCAGTCGTGGCATTTTGGTTGTTGGCATCGTTATCGGATGTGGAAGGCACGTTGGACACTCCAGATTCCTCCTCGAAATTCCTGTTAACCTCATTACCAACCCTAAGACTAATGGTGGAATTAGAAGTACTGTGCTGAAAGTACCTAAAGCTAACTGACGGCTCTGCTCCATGCTGCTCTATGAAACCCTCTCGCAGGTTCCGCAGAGCCGTGAGGTGGTTGTGCAGATGGCTGGTTACGCTAGAGGTGCCTCGGCTCGTGCCGTCTTGGTTAGGTTGAGCCGAGGATGCGTCTGGCGCAGGCGCCTCGCTTGACGTACTTGCCCCTCTGTAAATCCCAACGAAAGAATCATTATCCTCTTCATGAACTGAACTAACGAATTAAAACTTACTCTTGGTTTTGACCCGCCTGATCAGTCTCCATACTATTGCCTTCCTCTTGAGGTGTCGTGGGGTTGCCTTCTCTGTTCTCAAGGATTCTTTGGGCATTCTCGTCAGGATCTACGGAATCCTCGCCGCCTGCGCTTAAAGCAGCCCTGGTCATCGGGTCGTTCAGCATACGAGACAAGACGTCAGTCATACGCTGCATCAGAGTGGCTTGCAATTGAGGCCGCGCCTGCCCAATACCTTTTTAAACAAATAAAAAACAAAAGTAAGTTTTTTAATATAACTCAAACGAGTAAACCTGTCATATAACTTACTGACTGTCGTGGTTGTATCCCTTTCCGGGCGTGCGTCTGGCCCGGTGTCAGACCAGTCGCCCCTTAATCTCAGTCTTCTAACAGGCGGAGGCGACAGTCTCTCTCGCTTTCCTGTCACAGCCTTAATTTTGTCCCACGGGGACATTTTTTTAGTGGGCTTTTTTAATTCGGTGTAGCTAGTTTCCTGCAAAATATGTTTCAGGCTCGTTTCTAGGATTAAATTCAAATTATTGTTTACCTGTACGTTGAACAGATATAAATAATCCGAGGAGTAACTGACGAGCATGTCCTGTCCATCGTTGCTGTAGCTCAAAGAGGTGATCCTGTAGTGCCTGTCGTCACCGAAGTGGGGCGCAACGAACGTACAGAAGGGCTGCGCCAGGAGATGTTCTAAAACAAAGGATCAGCGACATTGTCACCAATAATTAAGTGAGGCCGTTTATATACCTCCTGGTTGCGTGTTTAGGAATCTCCTGTCGTATATGCGGACCGTCGAATCAGCGCAGCCCACCGCAAGCTGATGGGACGCAGTGGGGCTGATCGCCAGGGCCGTCACCGCCCTTTGGCATGACACCAGAATGTCCTCCTTGCAGCGCAGTTTGTAACAACTAAAATATAATAAATCTCACACACACAAGATACGGATTATAAATTAATAAGTGCTGTCTAGCGTAAAGTAAAATTGGATTAATTTTCACGTAGTACTGGTTCATATTTACCTCGATTTGGTTCTCAAATCGAACCAGCGTACAGTACCATCTTCTCCACAACTTAAAAATGAATTGGGATCGTTCGGAATAGTAATGACTTCGTAGGTGGTCGTGCCTGCGTGACAATTGAACTGATTGTCGTACGTTTCCTGGGGTCTATTTAAATCTTGAAAAAAAAATGCAATATTAATTGCCCATTCAAGCAGTCAAAATTGTTGAGATGTAGAGGCCTGATAATCTAAAGTACTAGACTGTCACTTCAGAAACATAAATTCTAACCTAAAAAATTTGCTACAAGGTTTGAGTAGCATTTGGAAATGATTTAATCTTTGGACTACGCAACTGATAACAATAATCATAAAAATTATCTGTACATTAAGCGCCTGCTAAATTTTCTAGCGATATATATATAAGGAAATATATAAATGCATGTATGTGGCTTAAAAAAATACCTGTATGTAATATGATGCCATCCCCGGAGCAGGAGACAATCTGAGTATCGTTTGTGCAGGGCAAGAACTTAGCGCTGAAAATATTGGCATGATGGCTGGTGCAGTAGTTAGCTTTCACTTTGTAGTTGTGACCGTTCGTGATGACAAGATGTTGATCGTCTGATCCAGACAAGATGTATTCTCCGTTTTCATTCCAGCAAATAGTGTTGACACATCCCTGATGGATAGGCAGGCTCTTAAGCAGGCCTAACCGTTGGACCAAGCCCTCGTCATCTAAAATTTACAAGCAACAATTAACTGATAACAAATATAAATGTTCCATCATACCTTTCGCATTGTCAGAGAGTTTGGTGATTTTATGTTTGTATTGTCGATGGTAAATATCTCTAAACACCGATTTACGCTTATTGTTCATATTGGACTAATTTTTTTTCAATATTTTATTGATATTCCTTTGTTATCATGACCTGTTTTGAAGTTGATGATTCCAACACTCAACTAAAAATAGCCCACTTTTCCAGTGTAACTCTCAACATTGCACCAAAGAAAACTTGGGAGTCATTACTGGCGAATCACTGATATAAGCGTAATATGAAAATTTGCGGAACATCTGGATCCTGTGGTGAAAAACTAAAATATTTTTAATGCTACACCCAGCACCTTGCCGTAACCTAACACAAATGTCATCCGCAAGACCCACGACTACTGCAACTTGCAACGCAAGGCGCAAGGGGAAACGTCAAAACGCAACTCTGTCGGTTGCGGCAATTCTGACGTTACCGGCTTGCCGCGAAAATACGAACTTTGATAAGCGGTAGGACGTTCCGAAATTGTGTATAATATCAGTAATTTTATAACCGTATACAAAACAAGTTTGTTCTTTCACAAAAATTTAATGGTTATTTTTGTTGTTATAGTATTTTATTACTATTGATACATTACACGCTAATGGTTTTAATTATTATGAATCTCTTAAAAGGACGAAATGTCTGTTTTAGTATGAAATTAATTAAATACTTACTTGAATAGTGATAGAAAGATAGACACCTATAATGCCATTCACACTTTATTTAAATTAGAGTAGGCTTTGGAAAATATGAATTCTGTTGGTATGAATGACTGTTTTAATTATTGAGGTTATGTTGAAAAGTCAAAAGAATACAAATTAGTTCTACATAGTTGCCAAAGTGAGACCATAGAGAAAGCACAGCAATGTTATCAATAAAAAATTTGGCAATTCAGCCAAAAGTAAATGACGACAATCAATTAAATCTGACACTTAAATATTTTGTCAATGGTAGACAACCCTGAGACAACTTAAGAAAAACATATCATATCTACCAAAATATGAATGGCGCATATTGATAGTGTCGCATTTCTTTCCAATTATTTTGTTCTCCCTCCTTTATCTGCGTCGATAATGTAAAATGCCAGGTTGTAGAATATTTCCCCAAATGGAAATAAAATAGAAGTTATTCTTATGTTCCTGAAGAAGAGAGTTGGAACCTTTGGTGTAATACTTTAGCCCTGAAGGTAGTTTTGGTGTTAGTGAAAAACTACCTCAGGGCTATTGCTATTCTTATTGAATTAAAATATGCGTTTCTGTCAATTAAAGTGAGAGTATAAATAAATAAAAGAATTTGATGAAGAATCAATTATTTCCCTGTCCACAGCTAACGGGATAATTTAAAATGAAATCTGACAACTGAAGATATTAATTTTTTGAATTATGATATATTTTATATCGCAATTAGTTATTAATTAACTAATTTTGAGAGTGCAGAAGTTTCATCACAAGTGTTTAGGTGAATTTGAGTGTAATTACTGTCTAAAAAAAAAAGGTTTTTTAACGTTGTAAATAATCAAATGTTCTCAATCCGACCCTGGCCTTGGACAAAGAATTTTCGGATAGATCTGACAGCTTATCATGGCGACTAGCATAGGGGTGTCCGTATATTATATCCAAGTCATATTAGGTCCATTTTTATTTAAGAAGTTCGTGAGTAAAACAGATTAAATGTCTAGCTTAGACTGTCTAATATGTTAAATTAAGTAGATTTAGGTCTATTAAGTTGCTAACCGTTATATTTTATTCTTAAATCTATAAGAAATTATCTGTTACCTGTCATGAATTAGTGAACGTACTCCAACAATAAAAGTTTTCAAATAAACAAAAACGAACTTTACCGAAATAGTCCGAAGCTATAGTAGCTCCGAGTGCAGCAGGGTGAAAGTGTGTTATAGTGAAATATAGTTATAGGTACGTATTCGGCAGCGCTTTGCATGCAAATAATGATTAGGGATATCTATTTAATAGTATCTACTAAAAGAATAATGGGATTTGTGCCGTCATAATTTTTATCTATGATTTTACGATAGTGAGCAGGTACGTACAAGTCGTACCTAACCATATTCCAGATTTGCGTTTAATTCTTTCAGCCTAGTTAGGGTAATACCTATAGGGGCTTATTAAAATTAAAGTACACAGATTTTTCTATAAAATTTAATACGTCTCGCCGCATCGAAGGCTAAAATTCTAAAAATTAATAAAAATCTGGTCTGGGTCGTCAAATTAAATTGAAAACAAGTGAATATCACTGACAGCCAGCAGTACCAACTATTAAACGTTAAACATTATGGAGTTTTAAAATGGCTGTGTTTTGATGTGTTTGAATTTGTTAGTTGAATTTGTTGTAAATAAATGTGTTAAATGCTGGAAATATCGATACAATTTAGCAGTACAGGTGCCGCAGGAGGGGAGGAGTAAATAGGTAAGAGTTTTGGGAAAAGAACACTAATAATAAACAATAACTGTGTAACAGGTTAGATTGGATAAAATAGGGTACTATTCTATAGTAGTTATAGATACTGATATATTTCGTGTACGAACAACTTTTTTAACTTGAAGGGTAAAAATTATTTTGCACTATGATTATATTGTATTCTCTAGGGCAGTGGCGTAGCTAGGTGGGAAAGGGCCTCGGGGCAATAAATAAACTTGGCCCCCTAACCAACAGCATTTTCCACTTCTGCACACCCCGTAATATATGCTTTACAGTTGATTTTTGTGACGATGACAAAGTTGACTTTTACCAGTAAAAGTTTTTTTTAGGTTATGTTGTTGAAAAATACCATTTAATCATATTTTTATTGACAGAAAGTTTGAAATAAAACATAAGCCCTTCGTTTAGTTTGCGCCCCCCCCCCCTAGTTTATTTTCAGTGGACTTGCTCTATGGCGACCTCCACTTCGCATATATCACCACTGACAAATAATGTTTTCCTCTCCTGCAAGGGTGGACCTTTTGGTACCCTCTTGCAAAAACACCACTGGGTACCAGTTAACACTTAGATCACAATTATAATGTTAAATGGACAAACAGTACGAGCGCAAATAAGACATGGGAAAGATCCACGGGCAGATACAATGTAGCAATGTTATTATTAAAATAACGCAAGTGTCATAATAATAATGTATTATGAAAATGTTCAATTCACAGCGGTTACAAAGTTACAGTAAATAGTATGTAGTAATAAATTACGGAGAAATATTTATATAATACAATCTGTCATTCTCATACACAATAATAATTATAATAATTATAAAACTAGGTTGTTAATTTTAACGTACTTATATACTGGCGTTTCGATGGGGTTAGTAACGGTATCCTCCGGAGGAGAAGGCTCCGAACCCTGCTCCACCTCCTCCTGCTCCTGGACGGTATTGACCATCGTCGCCTCCGCCCGAGTACGCACCACCCCCTCGGGACTCTTCTATTCTGTTCTGTTCCAGGGATCTGAGCAAATAATGTCTTAATTATAAATCGAATTTGAATAAATTCGAATAATAATATTTATTTATAATTTTTGCAAATTTACAATACAATACAATACAATATAATGGCGCCGATAATGTAAAATGCCACGTTGCCAGATTGATGAAATTTTTTCAAAATCACTTTTGTGTTATGGGCTGTGGGAAGAACCCGGCATGTTAAATTTATCGATTTCAAGTAAATTATCCAACCTGTCGGACATGTTGCAACCGCGTGGGTTTATTTCTATGCAAGTAATTTTTACTTATTTACTCCTGCTATTAATAACTAGTAGGTGTTTATTTGCCTTAATTAAATTAATTTAAATGCGTGGTTTATTCATGACTTTCACCCATTGTACAGTAACGTATCCTGTAATCTTTTTAATGTCGTGGGTGTTCCGAGCAAATTTCATGGTGTGCGTCGTAATTGAGGTAATAGTAGACGATGGAGACGTACAGGGTGGTCCCTTTAAAACCGACACGAAAGTATGCATTTTCTATCAGCTATTTTGATTTAAGTAACTGAGGTATTTAAAAATAATTATTAATTAATTTTTCACTTTCCTAATTCCATAATTCCTTACCTGAGAATAGCATCTGGAATGGGCGGAGGCGTGGGCAGATGAGCTCCAACCGGCCTAAATCCATTTTCATCGGCCACATACTGCACGCTGATTCTTTGGCCCTCGGGTGAGGTATACGAGAACGATCCATCGGCTTGCTGCGCCCCTTCCGGCCCGATACCCCTCAGGGAACCCCTTTCTCCCGCGCTGATCCCGTTCCCAGTTTCGTATTGGTAGCTGTAGCTGCCGTCTCCTTGGTTGGGATTATTGTCCAATCTAAGACAAGAAATAGCAGTAGGTAACTGTAGATTTTTAAACACACAGTCTGTGTCGCTTACCTTAAGATGGGGATTTGGGGGCCGCCTCGGTAGCTGCCCGCGCCGAAAGCGCCCCCTCCAAAGGCGCCTCCGCCGCCGCCTGCGCCACCTCCTGCACCGCCGAATGGGCCGCCGGGGAATCCTCTGCCGCCTCCAAATACGCCACCTGCTCCGAAGGTGCCGCCCGGCCGCGGAGGCAGGTAGTTTGTGTCTAGACGGGCGCTCAGAGCTACTCCCACGAGGGTGGTAAATAGAAACTAAAATGGAATAAGTTGTTTATATGGTTTAAATGTTTTGAATAGAACGTTTCGTCAGACGGGGGCCACCCACAACTTTGTTTTTTCAAATACGGACCTGATATTGTTTTTCCTTAACTCATCAATATTTTTCATCCTGATTCCAACGATATGCGACAATCGTTGATTTGAAGAATACTTTCAGTTCCAAAACGTAAATTAAGTTTTTAAGTGATTTAAATTCATTCATTCATTACGGCCCTGTTTTTTTACCTAATTTAAGTCTTAGAACTGAAAATATTGCTCAAATCAACAAGTGTCATATATCGTTGGAATCAGGATGAAAAATACTAAGTAATGAATTTAGAAAAAACAATGTCAGGTCCGTATTTGAAGAAACAAAGTTGAGGGTGGCCCCGATCTGGCGAAATGTTTTATTCAAAATATATACAATAATTTTTCTTATTAAGATATAAGGTTTATGCCAATTTGTAAAGAAAAAGTTGTACTTGCCCAAAACAAAACAATTTTTAGCTATTTTTTGAGGTTAGAAAAACGATGAAGCTAATTTCAGGGACTGATTTAAATTCAGCTCATCAAGATAAATCAGGGTGATTGAGTCATTATATGGTTAATAATATATCTCGTAATATACATTATTTTTTTCGAATTTTTAAAATTTTTTAAAAATATTTTTTGTATTTTTGTCGTTTATTTTTGAAAACATTAAACTGCAGGATATTCAAATCTGCACTATATCGAGTGCGAGCCGTATAAAACTTTTTTTATTGTATGTTTTTGTGTGTTCTCAAAATATGGTAACAATTTTCAAAAATATTTTATCCTCAAAAGGAAAAGTAGGTATTACGAAAAATGTAAAATTTAAGAAAGAAAACCAGCTAAAAAATAACAAAATAATTTTTTTTTACGTCATCGTAAAGTACCTCTACATAAGAAAACCTACAAATTAAAAAAACAATCTTTATCTACTGACCAAAAATTTTATTTTTTTAAAATTCATTTAACAGTTAGTTTATTAGAAATGTTAAATTGACATTTGACCCACTTAAAATATAATCTATTTCCCAAAATTTTATAACTAGTTATCAAAAAAAAAAAGAAAAAAAGTAATTTTTTTGTTTTTTCTATTTTTAGAACTTATAAGGTTCTAACCTATGCAAAGTTTTGTAGAGAAGTTAATAAAGAAGGAAATTGTTTTCTCTGTTTTCAATGCGACTAATACGAGGACTAATAGAACCAGAGATAAAATGTATCAAAAAAAAGTTTTAAACCAAAAAATGTTCCGTAAGTCGCAGCAAATGTAAAAAATATGTACAGGGTAGTTCCATATATTTTGACACCTACCTGGAGCCTTTAGGTATGTTTAGAGATGAAAAAAGTGTAGGTTTTGGTAGCAAATATCTTTTACCGCAAAAATATAAAACAAAATATAGCATCGGAAAAAAGAGAAAGAGAGACAACTTGTGGAAAAATATAATTTTATTTGTCCTTCATCAATTTTGACACCTTACCTGTGGAATTTATTTATAGAAATATGAAAAAAGTGTAAAAACAAAAGTTGTAGATTTTGATGTGAAATATATTTTGGTGACAGGAAATAAAACAAAGAAACATCAGAAAGCAAACTGTCAGTGATTATCAGAAATATTTTATCATATTTTTTCATAGCAACCTATGCAGTTCTGTTTCGCATAATATTTCCATAACGGATAAAACAAACATATTATACAGGGTGTTAAGAAAAAGTAGGTCAAGCCGTTAACCACAGATTCTTTGGACGACAATAATGCTACTTTCATAATATGATTTTTTATTTTGGCGCCTAGTTTTCCTTATACAGGGTGTTAAAGTTTAAATTTTGAAAATTATTTTTATTAGATAACTCAGTTATTTTTCAAGTTTTCTACATGAAATTTTGCACAGATTTTTATCTTATGCAGATGCACTTTTTGCGTAATTTTGGTAAAAAAAGTCAAAGCGCAAACGTGGAAAGAGGGGGTTGTGGTACCCATTAACCTCCCCAACTTTTTCATGCGTACGCCTATGGTTTTAGATATTTATTTTTAGATTAAATACTTATTTCCCTAACTTTTCTTACTCCTATAAAATTCCAATTTAGGGCTTTATTAATTCAGATATTCAGATTCAGTTTCTAAGTCTTAGTTTCGGAATTTATTAATAAAAATAATTTTCTAAATTTAAACTTTAAGACCCTGTATAAGGAAAACTACGTGTCAAAATAAAAAATCACACCATAAAAGTCGCATTATTTTGGTCCAAAGAATCTTTGGTTAACGGTTTGACCTACTTTTTTTAACACCCTGTATAATAATAATAATAATAATTTTATTTATCCTTAAATACATTACATTTTTTATGAATAGGATACGTCAGTAAAAGGGGTTGAAATATGTATAAAACTTGTATAGCACATACTAATATATTTTTGAAATCTGAGAAAAAAATCTTTTAAAATTTGCGAAAATGTACAGGGTGAACATTTAAAAATTCTATTTTTTAAACAACCCTTTTATTATGCTTAAAAATATAGCTAGAAAAAAAATAGATCTGTAGCATATTTTACCAAGTTTTTGTATATGTTATGAGTTTGCATCTATCTTAATGAATATACAGGGAGCGCCACATAGTCACATTTTTTTAAACGGAACACCCTATTTTTTACATAGATGGCCATGCATAAATCAAAAATGGTTTAAAATTTGACAGATCAACAATTGTTATTTTAAACCATTATTGTTTTATGCATGGCCATCTATGTAAAAATAATTTAGTTGTGTCCTAAACTTTTAAGAATATTATTTATTTGAATAACTCAGTTATTTGAGGATGAAATGTATAACTATTATTTATATTTATAAAGGGGGTGAAAAGGGCTATCCAAATATAGAAAAATGTACAGGGTGTTCCATTTAAAAAAATGTGACTATGTGGCGCTCCCTGTATTAAGATAGATGCAAACTCATAACATATACAAAAACTTGATAAAATATGCTAGATCTATTTTTCTATTTAAATTAAATAAAATGGTTTTAAAAGTAGAATTTTCAAATGATTACCTTGTACAGGGTGTTCCGCATTTAAAATAACATACGTTGTGCCTTTTTTCTACTTTCTGACGCCATTTTGTTTTATTTTTCTTCACCAATAGATAGTTTACACTAAAATGTACAATTTTTATTTTTACACTTTTTTCATGTCTTTAAAAATAAAAATAAAGGCTGTAGGTAGGTGGCAAAATATAAGGAGCTACCCTGTACATGCTTCTGAAAATTTTAAATAATCACTATTTCCTTCCAGTTTCTTATTCTTGAAAATTTCCAGTAATGACTCGATTATTTGTTTTTGTTAAAATTTTGATCAAGTTTTTTGTATCCAAGAAAAATAACTATAGTAGCGCACTGCCTGAATCTTCCGGATTTCCTTCTAAAACTTTTATACGATTTGCAACTTTTTCTACCGTTAAGATTATTTGACGGCTACCGGCTGCGCCACCCTTGCGCCCTCGCCCAAACCCAAAAACATATTTTACATCAACATTGGGGCGCAGCCCTTAACGTTTGCACGCCAAGAAACAAAGAGAAAACTCAAAACATCCGTATCTTACCAAAGAGCAAGCCACAACCTTACACAACACAGAATTATTAAATTCAAAACTACTTACTAATTTCATGATGTAAAGTGTTCTAATGCTGATATAATCGTGTTACAATTATTTATAGAGGCAGGATGGTCCATCCTGCACCTGCAAATGCATTAGCGCCCCTCCACGCCCCCAAAGATGAGCCTCGGCATTTGCATCAAATGACGGAATTCGCCCATTTCTAATCCAGATCACCGTACCTGCCCATAAATCACCAAGGTTGACGCATGACGTTCCCAGTTTAGGCCGGATTTTTAGGAAGCGTCGGGGAAGGTGTGGACGGGCGCATTCATGACAGGGTGATGTAATGAAGATGTCGCAGCCTTGATGTGTCGTCTAAGACACGAGGCCTAATTGCTGCTTTTTGCGTCGTACGAACACAAAGACGATTATGAAAAAACGCATGTCTCTGGTGGAATCGTTGCGATATACCATGTCGAGTCGTAATGTGAGTGAGGCTTCTAGATTGATGTGTTTCCCTTTCTATTTCACACCTCTGATTCGACCCCACATTGTCTAAGGATGGCGTGTCATGTACTGGGATTTTTTTGTCTTTTGTAGCATTCATTGATGGCATTAATTGCCGCATTCGTATAAAAATATTTAGGAAAAAATTTTGGTTTGCTCGTGATTTCATTAAATAAACCCCAGTAGACGATTATCACGGTTTTCTCGACTTGGCACCGTAGTCAACCGCACCCCGCGATGGCTCCGAGTGAGAGACGCAAATCTCGGGGATTTTTCCTACCAAAAACACATTTTCAAAAACTGGGAAATTTGTATACGAAGTGTTTTTTTCTGAAACGTGTAGTTTTTCAGATTCTTGGAGAACCCTGTATGTATATTGATCTTCTGCTTCTGAACATGCAATATAAATTCTGTTGGACGTAAAAATCATGGAAACCACTTTGGAATGCAATTATTGTCGAATTCTGTTAAAACAACTACTCTTCATAGCTACTTGTTACAAAACATTGAATTAATCTAAAAGTGAATAATTATATAATATGTTATGGCAACTATGATTTTTTTTTTAAATTAAAAAGAAAATTTAAATTGATTTGAAAGAAAAAAAATACATAAGTATATTCTCGTCATAAAGTTGTACATGCACGAGACGCTTTTCATTTGTAACAATATTGCGCAATACGTATTTAAATAATAATATGGTAAAACGCATGCTAATCAAGCAATTATGTTATATATTATATGCATTCTGCTTTGTTTAATCTCCTCAAGTAACCACTTTTACGACAAGCCAAAGGCAATTCATTATATCTTGTAAGGCGAATTGTATTGTAAGTATTTCTCTCGTAATTTATTGCCTATCGTTAAAGGTTTCATCCAGTCCATGTATTATATAAAAATTTTAGAAATACAATTTTCGTCCCCATAGCCCTTTACGTATAAAATAATAAATATAAAAATAAACAAAAAATGAAGTAAAATAACGCATGATACTTTCGACAAAGTCTGTAAGATCTACTAGGTCGGACCAGAACTTAAACGATGTCGTCATTTCTTTTATAAGATCTATTTGGTCGGACGAGAGCCTGAACGGTGACGTTATTTATTTTTAATAAGATCTGTTTGGTCGGACTGAAGCCTAAATGGTGACGTCAGCCATTTGTTAAATCTACTTGGTCGGACGAGAACCTAAACGGCGATGGCAGCTATTTTCTATTTTCGACCCCTTAAGCCCTTTACGTATTCCGGCGCTGTAATTTTCCCACACAGTATATTTTGTTAAAGACTCATTTACTAGTTCTAAAATGGAAATATTTAATTAAAATAAAGGAACAATTACCCAGCGGTGAGTATTATAAAGAAAAAACGCTCACAGCTTACAATATGCAAAAAATAAACAAAAAATGAAGTAAAATAACGTGTGGTAGTTTCGACAAAGTCTGTAAGATCTACAAGGTCGGACCAGAACCTAAACGATGTCGTCATTTCTTTTATAAGATCTATTTGGTCGGACGAGAGCCTGAACGGTGACGTTATTTATTTTTAATAAGATCTGTTTGGTCGGACTGAAGCCTAAATGGTGACGTCAGCCATTTGTTAAATCTACTTGGTCGGACGAGAACCTAAACGGCGATGGCAGCTATTTTCTATTTTCGACCCCTTAAGCCCTTTACGTATTACGGCGCTGTAATTTTCCCACACAGTATATTTTGTTAAAGACTCATTTACTAGTTCTAAAATGGAAATATTTAATTAAAATAAAGGAACAATTACCCAGCGGTGAGTATTATAAAGAAAAAACGCTCACAGCTTACAATATGCAAAAATAAACAAAAAATATTTCACTTACCAAAGAACTAGTCTCGACATTTTTTCTGGTCTATTAAATATTTGACAAAATCTCTGTCAATTGGCAACTAAATTATAGTGGAAGATTCTGTTACTAGCTCATAAGTTATAATTTGGATACAAGCTTTTGACACTGCAATCTTTTTTCAGATTAAGCCAAGGGACGAACAACTAGGGAGAGAAACAGATAATCAAGCGTGTAGTAGTTTTGACATCCATACCATGGACGACAAAGTGCATCGGGAGTGTATAACTGACTATATATAACAGACACTAGTGACATTCATCTGGACATATCTAAATCCGTCTACTACTTCTTGTTGCTGGTGCTTGTTGGTATATAAATATCGTCGTAATTTGCTGCCCAAAATTGGATTCCATTGTCAATTACTTTGATCGCCAAATGCAATTAACGGTGGAATAAAATTATGAGCACATCAGCCTTATGCCAGTCAGAGGTCAAAGATTTATATATCCAACAAGTTCCAGTGGTGAGGGCAGTGGCTAGGATTGGGTATCGTTCACAGTTCACTCTATCGTAGAGAGACCGGTTTCGTTAAACCAGAGCCGAGATCTCGACGAGTATCTTGTCAATATCTGTGTTATTTCTGAAATAGCATGCATATTACAAGTGTTAAGGCTTGTAACTGTATTCGGGGATTTTTTGGGTTCTTCGGAGCCCAGAAGAGCAGTTAGTAGGCTCTGGTTTTCGCGTGCGAGTGATGGTACTATGGAGACGAACCGCTTTAGGGAAAGGAGATAAAGGTATGCATTATTATATTATTCAATTATTATTCTTACTAATTTGTATTTTTCTATAATATAGGTAGGTTCCGAACGAGATAGGACATGGTGAAAACATCGTAAGGTAAATATACATAACCACTGTTTATAAGTATCCGATTTATTTTGATCGTGAGAAGGACCACTATTTGCATAGATATCGTATGGTAAAATAAGAAAAGTCTGTTTTTACTAATCTTACAGATGCAAAATACTCGCAATGTGATTTGGTCAAAACGTCATGTCGTCCTTCCCAGATCAAAATACGCTCTATTTGGTCGGACGAGAACCTGAGCGGTGACGTTATTTATTTTCAATAAGATCTATTTGGTCGGACTGAAGCCTAAACGGTAACGGTACTTGACCAAACGTTGATTTATATTATTTTGTTTTGATAATCCACCATTTTGGCGTATGGATACTTTGAGCCAAGGAACGTCGAATATTTGTTGTTCGTTGACAATTCGAGGCTGTTTAAATCAGGTAAAAATGAAAATTCGCACGTAAAATATTTTGACTTTTCTTGAAGTGCTTTTATCAGTTGGTTTCTTAAAATTGCCAATGTAGATAATTTATATAACCATATATAAGATCTATTTGGTCGGACGGGAACTTAAACGATGACGTCGTTTTATAAGATCTATTTGGTCGGACGGGAACCTGAACGATGACGTCAGCCATTTGTTAAATCTACTTGGTCGGACGAGAATCTAAACGGCGATGTCAGCTATTTTCTATTTGACCAAACATTCCTCTGTTTTCACAATTTCATTTTGTTTTGTACAATTAATAGAAAAGCGACTACTTAGCCGTGTCTTAAAATTGTGTGCGTTACTGTTTGCGGAGTTGGCGATGTTGCAACTTTTCAATATTTCTCGACGGACCTTCACGAAATTTATAAGGTAAAAGCGAGTCAAACGCATTTGAATTTGCACTTTAAAATCGTGTGAAGTGCCCGTAATAAGGATCATTCCTAGGTAATTTATAGAGGATTGTACAATGTTACCCACAGCGATTATCATGCGGGTATTTAGGAAACAATTTACAAAATCTTGCGATATTAGCTGATGCGCTTTATATGGCTCGCATAAATAATCGGTTAATTTTCATTAGCATCTCGGTCGTGCACTTACACGTTCCAGATTACATATTTAGATAAATTAAATTACCATTAATTTTTCGAAATCATAGTCGTTACCCCGGTAATGGCCGCGCATTAAGTTATGTTATTATTCATAATAATAGGCGAGCGGACTGGAAAAAATATTAATCATTCTGGGCATCGGTCCACTCATAATAATTATTTGCTGCTACCGGTAATTGAGTTAAACTGACGAAAGGTGCGCTAATGAAGCAATTTAAATATGTATAGTGAGCAGATTTGAAAGTTCTTAACGATTTTTGTAATTAATTAAATAATACACAAAATGGCGAATGCGCCAGGTACTCCAAAATAACAGCCAGTGGTTGCAGATTCGATCCAATAGTTAGATGTTGACGAGGACCAATGATTCCGAAACACGTGACCGTTTTTTTGAGTTAAGGGATTTTTATTTTAAAACGAGCTTAACCTTTTTTATCTTACTGTGACTTCGGTAGAGCTTCATTTCTTTTGAATTTGAAAGCGTTTTCGAACTCCCCAAATACGACTAAATTTTTTGGGAAATTAATTTCATGTTTACAGTAAAAAACACGACACGACGCTTTGAACGGTGTAATTCATCCCTCGGTACAATAACTTCATCATTGTTACTATCAATTTTTTGTAAGATGTCTTTGGTCGGACGAGAACCTAAACGATGCCATCATATCGTTTATATAGTTTATTAGGTCGGACCAGCACTTGAACGCTGTCATTAGCTTTCTTATAACGTCTATATGGTCGGACGAGAACCTAAACGTTGACGTCATTTCGTTTATTAGTTCTTCAAATTTTATGAAATTGAGTTTTCTTTGGCTTTCGAGGTCGCTGATTACGAATCTGAACTCAAATTTTGAAAAAACAAAATGGCGGATCCAAAATGGCGGACAAACACTAATTGAGAAATGGTTAAATTATTATGAAATTGAGTTACTTTTAGTTTTTGGGGTTGCTGATTACAAATCTGAAACACAAATTTTGAAAAAGTAAAATGGCGGATCCAAAATGGTGGACAAATTTATTTAAAAATGGTTAGATAATGAATATCCTTACTTTTCGAGGTCTCTGATTAAAAATTGGTTAGATAATTGAGTATCCTTCAGTTAATAAACTATGAAATAAGAAATAGATAAGAAAATATCAAATGTAAATGTTCATTTATTGCAAACAATGATTCAAAAGCTTCGTGCAATACAATATATTTTTAACTACAATCATCGTCATTATGTTCGCTATGGCTCCTCATCATCGTCGTCATTATCAACGCTATCGGCATCCTGTTTATAAGATAAATTAAGTCGGACCGCAACTTGAACGGTGTCGTCAGCTTTCTTATAAGACCCATTTGGTCGGACCAGAACCTAAACGGTGACGTTAATTATTTTCTACGTGACGAAATATTGGCTTATTTTATTTTCTTTCAATAATCCGTGCTTTTAGGTTAAGGTTGAAGCACCTTAAACATTTGTTGTTCGTTCGTTGGCGCTTCTTTAAATAAACTAAAAACCGAAAGTGACTTTGCAAGTAAGCGTGGAACAAAGATTAAGAGAGAATAGATAAGAATCATCGTGGGCAACCGTAAACAACCAGAAACCTGACAATGAACTCTCAATTATCTAACGTTGATTAATGCACTTATTAAAATAATCCGTGTTGTAATTTATGGCTGGCAGAGAGCAAACATCGGCCGCTAATACAAGAACATCGGCTCGAAAAAGTGTAAACAGAAAAAGGCCGCTTACCGGCGTGCCTTACATTAAATAAAGATTAAGCATTTTCATCTGAATAACATTTATAATTACGCTGCTCAATGTCGTATTGCGTAAAATTTCATTAATGACCGTCGAACCGGTTCATCTTGGAAGACGTTGAAGCCACCCCATTGGCGCACCAGATGCAAGGGGCTACCAACAAATTAACGGCGAACTCATGCAACCGTCTGTCCCAATAATAATAATAAAAGCTGTTATATTCGACGGAGAAAAAATTACCACAAAGAGGACTCTGAGTTACCAACACCCGGCGCCGCTTGAAATAAAAATACTTAAACAGACTTGTGGGGTTGTTCCGTACGCCTCTGGCACATCCTCTCGCCTCGAACTAAATAAATTCAAAATCTCACATCGAGTCACTTAATCTTAATATCGAGCACTCCCTGTTGACATTTAAGCACCGTCTTCATAATCATCTGGTTAAACCTCCTGGTAAACACAGGATTATCATGACGGTGGGACGGGTACTTTTGCCAAGCCAAGGCGTAATCACGCGTTGTACCGCTGGTATGTGCACTGATATTATATTTGCTAGGAACGGAATACGCCCAAGAATGCGGGAATGTGTCGGTGCATTCTAATGTACCGGCCTCAACTACTATTTTGTTGTGTTAGGCAATTTTCTTAAACTAGTCCCTTGAAGAACAGTTCTTATAAGATCGACATGGTCGGACGAGAACCTAAACGTTGACGCCATTACGTTTATAAGCTCTAGTTGGTCGGACGGGAACCTAAATGGTAACGTCATCTCGTTTATAAGATGCACTAGGTCGGACCAGAGCTTAAACGGTGTCATTAGCTCTCTTATGAGACCTATTAGGTCGGACGGGAGCCGGAACGGTGACGTCATCTTGTTTATAAGATCTACTAGGTCGGACCAGAGTTTAAACGGTGTCATTAGCTTTCTTATGAGATCTATTAGGTCGGACGGGAGCCGGAACGGTGACATCATCTCGTTTATAAGATCTACTAGGTCGGACTAGAACTTAAACGGTGTCATTAGCTTTCTTATGAGATCTATTAGGTCGGACGGGAGCCGGAACGGCGAAATCATCTCGTTTATAAGATGTAGATACTAAAGCCAAAACGACTAAATTTTATGGGAAGGAAGAATTTCATGTTTGCAGTAAAAAATACGACACGACGCTTTGAACGGTGTAATTCATCCCTCGGTACAATATCTTCATCATTGTTACTATAAATTTTTTGAAAGATCTATTTGGTCGGACGAGAACCTAAACGGTGCCATCATCTCGTTTATAAGGTCTACTAAGTCGGACCAGAACTTGAACGGTGTCATTAGCTTTCTTATAACATATCTATATGGTCGGACGAGAACCTAAACGTTGACGTCATTTCGTTTAAGTATTAGCTCTTCAAATTTTATGAAATTGGGTTTTTTTTAGCTTTCGAGGTCGCTGATTACGAATCTGAACTCAAATTTTGGAAAAACAAAATGGCGGACAAACTCTTATTGAAAAATGGTTAGATTATTATGAAATTGGGTTTCTTTTAGTTTTTGGGGTTGCTGATTACGAATCTGAAACACAAATTTTGAAAAAGTAAAATGGCGGATCCAAAATGGCGGACAAATATTTTGAAAAATTGTTAGATAATTGAGTTAATAAGCTATGAAACAAGAAATGGTTCAAAAACTTCATACAATACAATATACTTTTAATCACAATCATCGCCATTATGTTCGCCATGGCTGCTTATCATCATCGTCATTATCAACGCTATCGTCATCTTGTTTATGAGATATACTAAGTCGGACCGCAACTTGAACGGTGGCGTTAGTTTTCTTATAAGATCCATTTGGTCGGACCAGAACCTAAACGGTGACGTTAATTATTTTCTACTTGACTAAATATTGGCCTATTTTCTCTTTTCAAATTTTATCAAATTGGGTTTTCTTTAGCTTTCGAGGTCGCTGATTACGAATCTGAACTCAAATTTTGAAAAAACAAAATGGCGGATCCAAAATGGCGGACAAATTTATTTAAAAATGGTTAGAAATGAGTGATCTCATTTCCTTTATAAGATGTACTAGGTCGGACCAGAACTTAAATGATGTCATTAGCTTCCTTATAAGATCGACGTGGTCGGACGGGAACCTAAACGGTGACGTCATCTCGTTTATAACATCTAGTAGGTCGGACCAGAACTTAAACGGTGTCATTAGCTTTCTTATGAGATCTATTAGGTCGGACGGGAGCCGGAACGGCGATTTCTTTTATAAGGTCGGACGGGAACCTAAACGGTATCGTTAATTATTTTCTACTTGACTAAATATCTGACCATTTTATTTTGCTTCAATAATTCGTGCTCTTTGCTTAGTTGAGAGGGTTCTATGGACGTTTCGCAAGACGTACCTGCCGCGTTGCTGTCCAGCATTTTGGCGTTTAAGCCGTTTTAAATGAGCGTTCACGAAATACCATTTTTATTAAATGTCACCGTTGCATAATAACGATTTGCCGTAATTGGAATTACATAAAAAAATTGTTGTGAAATTAGCGGAGCATCTAAAACATATCGCTCAAGACGTGTATTATCACCTGCAAGGTACTAACGGGATTACAAAATTCCGCAATAAAATCAGTGATTTGTACATTACCGAAACGTTTTAATTCGAAAATTGTCTGAACGCGTCGATTTATTAAGCCTTTTAAAAAAGCGGCTTGTAGCGATGAGATCCTCGATATTATTAAGTGCCGTATTAGGCGATGGGTTACGCAAGGTATTTTATTTACATGACGAAACAAGAGGAATACGCAAAACTAACAAATGAAGGTAATATAAAATAATAATCGTCTCTCCGAGCACGTAGGTTTGTTAATATTGTATCCAATTATGTGTTTATCTTCGATTTAGATTTGTTGTTTAGTAGTTCCAAATCGCGAAGGTCGCGCGCTGTTGGAGATGAGCGTGGTTGTACAGGGTGTGGAATATTGCGTGCCACTTTTCAAGTAGCAGGTTTAAAGAAAGTAATTTATAAATATATATAAATCTAATGAGTGTATTTAAAATATTATTTTATTTACTATTTATTTATTATTATTATGATAAGAGTTAAAGTCGAATTCATTTTTGTACCGCAGATAAAAAATTACCGACAAAGGAACACGTACGGCGGCTTCTTTGAACAGTAAAGAGGCCGCGTTTCTGCTTTGTAAATGCGGCATTTTTTCCCTGCTTTACAAATATGAAATGAACTATATGTTCTTCTGTATAATTAAAACGGTATCGAATTGCACTTGTCACGCTATGGCTTGAAAAAGGCAGATTGAGTAATAAAATCACCATTAAGAAGTAACAGCCATAAAAAATGAAACCATTTAGAAACGAAACGAAAATCCTATAAGTAAAAACTTACGACACGTACAATCGTAACTTATGAGATTGTCCTAGAAATCGTTTAAAGCCACTTTTCGCTACAAGGATTGCATTTTAATGTGTCACACCAGTAGCTAATATTAATCATTACTTTTTCTGTTAAACATTTGCTTTCAATCAACATTCCGTGTTGTTCCCGAATAAATAACAAAAGCTAGTGACAAACTGGTCCCATTAGTACTTGTTTGCTGGCATTTACGGAACTGTAACGTTTAATTACCACTAATGAATATCACCTTCAAACCATCTCAAGGTATTACTTCGGTTCGATCTAGATGAAATATCTGAAAACGCCGGGCATCTTCCTTTTGCGTAACATCGCATGATATCGTGACTATGCCTGCGAGAAGAGAAAGGATAATATGATGTACCGCATCATCTTGTACCCAGAAATGGTTCCAAGGATTATTAGATGGACCAGAATTCGATGTCGCTGATATCGGGTGTAAAGGAAATATTTGTACATCCCATTATTACAAAAAGGTATATTATTATTTTCTAAATTTAAAATAGCAAATCCAATATGGCGCCCAATGTGGCCAAAGGATCAAAAATCACTCTGAGAACTATTTTTTGTGCTACTGCCTTAATTTTTTTTTAAATATTGGCAAATTGACGGGTTTGACAGTTGACAGTTGTCAACCAACTGTCAAGTCAACATTAACAATTCAAATACTTGAAATAGTCAATAATAGTGATCTTAAAAATTAAGTTATATTTTTCTGGTTGCTGTATTTAAATCTGACGTCAGAATAATAATTTTTACAATTGACAGCTGTCAAAACAGTGTCAAATTACCGTTAGTTATTGAAAACCATTAACTATTAAAATTTTTTTTGATAAAAATTTAGAAAAGTATGTCAAAATCGTCAATTTACCATTAGAGTCCCAGTGAGAACACGTTGGTTGTTTTAACGTGTATATAACGTTGCCATCGTTTTCCGTTGAGTATTTTAACGTTATTTAATCATCTAAATTCAACTAAACGTTAATATGACGTTTATTCCACCATTGTTATCAACGCAAGGGTTTATTTATACGTTAAAAAAACATGAATTTATTCATATAAATTTACGGGCAAATACACGTTATAAAAACGTAAAATTCTAATTCAATAAGTTGGTGGCCAACGTTATTTAAACGTGAAGATTAACGTAATATTTATTGACAAGTAATTTATGATTTATATCTAACTTCAATTAAATTGTGATCAACCCTGTATATTTGTAACATTTTATGATTTGCAACAAGAATGAGCCAGAGGCCCATTCTGATTAACACAAATATACAGGGTTGATCAAAATTTAATTGAACTTCGATATAAATCGTAAATTTCTTAAGAAAAATTGTCATTCCTGCCGGTAACGATTACACATTACGGAACTTTTGGTACCGTTTAACCCCTACTAAATAAAGATTTCTGAATATCCGGGTGGCCTATATCATAATCTTTAAAAAAGAAGAGTTATTTTGAAAAATGTGATATTAATGAGTTTAGAGCACCCTGTATAATGTATTATTGGACATATTGACGTTTTCGTATTTTTTTATATGAATAATTTTAACATATTCGCAGCCATCTAGATTGACAACTAAGATTTGAATTATTTTTCGTGCAACCCTGTATAAATTGTTCAAAATAGCATAAATGTATCCTAAAAGTGATCTTTATTTCAAAAATGTAATAATATACAGGGTGGTCCATTTAGAAAAAGACTATTGGGGCCATTTCCGGTGAAACCGGAAGTGACAAATATGGCGGATAGGTCTCAAAAAGTTGGAAATCTTACCTAATTTGACGACACAAAATTTTATCCTGATATCTTTAAAAACGAGGAAGTTACAGGGGTGGCCCACTATTCGTTTACACACGGTATATTATGTTTTAAAAACGTTCGAAGAAGACGTTTTTGAAACGTTTCCTATAAATGTTTAACGGACGTTTACTAGCGTTGGAATAATTCTGAATTTTGCAAAATATTTAACGTTACGGTTACGCCTTAAACACGTCGCATCATAAAGTTATCTAGCGGTCCAATCAACGTCAATATTGATTTTGAAGAAAACATTTATTTGAAGTTGATTTTAGAGTCGATTTTTACCATAGTCTAAACGTTATAAAGACGTTGTAATATGCGTTGAAATATACGTTGAACAGCGGGACATTCTTCCGTTGAAATAACATAGTAATGCAATGTTACTCAATTGTCGGTGAATATAACGTTTTTAAAACGTTTGTGTTCTCATTGGGGTAGAATCGAGAGGAAACATAATATATTCGTACTGCTTTCCAAGTATTTAAAAAAAAAATTAAGGCAGTACCACAAAAAATAGTTCTCAGAGTGATTTTTGATCGTTTGGCCACATTGGGCGCCATATTGGATTTGCTATTTTAAATTTAGAAAATATCTGTACGAAAATTCCTTATACAGGGTGTTTCGTGAGGAACTGTACATAGTCCAATGGTAGATAGGGCCCATCAAGGTTAGTAACAAACCACTATTTAAAATCATTTTAGCCAAGTATTTAGGGTTGTATTTATGAATTTTTACCAAAATTTGCTTTCGTTGCCCTTTAGAAACTAATTGTCCGATTCAATTTATTTTCGGTACACATTAAGTACTATCAAATACCAACAGTTCGCCGTAATTATAAAACCAAAATTCCAGGTCCGTATTAGGAAAAATTTCATTTTATCTGTGCCTCCTAAAAAGTTCACCCTGTATATATATTTTTTAAATCTTATTACTGCAGCTTGAAAGTACATAAACTACCAACAAAAGTGGAATACTTCGTTTTCTTGTCACACTTACAACAGATACAAAATAAACACATTAAATTTTAACATTATCTTGTTAAAATTAAAACTTTCAGTAATTCAATGTTATTTGTCAAAGTTCCTATCAGTTTAAGTTTCTAAGTAATTATAACTATTATTAGTTAAAAATAGTATGAAATACCAACAGTTAGTCGTAATCAGACAAGACTCCAGGACCGTATTAGGAAAAATCAACATCTCATCGATTCCTCCTAAAATTTTCACCCTGTATATCTTATTCTTAACTTTACTTGCTATAATTTAAAAGTACATAAAGTATCAACAAGTAGTGTAGTGTGATCCGTTTTCTTATTACACTTTCAACATGTTTTAAACCAACCAACAAAATTTATCTCGATAAAAGTGACATTTTCAATAAATTGGTTTCAGTTAGAGCAGCTATTCTGTCTGTAAATAATACTCATTGAATTTTAAAACAATTTAATAGTAACAGAACAGAACAAGCAAAATAAAAAACGCAACATGAATACAAAACAACGTAACAAAACAAAATAATACATATTAATATAATAAAAAGTAAAAATCTATAACTTATTTTCAAAATGTAAACCTCCCTCTCCACGGCATTTTATTTGTCTAACTACTAAATGTCCCACAGATTTTCGTATAACGTCCGGGTAGTTTCTTATTACGTTACAATACTGTTCAATTCGGTCTACTAATTGCTGCTCTCAAGTTGGACTAATGGCATTAGTAACGTAGAAACAAAAGTTATACCTCATCAACAATTATACCTGTCAAACTATTGCCACAGCCGACTACTCCTTTTGTTAACAGTGTCAGTAGATAAAAAGTCTATTATATTCCTACTGTAGAAAGAATTGACAAACTTTCGCAGAAATTCTGCACAAATGTCTTTAGCTGCACACTAAATAAAATAAGTTCATTTCTTAAAACTAGAACTGAACATGAAAATATTCTACATTACAAATTAGAACAGAATATACTAGATTACCCTTTAATTACTACACAACTTATGTGCCAGTAGTTGGACGTTCATAATTATTATTGAAAAGTGTGGATCACACTACACTACTTGTTGATACTTTATGTACTTTTAAATTATTGCAAGTAAAGTTAAGAATAAGATATACAGGGTGAAAATTTTAGGAGGAATCGACGAGATGATGATTTTTCCCAATACGGTCTTGGAGTCTTGTTGATTGCGACTAACTGTTGATATTTCATACTATTTTTAACTAATAATAGTTATAATTACTTAGAAAATTAAACTGATAGGAACTTTGACAACTAACATTGAATTACTGAAAGTTTGAATTTTAACAAGATAATGTTTAAATTTAATGTGTTTATTTTGTATCTGTTGTAAGTGTGACAAGAAAACGAAGTATTCCACTTTTGTTGGTAGTTTATGTACTTTCAAACTTCAGTAATAAGATTTAAAAAAAACATATACAGGGTGAACTTTTTAGGGGGCACAGATAAAATGAAATTTTTCCTAATACGGACCTGGAATTTTGATTTTGTAATTATGGCAAACTGTTGGTATTTGATCGTACTTAATGTGTACCGAAAATAAATTAAATCGGACAATTAGTTTCTAAAAGGCAACGAAAGAAAATTTTGGTAAAAATTCATAAATCACCCTGTACAACCTTAAATACTTGGCTAAAATGATTTTAAATAGTGGTTTGTTACTAACCTTGATGGGCCCTATCTACCATTGGACTATGTACAGTTCCTCATGAAACACCCGTATATGAATGTATACCGGGTGTAAACCAATAGTGGGCCACCCCTGTAACTTCCTTGTTTTTAAAGATATCAGGATAAATTTTTTTGTGGCGAAATTAGGTAAGATTTCCAACTTTTTGAGACCTATCCGCCATATTTGTCACTTCCGGTTTCACCGTAAATGGCCCCAATAGGCTTTTCTAAATGGACGACCCTGTATGTTTTTACATTTTTGAAATAAGGATCACATTTTGGATACATTTATACTATTTTGAACAATTTATACAGGGTTGCACGAAAAATAATTCGAATTTTAGTTGTCAATCTAGATGGCTGCGAATATGTTAAAATGATTTTTGTTCCAATATAATTCATATACAAAATACGAAAACGTCAAATGTCGAATAATACATCATACAGGGTGCTCTAAACTCATTAAAATCACATTTTTCAAAATAACTCATTTCTTCTAAATATTATGATATGGGCCACCCGGATATTCAGAAAGCTCTATTTAGTAGGGGTTAAACGGTACTAAAAGTTCCGTAATGTGTAATCGTTACTGGCAGGAATGACAATTTTTCTTAAGAAATTTATGATTTAAGTATATCGAAGTTCAATTAAATTTTGATCAACCCTGTATATTTGTGTTAATCAGAATGGGCCTATGGCTCATTCTTATTGCATATCATAAAATATTAACACAAATAATAATATACAGGGTTGATCAAAATTTAATTGAAGTTAGATATAAATCATAAGTTTCTTAAGAAAAATTGTCATTCCTGCCGGTATCGATTACACATTACGGAACTTTTGGTACCTACCGTTTAACCCCTACTAAATAGAGCTTTCTGAATATCCGAGTGGCCCATATCATGATATTTTTAAAAAAGGAGTTATTTTGAAAAATGTGATATTAATGAGTTTAGAGCATCCTGTTGGATTATTGGACATATTGACGTTTTCGTATTTTTTATATGAATTACAATGGAACAAAAATAATTTTAACATATTCGCAGCCATCTAGATTGACAACTAAAATCCGAATTATTTTTCGTGCAACCCTGTATAAATTGTTCAAAATAGTATAAATGTATCCAAAATGTGATCTTTATTTCAAAAATGTAATAATATACAGGGTGGTCCATTTAGAAAAAGACTATTGGGGCAATTTCCGGTGAAACCGGAAGTGACAAATATGGCGGATAGGTCTCAAAAAGTTGGAAATCTTACCTAATTTCACCATACAAAATTTTATCCCGATATCTTTAAAAACGAGGAAGTTACAGGGGTGGCCCACTATTTGTTTACACCCGGTATATCCAAACGCAACATTCTAATATCTACAAATTGGACATCATTGGACTTAGACAATGATTTTATTGAATTATTCACCTTTCTTCCTTATTCTAACCAATATTTTGGAGCTGCGATTTTAAAAATCAAAATTTAGCCAGCAAAACTAAATTCATCATACCCAAATCCTTTGGTATACCAAATTTTGTTAATTTTCATGAAAAATTAACGTGCGGTGATAATATTTGACGCCGTAAATAAAACTGTAGGAGATTAAATTCGGGTGAATGTGCAGGCTAGCTTACGAGCTGTCAATTTGTCTTTAAAATCTCTTGTAAAATTTATTATACTGCCATCCAATGCTTCAGCCCTTCTGGACCTGGCATCTAAATTATCCTAAGTTTTAGTAGTTACTCCTGTTAGATCTTCAGTCTTCCTCGTTGCACAGGTATTTATCATACATTTCCTATTTATGGTAAAATAATTACTGTTTCAAGAAGAATTTAACCGTGCGATCTCAATAATTCAAGGACAACCGAGCGGGAAACGTGTAGGATGATCTACAAACGACGAATCTCAAAGACTGAATCACGCAAATTGAAGGCGCTCGTGAATTACAGGGCCTTGGGCCCAACCCTTGCTATTGTTTGCCGGATGCGCCGCGGATATCGAAATCATATCGACGTTATTCATCGACGGTTGCCCTAAGGAGCAATTTGGAACGCTCGCAAATTGCTCCAACGTTATTAACAAAATGAATTCCATAGCTTTGTTGTTCGTTTAAGAAAGGCGTTATGGGATATAAAGGTGCGCCTAAGTAGATTATCGCGTAATGGCTTGTAATTATCCGTGTGCGAGGTCGTGCTCGTCGGAATATGCAAATGCGCTATTATTTTTTACTAAGTAATAAAGATGAAACATCGTACTGGATTATTTTTCAATTTGTATTTGTAGCAATGTAATTGCTCTTTAATTATAACCTGTAACCGTTAAATCGAACAGAGTAAGGTCAGCAACTCCGGAGTATAGTAATTTTCTTTTTTGTAATAACTATTATTAGTTTTAATTACGCTTTATGTGTGCAAATATGTTTTTCTGTAACGAAATTATACGTTGCTTTAAATCCAAAGCAAATGTTGACACACAGCCAACAAGATCCGGCAGTCGTAATTTTTGTTTGAACAGTTTTAAACCGTGCGTATAATTAAACAATCATGGTTTAATTACAATAGAGTAGCGTAGTTTTTTATCCTCTGGCTTTTCTTAAACTTTGTTTTTTGTTTTTTATCTGTTAAAATAATTATTGATGAAAAGTGATGTAATCGGGAAGTTGAATTTTTTTCTTTGTTTTCTTTTTATACATGCAAATAGTCGAAAACCGAACAAATTAGCAAAATCGGGCTGGCTTCGCGAGAAAAGCACATAAAAGTGCATTTTTGTTGCATTTCGAGTGCATCGCTACACTATTTTTTAAATATCTCCGGCTCTATTGGTCGTAGAAAAATTAAAAAAAAAAAACAAAATATTCTTAAATGAATAGCCTATCAAACTGTTGGGGTATAGTTACATTAAAAGTAGATCCTAACCTCAAAAAATCCAAGTTGCTTAGTTTATTTTTTTTTTACCAATAATGCAATAAGTATGGGGTTAAAATCTTCTGATCTTTACGAAAATTGGAGAAAATATGTATTTTCATGCTATAAATACGTGATTAAATTTAATAAAAAAATAATTCATTTTTACGGTCACAATTGAACATTTTCAAAAAAATTAAAACGCTTGCCATTTAATGCAAAATGGTGGTAGGGTAAATTTTTTTTTTAAGAGTAGGTCTTTTTATGTACTTTCTTGTGCACATATACTACTGTTTATCAAGTTAAAATATCGTTTTTTTTAATTAAGAAAAAAAAATTAATTTCACTTTTTTGACATTCTTCTATCTTGTTTTGTATAAAACGAAATTCAATTCATTAAAAGAGCTTTCGTAAGGTGTATTATTATCTATATTTACCTACTTTTTACGACGAACCAAACTTACACGTGACACACCCCAAATGCTTATAGGTTAGGTTTTCATTGAGCACATCTCAGTGAATCAGAAATAGTATCTAGTGATAAAATGGTAATATTAAATAAATATTACTAATAATGTTAATCTACAATCAAATGGATATTATTTATAATGTATAAAGTGCTATTTATAACATATTTAATTTTACATATATGAAATGTTTCGGTTTAACATTACAAATTATATTTGTATAACATTTTGTAAACATTTAAGAAAACATGTTAAAGATACATTTAAGAGAATATATTACAATACATTTACAAGGTGTATCGTATGATATTATAGAAATATTTTCTAGTAACATCGAGTTAATATTGTATAAACATTTATTAAATATTTTACATTTTAATATTTCTCAGATATATCAATGTTAGTCATCATAACAGAAATATAATATTTCATGAAAACATTAAAATTGTTACCTAGGTCTAACATTACATAATATGGTGGTTAAAGGAATAGTGGGCCACCCCTGTAACTTCCCCGTTTTTTAAGATATCGGGATAAAATTTTGTATGGTGAAATTAGGTAAGATTTCTAACTTTTTGACACCCATCCGCCATATTTGACCCTTCCGGTTTCATCGGAAATGGCCCCAATAGTCTTTTCTAAATGGACCACTCTGTATGTTTTTACATTTTTGAAATGAAGATCACATTTTGGGTACATTTGTACTATTTTGAACAATTTATACAGGGTTGCACGAAAAATAATTCGAATTTTAGTTGTCAATCTAGATGACGGCGAATATGTTAAAATTATTTTTGTTCCAATGTAATTCATATAAAAAATACGAAAACGTCAATATGTCCAAAAATACATCATACAGGATGCTCTAAACTCATTAAAATCACATTTTTCAAAATAAGTCTTTTCTAAATATTATGATATGGGCCACCCGGATATTCAGAAAGCTCTATTTAGTAGTGGTTAAACGGTACCAAAAGTTCCGTAATGTGTAATCGTTACCGGCAGGAATGACAATTTTTTTTAAGAAATTTGTGATTTATATCATAAAATACTAACGCAAATATACCTACAGGGTTGATCAAAGTTGAATTGGAGTTAGACATTTAAAAAATAATGTAGCGATGCACTCGAAACACATCAAAAATGCATTTTTATGCGCTTTTCTCCCGAAGCCCCATCCCGATTCTGCTAATTTTTTCGGTTTTCGACTCATTTGTATGTATGAAACAAAAAACAAAAAAAAAATTGAACTTCCCGATTACATCACTTTAAAATTCTGATTTCCCTCCGGGAGTAAGTATATTAGAGATAAGAAAAGATCATAATAGAGTGATTGGTGTATTAAAAAAAATGTACTGAAAATAAAAGTAATTACAGAAACCGAATCACAGCCGTGCGCATATCAAATTCCGCGCAATATTAAAGCCTGTGCTCAAAAGGATCTTGCGCAAAATTGTACAGTGTACCCTCAGAGCCCTCGTTTTCAATTATTTGTAGAGAGTCAAGGTTTTTACGAAAATAAATTTATTGCATTCAAATCCGGAGATTTCGCAGGCCATTGCACTGAACTCATCCCCGATGAAAAGGTTTAAGTAATTGCTGATTGTTTATTATAACTTATTCGAAGTTGTCTTCATAGTAAATAAATTTGTCACTTTATTTGAGAGTAGTAGTACACTAGTGGGTTGCATATCATCTGGTTATTCTGGAAATGGGAAAAAGGGAAACTTTGTGAAATAAGCTTTTGTGTCGTTCGTAGCAGTGTACAAGGTTTGGAAATTAATCCAGCAATTTTGGGATTTCTTGTAAATTTGCACATACCTAGTCGATTCCGGATTGTTAAATTAGGATACCTATAGGTCTGTAGTTATTTTTTTGGAACAATGACTGGAACTGATGTACTTTGTGAGAAGGATATAATTGCGAATACCAGACACTTCGACCATATTTATTTCTTTGCATGGGAAGAAAACCTTTCTTTGAGAAAGAGGTAAACAATCATTTGTTAATATTCTAAATTTAAGCGTAAAGTCGATTGATTTTTTTTACTAATAGGGAAGTAGGTATGTAATTTTCTTTTTTAGAGTTTTATCAGCAAGATTTACCATGAAGTTTTTTTTATCAAGTTTTTCCTACTCGCTTTATTCTCGCTCTGCGTTCCCTTTACAGATAGAAATTAGTCATAAGTAGAATAAACATTTGCACACTAATAGTCGAGTGTAATATTTGTACGTTTTTATTATGCGGTATTGTTATTTACTATAACCGTTGATACTATTTTCTGATTTAAAATAAAAGCAGATTCTCTTTTGAAGCGAACTGAAAGACGAATCGCGTTCACTTGTGACTGGCATCTGCCATGTTTTCAATCAGTCGAATCGGAAAAGAATGATTAAAGCAGTCGATTTGTTTCTATTTATAGTGAGTAGCTGCTGTAACGACTGGCTACTAGTATTTAATTCGTTCAATAACTGCTGCATCATGCGATACTTGGTCAATATTTAACTACTGTAGGTACCATTTTTTGATGGCGGTTAACATATTTTTTACGTGACTGCATGTTAATTCTACTTTATGAACTTGCTGATGACTTAAAAACCTTAAACTTAAAAATAAGGAACTGGCGCCCGAGTTTCCGTTTAAAAAGTATTACAAAGCCAGAGAGTTCTGTTTGTAAGTCAAATCAAATTTGGATCACTTAAAAACAATTGTTCGTTTCGGCGACAGGTGCATTAGAATTTTTAGCTTCGGGTGATATCAACGCTAACGCAAGACACGAACCTTTCGACTTATTTGCATAATATTTATTTTTTCGCCCTCCACCTCCGTATTCATTCTTATCCCATTTCGAATCAAGGAAAAATACAGCTAAAAGTCAGGAGATATTCAGGGTGTTCAATTTATAAGCGTTATGTTATAAGGAATTTCTTCAATTAGAACAAAGCAATTTTATTTTAAGGATCAGTTGATTGAGGTTAAAATTTAAAGTATTTAAACAGAACCAGGTTATCTATTATAGGTACTTATTTACTGAAAATCTCCTATTTGATCGTTGCATTGCAGATCTATTTGGAAGGAAACAGAAAGCACCTTAAAAAAGATCTTTCTTAATAGGTACCTATAGACTTAGGTATTAAAATTTCATCTTTCTTTAAATTTAAACGATATTGAACATATTTTAAAATATACCTTAAATTTTTTGGAATCATCTAGACCGAGGTCAAATTTTAATACGTCATCAAAGAGGGTAAGACCTTTCGGAATTTGGAACACACTGTAAAATATCTAAGTACTTAGAAAAAAACATTCCACAGATATTAAATTTGTACGGAATGCACTTATTGCTACATTTAATTTCGTCGGTCGGTATTGCTTCTGGTTCACATGTAAGTATTACCAGTAATTCCATACAATTATCTCCCCTGGCTCATGATTCAACATGTGTGATTACTTATATAATTATCATAAAAGCATTGGTCGTAATTAAATAAACCATCCGCGGAGCTCTCCAAATGTGTGCATGGTCAGCAATCAATCAATCAAAAAATTGTTATAGACAAGTTATTGCAAAACGCGAAATCACGAATATCCATTTAAAACAATTTTATCGATTTCCCTCTTTCCTGCTTGCACGTATCCAAGTCTTTTCGCATAAACTATAACAACTATAATAGTTGGAGAACAGAAAAAAATAGTTGCGGTAATCAACCGCCTTTGCTCGTATGATTGTCCAAAATTTACTGTCTAATCTATGATTAAGTATGTAAAGTTCCACTTAGTCAACCGACCGATTCTTGTACATAAATTCATTGAATTCGAATTAAGTATCCATCCCTTTTCAGGTGAATATTTTACTTTACGGTATTATTCATCAGTTTACTCCAAGGTTGCATCTTTAGCATCCTGTTGCAACTAAGTATTTTTTACATGGCTCGTTATAGCCGGAGATATCTAGATCATGGAATACCTATTAAACTTTACGAAGCATATTAATAGGCGAGTTTTTATGACGAGGAATATGGAGATTATTATTAGGTCATCAGTTGCATATAGTCTTTGTTTCCCTTTATTTATATATACCAGATTTGCACGCAGGAAAAATATAGTAGTACAGGCGTAGCCAAAAAAAAAGTCAATAAATAAGGTGGCAGGAGCGCCTTCGATGTTCCGAAATACTAATCATAAAATAATTCTTATTTGTTATTTATTATATTATAGGAAGCTATTTTACGCCAGATTCTCTTTCATATAAATCATCGTTTCGTAGACTAAATGAAAGTAACGCCATAAACAATCCTTTATAATTTAGAAATTCAGTTTGCCAACGCAGGTCACTTATTGCTAATACATTGGACACCACGTTTGATTCTAAATCAATTGAAGTCTCGCTATTAATTACATAAATAATATTGCACATATTAAGTAAATGAAGAAGAGCCGCGTCGTTTTTCTGTGGAGCAACGAACAATTTTTAATAACGTTCACGTCTGTGTTGTAACGATTTCGTGACTGGCTGTATTCGACGATATTTTTTTCGTCAGTAAATTAACAGAAAGTTGGTAATTGTATGTTCACAAAGCATCGTTTTAAGCAGAATATAAAAAAGTCTGAATCGGTGTATTAGGTATATCAGTATTAACTGTTAGAATGCTTAGAAATAAGAACTAAAAAATATGTACTTCACTGTAATTAACTAAAAAATAGGGCAAGAGTGTTGGAAGAATATTGGCCAAATATTGGAAAAATATTGGAGAAATATTGTTCTAATATTGGAAATATATTTGGCTAATATTGGAAAAATATTGAACTAATATTGGAGACAACAACCTTAATAGTATTACCACCACTATCATTGTAATATTGGAGAAACATTAGAATAACATTTTTGGATATTTAACAGCATAGTTATGGAATAAGTTTTCAAGCTGCAATAACAGGTACAGAAACCTTCTGCTTTACTATAATGAACTGGAAACTTGTTTTAACTCCAGTATTGCAAGAATATTGGGAAAATATTCGCGTAATATTGGAAGCAACATATAATAACAATGTTAGTCGTCGTCTTTATGCTTTAACAAAAGTTGAGAAAGCACTGAAATTAACTAGAAAGTAGGTCACGAATATTGTAAAAATATAGGTGCAATATTGGAAAAATTTTGGTTTAATATTGGAAGAATATTTCCTAATATTGGAAACATATTGAACTAATGTTGGAACCAACAAACTTGATATTTATCACAACCTTAGTGTGATATTGGACAAATATTGATTTATATTGAAAAAATATTGGTCTAATGTTGATAAAATATTGGGCTAATATTGGAAACAACAATATTGATATTATTACCAACACTATCATTGTACAATGTTGGAAAAACATTAGAATAACATTTTTGGAATGTTAATTTTATAGCAATGAGGATATTAAATGATGCGTTGGCCAAAAATATGTATTTAACGCCCGATATTATGACACCAATATATTTAACAGCATATAGTTATGGAATGAGTTTCATGATACCATAACAGGTACATTATATTCCTAAACAAATTGAAAAAACAACAAACATCTGCTTTACTAAATTTAACTGGAAACTTTGTTTTAACTCGAGTAGGGCAAAAATATTGGGAGAATATTGGCGTAATATTGGAACCAGCATATTTAACCATGTTAGTCGTGGTTATAATGCTTCAACAAAAGTTGAGGAAGCATTTACTTCGCTGAAATTACCTATATAGAAAGTAGGATAAGAATATTGAAAAGATATTGGTGTAATATTGGAACAATACTGATTTAATATTGGAAGAATATTGTCCTAATATTGGAAACGTATTGAACTAATGTTGGAAACAACAAATTTAATGTTTATCTTAACCTTGGTGTGATGTTGAGAAAATATTGGCTTAATATCGAAAAAATATTAGCCTAATATTGAAAAAATATTGGACTCATAGTGAAACAACAATCATGAGAAAGCATTTGCTTCACTGAAATTAACTAGAAAGTAGGGCAAGAATATTGAAAAAATATTGGTGTAATATTGGAAAAATATTGGTTTAATATTTGCAGAATATTATCCTAATATTGGAAACATATTGAACTTTGATGTTTATGTTAACCTTAGTGTGTGATATTGGGAAAATATTGGCTTAATATTGATATAATATTGGTCTAATATTGTAAAAATATTAGAAACAACAATCTTGATAGTATTGCCACCACTATCGTTGTATAATGTTGAGGAAACATTAGAATAGCATTTTTGGAATGTCGATTTTATATCATTGAGGTTATTGAATGATGCGTTGGCCAAAAATACGTATTTACCGTCCAGTAATGGCGCTAATATATTTAACATCGTAGTTGTGAAATAAGTTTTTAAGAGCCCATGACCAGTATCATTCTATTCCTAAAAAAAATTAAAAATCATCTGCTTTACTAAAATGAACTAGGAACTTGTTATAACTCCAGTAGTTCAAGAATATTGGGGAAATATTGGCGTAATACTAGAATCAAAACATTTAAAAATGTTAGTCGTCATCCTAATGCTTAAACAAAGGTTGAGAAAGTATTTGTTTCAATGGAATTAACTGGAAAGTAGGGCAAAAATATTGAAAAGATATTGGTGTAATATTGGAAAAATATTGGTTTAATATTGGAAGAACATATTTGAAACATCGAACTAATGTTGGAAACAACAAATTTGATATTTATCAGAACCTAGAACTAAAAACTTGTTTTAACTTTAGTAAACAGGAATATTGGGAAAATATTGGCGTAATATTGGAACCAACATACAAATATAACAATATTAGTCGTCGTCCTAATGCTGAAACAAAAGTTGAGAAAGCATTTGCCTCAGTGAAATTAAACAGATGGCAAGAATATTAAAAATATATTGGTGTAATATTGGAAAAAATATTGATTTAATATTGGATGAATAATATCCTAATATTGGAAACATATTGAACTAATGTTGGAGACAATAAACTAGATGTTTGTCATAACCTTAGTGTGATATTGGGAATATATTGGCCTAATATTGAAAAAATGTTGCTAAGAACATATTGAACTAATGTTGGAAACAACAAACTAGATGTTTATCATAACTTTAGTGTGATATTGGGGATATATTGAAAACATTGTTGGCCTAATATTGAAAAAATATTGGACTCATATTGGAAGCAACAATCTTGATAGTATTACTATCACTATTGTTGTGTAATGTTGGAAAAACATTAGAATAACATTTTTGGAAAGTTGATTTTATATTAATGAGGTTATTAAATGGTGCGTTCGCCAAAGATATTAATTTAACGTCCAGTATTATGACGCCAATATATTTAACAGCTTAGTTATGGAATGAGTGTCCAAGAAACTTGGTTCAATTCCAGTAGAGTAAGAATATTGGGGAAGTATTGGCGTAATATTAGAAACGACTGACTTTCATTAATATTGAATTTAAATATTGAACCAACATTGAAACTCATATTGATGGGATATGTCACTATAATATGCCAGCAACGTTATTCTAGAACGTTGGACAAACATTGCAACAACATTTCTCTAATGTTTCGAACGTGATCACATTAGATTTTACGAAATTTGCGGTCACAACAATTCTGCTAACGTGTGAATAAACAATAATTTATTATTATTTGGCCGAGTGTTAACTCGCTTCAATTAAAAGTTCATCTTTGTTTATGGGAACCTCTGCGGGTCATATCAGAGATTAGTCTGCCGCAACAAGAAAAAAGATGAACCCATCACGCTGCCGCGGCCGTTTACAAGTTTGACCTACAACACTTTTAATGTAAACGTTTCAGGCGTTAGTTTTCAATGAACCTTGACATTTCGCAGCGAAACTACCTTCATTGAAAATGCGGGACCACATACGTAGATAAACATAAATAATCTGCAAAGGATTTAAAAGGATAAATTTCCGCTGAAGTTCTATGTTTTCACTGGAACATTTTCAGCAAATAATTTGTTGCCATATTTCCAAAATAGTTGGCGATGTACAGATATTATCAATAAAGTGCCTTATGACCTTATTTAGATACAAATAAAATGTTATTAAGTAGTTAATGCAATGTTAAAATGATAGATGACCTACAAATCGTTTCCTCGCGCATTGTTTCAGGTAACTTTTTCACAAACCTTGATGTATCACAAACACCATCAAATCGTTGCGTTGACTAGCTAACACCTTAAGAAAAAATTAACATTTCCAAATCGGGATTGAGCTTTAATGGCCAGCCGTGAGCCGGTCCTTCTCGATTAAAATTCGTAGATGCGCTGGAGGCAACACATTATTAATTCATAGAGGTACCACCCGTAACAGATAATTTAGCAGATTACGATCTGATGGGTATGAGAAATGGAATCCTTCTTTTGTTGTGATGATTAAAAATGAAAGCGACATGAATAATAAGCGTAATAAGTCGCTGTGGGTTGTACTATTGTCACTTTCAATTGATTCAACGATAAGGCGTGTAATGTTTGTTTTTGAACGCACTGTGGTGTTGAAATAAAAAAATTAAAAAAGAATCTTCATCATTTTTATTTTCTTCTTCAGTATTTACGGGTTAGTGGATCTTAGCCAGTTGAGCCCATAAGACATAAATAAACAACAAACAAGTCGTGTTTATACCTCCATTGAATATTAATCCTGGCCAAGACGAGTCACTTCTCTAGGATGCCTCTTCCTTGTGAAATCGTGTTACGGGGTTCATTTAAATTTCAATGAAACCAGCAAAGTAAAAGTGATTCCATATCAGCAATTAAACATCTCGCGCTGCACTAAGTGCTGCAATAAAAATTGTCCATGTGACGCTCGACTGCCGCAACTCATCAAATAGACGAACTGCGACAAAACGAAGCTCAAAGCGGTGATATAACGGTGTAAGAGTTTGACCGGATTGTTTCGGGTGGTGTTTTTGAGACACATCCTTGATGTTTACGTAACTGTATGCGGTGTTGCAAGGATCCATCTTAAGGCCTACTCCATTTCTAGTTGATCTTTACTTCACTTATCGACTTGAAACAAAAGTGCATCAAATTATTTAGGTTTTGATTTTGTACATTTGGCCTAATTTTATACTTTTGGCCTACAACGAGAAATGATGATATCGAACTTCTTGTAGTATATTTTTACAATTTATTGACTTGAAACTTGAATACAAAGGATATCTTTAGGTTCAATACTGATTTTGAATATTTGACCTAATTTTAAAAACATAAATTATGTCATTTGAACCAGAATTTCAGGTCACAAGTTATTTTGTACATCTACTGACCTAATTTTAATATAAGAAAATATGATAGGGAAAGTTTTTAGTGATTTTTATTCACTCACTTGAGACAAAGGCACAAGGAACTTTTAGGTTTAAAATTGATTTTGTATTTTTGGCGTGATTTTAAAATAAGTGACGAGAAAAATTTATTTATTGCTTATTGTTCTTAATTTATGGCATTGAATATAAATACAATACATTCTTTATGTTTAAAACTCATTAAAATTGATTTTGTGCAGTTGGCCTAATTTTAAGACAAGGCTTAGGTGATAGAAAAACTTATTTTTATTGATATTGTACAATTTATTGACTTAAAACAGTTTTAAATTTTTCGTGTTCTGAACTTATTTCGGAAGTTATTTTTGCAATAGAAGTACAAATGGAAATTCAGACCTAAAACTCATTTTATATATTTGGCTTAACATTAAAACCAGAAAACATATGATGGAGGAACTTTCTCGTTGATTTTTATTAAACTTATTGACTTGAAACAAAAGTGCAACACATCATTTAGCTTTACAATTGATTTTGCATTTTTGGCCCAATTTTAAAACTAGTGAATCTTATTGATTTTCTTACAATTTAGGGATGTAATCTTTGAATAATGAGTTATATTTTGGCCAAAGGTAATTTTATATATTTGGCCTAACTTTAAAAGGAGAAATGATAATAGCGAACTTCTTGAAAACAATCTATATCTTTAGGTTCGAAACTCACTGTATATTTGTCCTAACTTTAAAAATATAGGCTTTTAAGGCCAAAGGTTATTTTGTACATCTATTGGCCCAATTTTAAAACAAGGAAACATGATAAGGAAAGTTTCTATTGATTTTTACTTAATTAACTCGCATGAGACAAAGGCACAAGGAATTTTTAGGTTTAAAATTGATTTTGTATTTTTGGCCTGATTTTAAAATAAGTGATCAGAAAAATTAATTTTTTGCTGATTATTCTTAATTTATGGCCTTGAATATAAATACAACAGTTGCTTTATGTGTAAAACTCAGTAAAATTGATTTTGTGCAGTTGGCCCAATTTTAAAACAAGACTAGAAGATAGAAGCATTTTTTTAATCGATTTTGTGCAATTTATTAACTTGAAACAGCATTATAATAGGTCTCTTATTCCGTACATTTATGAAAAGGAAAATTAAGTACAATGGAACTTAAAATCAGAAAACATATGATAGAGAAGATTTCTTGTTGATTTTTAACTTATTAACTTGAAACAAAAGTGCAACAGATTATTTAGGTTTACAATTGTTTTTGTACCTTTGGCCTGATTTTAAAATAAGAAAGTGACGAGAAAAAAATCTATTTACTGCTGATTTTTTTGAATTTATGTTACTGAAATATAAATAGAATAGATTCTTTTTATTTGAAACTCATTAAAATTGATTTTGTGCAGTTGGCCTAATTTTAAAACAAGGCTAGATGATAGAAACACTTAATTTTATTGATATTGTACAATTTATTGACTTAAAACAGTATTAAATTTTTCGTGTTCTGAACTTATTTCGGAAGTTATTTTTGCAATAGAAGTACAAATGGAATTTCAGACCTAAAACTCATTTTATATATTTGGCTTAACATTAAAACCAGAAAACAAATGATAGAGAAACTTTCTCGTTGATTTTTACTAAACTTATTGACTTGAAACAAAAGTGCAACACATTAGTTACCTTTACAATTGATTTTGCACTTTTGGCCCAATTTTAAAACTAGAGAATCTTATTGATTTTCTTACAATTTAGTGACGTAACCTCTGAATAATGAGATATTTTGGCCAGAGCTAATTTTATACATTTGGCCTAACTTTAAAAGGAGAAATGATAATAGCGAACTTCTTGAAAACAATCTATAGCTTTAGGTTCGAAACTCACTGTATATTTGACCTAACTTTAAAAATATAGACTTTTAAGGCCAAAGGTTATTTTGTACATCTATTGGCCCAATTTTAAAACAAGGAAACATGATAGGGAAAGTTTCTATTGATTTTTACTTAATTCACTCACTTGAGACAAAAGTACAAGGAATTTTTGGGTTTAAAATTGATTTTGTACATTTGGCCTGATTCTAAAATAAGAAGTGACGAGAATAATTTATTTATTGCTGTTTTTTTTAAATTTATGGTCTTGAAATTAAATACAATAAATAAGTAAAATAAAAAGGCGTCGCTCCCGATTAGGCGCCTATGTAGAAATAAAGGCGATAAAGCTCATTCAACTATTTTTAATAAACGACCGACGTGTCAGTCGAGTTTTCGCGTTGTGTAACCGAACGGGCTGCGGTTGCTCAAGCGGCCTTGCATTAGATTGGGATCTCATTTTTTTTATCGAACGAAAAAATAATAATGCATGTAACCTTTCGGATGGGTAAGGTGCATTACTTTAAAAGGAACACAATACATTCTCTAATATGACATGCAAATTTTCATTCCACGATTTTTGACGGTTTTAAGCTGGCACGTTAATAGCCATTGGGAAATTCAGTACATGGGTCAGGTAACGGTACGTCCTAACCACCTTTTGGTATTTATTAATTACACCTTTCTTTATCCATTAGTATGTAGCGTGGAAATTACATATTACACGTTTAATCTCTGCATCTTGATACTCAATTTTTATAAGGTTTCCACATCGTTTTAAAGTTTAAGTGACAGTTAAAAAATTTAAGCTGTCGTAATAAATGTGCTGATGTAGGCCCATAATCAGAAACTGGTCCTCGGGTGGTATTTACGAATTTAGATCTAATACAGCACAGTTTTAGAATTCATTAAATTAGTGTTAGCTTAAATATATATTTATTTAGGTTGGTATAAGGTGAGATTGTTCTAGCTCATAAATCCGCTGGAGTAGTTGAAAGCTTACGTAACAATACGAGTGATATATTAACGTTTGCATTACAATCGAACAGTTAAGCGTGTAATTTATCGGTTCTGCCGACGTAAGAGGCGAAAAAATAATTTGCACGGAGAAAGATAGAACTAATTGATTTTCAGGCTAATGTCTTAAAATGTATAATTAATAAAATATAATTGATGTGCTGCGGAAAGATCTAGCTTTTAATTATCTAAATTACAGGCTATAAACTTGCTTGTTCAAAAATTTGCTCGTATATGGCAAACCGCTCTTTATTCCACAATTTGCAAGATTACATGTTGGACTCAATAGCTTTAATGAAGAAAAATAGGTGTAGGTGTCTAATGTTTCGAAATAAACTAAATAAAATGTGCCTTCCATACTTTCCATATTATATCAGCTCAGTTGTGCTTGGGGATATCCAGTTTTCTTTCTAACAGTTCACTTTTGAAATTTTTGTGCGATAGGCGAACAATTTAAAAAAAATTGTATCTTCCACAATTTATCGCATAAAAGATACTTTGAATCCAATAAACCAAACGACTGGATCTGTTGTTATGCAAATGATTATCTCGGTAAGAAGCAGCAACGCAGACATTAACATTTGCCCTGGTATTTCATTAATACTAGATATTTGCAGGAGCCTGCAAGGTTTGACAGAAAAGTGGAGGCGTATTTCTCTCGCTTGAACTTACGTGCCCGCAACTATTACGTAAACATACGGGGTGTTTCGCATTAAGATTCATAAATCAATAGCTGCTTCCTATATAGTTTGTTAATAAATTCACCGAAAATAAAACCAGCACCTAATGACTCGTTTTGTAATTTTCTTGGACAAAACGACATGCATTATCTGTCGATGACGTCGCTTTTGAGTTGTCTTGTTTGCTAGATAAACTAATCTTCAATCTTCAATCTTCAATCTTCAATCTTCAATCTTCAATCTTCAATCTTCAATCTTCAATCTTCAATCTTCAATCTTCAATCTTCAATCTTCAATCTTCAATCTTCAATCTTCAATCTTCAATCTTCAATCTTCAATCTTCAATCTTCAATCTTCAATCTTCAATCTTCAATCTTCAATCTTCAATCTTCAATCTTCAATCTTCAATCTTCAATCTTCAATCTTCAATCTTCAATCTTCAATCTTCAATCTTCAATCTTCAATCTTCAATCTTCAATCTTCAATCTTCAATCTCCACTCTCCAATTTTCAATCGTTAATCTTCAATTGTTTCCTCTTTCCTCTTTCCTCTTCCCTCTTGCCTCTTTTCTCTTTCCTCTTTCCTCTTTCCTCTTTCCTCTTGCCTCTTGCCTCTTGCCTCGTTCCTCGTTCCTCGTTCCTCGTTCCTCGTTCCCCGTTCTTCGTTCCTCGTTCCTTTTTCCTCATTCCTCGTTTCTCGTTCTCCTCGTTTCTCGTTTCTCGTTTCTTGTTTCTTGTTTCCTGTTTCCTATTTCCTGTTTCCTGCCTCCTGTTTCCTGTTTCCTGTTTCCTGTTTCCTGTTTCCTGTTTCCTGTTTCCTGTTTCCTGTTTCCTGTTTCCTGTTTCCTGTTTCCTGCCTCCTGTTTCTTGTTGTTTCTTGTTGTTTCTTGTTGTTTCTTGTTGTTTCTTGTTGCTTCTTGTTGCTTCTTGTTGTTTCTTGTTATTTCTTGTTGTTTCGTGTTGTTTCGTGTTGTTTCGTGTTGTTTCTTGTTGTTTCGTGTTGTTTCTTGTTCTTTCTTGTTCTTTCTTGTTCTTTCTTGTTCTTTCTTGTTCTTTCTTGTTCTTTCTTGTTCTTTCTTGTTCTTTCTTGTTCTTTCTTGTTCTTTCTTGTTCTTTCTTGTTCTTTCTTGTTCTTTCTTGTTCTTTCTTGTTCTTTCTTGTTCTTTCTTGTTCTTTCTTGTTCTTTCTTGTTCTTTCTTGTTCTTTCTTGTTCTTTCTTGTTCTTTCTTGTTCTTTCTTGTTCTTTCTTGTTCTTTCTTGTTCTTTCTTGTTCTTTCTTGTTCTTTCTTGTTGTTTCTTGTTGCTTCTTGTTGTTTCTTGTTATTTCTTGTTGTTTCGTGTTGTTTCTTGTTGTTTCTTGTTGTTTCTTGTTGTTTCTTGTTGTTTCTTGTTCTTTCTTGTTCTTTCTTGTTCTTTCTTGTTCTTTCTTGTTCTTTCTTGTTCTTTCTTGTTATTTCTTGTTATTTCTTGTTATTTCTTGTTCTTTCTTGTTCTTTCTGGTTCTTTCTTGTTCTTTCTTGTTCTTTCTTGTTCTTTCTTGTCTCTTTCTTGTCTCTTTTCTCTTGTCTCTTTTCTCTTGTCTCTTTTCTCTTGTCTCTTTTCTCTTGTCTCTTTTCTCTTGTCTCTTTTCTCTTGTCTCTTTTCTCTTGTCTCTTTTCTCTTGTCTCTTTTCTCTTGTCTCTTTTCTCTTGTCTCTTTTCTCTTGTCTCTTTTCTCTTGTCTCTTTTCTCTTGTCTCTTTTCTCTTGTCTCTTTTCTCTTGTCTCTTTTCTCTTGTCTCTTTTCTCTTGTCTCTTTTCTCTTGTCTCTTTTCTCTTGTCTCTTTTCTCTTGTCTCTTTTCTCTTGTCTCTTTTCTCTTGTCTCTTTTCTCTTGTCTCTTTTCTCTTGTCTCTTGACTCTTGCCTCTTGTTGTTTCTTGTGTCTTGTTGTTTCTCGTTTATCGTTTTTTGTTGTCTCTCGTTTCTCGTTTCTATTTTCTTGTTTCTAGTTTTTAGTTTTTAGTAGTTAGTTTTTAGTTTTTAAGCAAACAATTTAGCACTATTACCAGTTTTCACTTTGTGTTCCTTTTTTTATTGTGAGTTATTGAAACTCCTTCACTTAGTGATTCTTTATCTGATTTTGTAGTCGATCACTAATTGGCATAACATAGCCATGCAGCGTTGCATTTACCACCATATCATCCATAGCCCAACCCCACTGAAAAAATGTCGGCATTACTTACCTATAAGTATTCAAATTGCTGCATATTTAACATTGATGCTAAATATATTGCATTAAAAATATTTGGCGGTTGCATTTGCCAGCCCAGCGGTCATGATTCCAGTTTAAACGCGATACCGATGTGCTTCCGTACTCCGTTACCGTATTGCACGTTTGCGCAATATATTTAACATTAACAATCACCCTAATTAACTAATCCAGCTCGTTGCGCTTCTTTAAATCATCAGCGGATCGAAAGCTGTGCAGCATAACTTACACGTAACCTTTACCGCTCCATATTTGTATGCGCGCAGTTACGACTGAAATGTGCAATTTTTTAATATAATTAATGACATTTATTTTCTTCAATGCTACAGCTAGCCGGAGAATCGTTAACAGTTGCGGATCGAGATCGCCCGAACAAAGGGGATTCATTGATACGCTCACCGTAATTAGTACAAGGCCTAAGGCGTAAAAAAATCATTAATATTAATTTAGTGTACAGGTGGTTGGCGATGAGTAGAGGTAGCTTCACCAAAAATTTCAGGTTTTTTGCTAAATTTAAAAAGGCTGAAATCCCAGATCTTGTCTGCTGGATCTAGAAAAGGACGTTGCAATTTTATGATTCTGATTCAACTGATCGATGTATACACTAGTATTGCGCCATTTACAACTCGATCATATTACTTAGTTGTACAAATGATTCTTGCGCTTGTTACTTATTTTACTGCCCTCGTATCGTAGGCTGCTACCAGTAACATTCTTGAGATGGGTAGGAAGAAGCGTGAGGCATCAGGTTGCGAAATGCGAAGCTCGGCAAATCACTTTTTTCTTATTTATATAAGGCAATAGGTAATAGTAAAAGTATCGATTAACCTTATTACTTAATTAATTATCTTAATTTTATTATTTAGTGTGTGTAAATGAAATAAACGCACAAAAAGGTTAAGTTTTCTGTTGGGTAATTTTTCTCCGCCTGTTTACCACCTGATATGTAATTGTAGTGAAAAGTAATTTCGTCCGGAGGAATTTCATGTAGGAAGTGTCGTATGTTTGCGTAACAAAAGAATTGCAGTTTGTTTAAAAAAAGGTTAAAGGTAGCGCAGTTACCGACAGGCAATTTTTCTGTTAAAATCAGTCTACAGGCGACAAATATATAAAGAATCGCCCAATTTAGTTTTAAATCTTTACTTTAAAAATAGATAATAGATCTGCCAAAATAGAATTTTCATTTTTTTATTCTTGACAGCTGTCAAAATCAGTGTCAAATTTAAAATTTTACAAGTATGTTTTTAGTAATTTTGAAAACAATGTGTGTTTATAGAAAAAGAGATATAAAGTGTTTTAAATGTGAATCTTTGTATTTTTATAACTAAAATTAAAACGACGTTTACGCTTTTGACAGCTGTCAAATTTTCTGCCAACTTAATAAAAATGTAAAAAAGGACTAAGCAGACATTTTTCTGTAGGTTCCGGAGGTATTGAATACGAAATTGGTTTCAAAAAATATATTTGTTGGTAACTGTCAAAATTGCTGTCAAATTTAAAAATATGCCAGTTCGGCTTCCTTAATTTTGGAAACAATGTGAATTTCCATTGAAGAAAGGATTTGTGTTTTTTTATATTTGCTAGTTCCATAATTGATATTAAAATACATTTTTTACTTTTGACAGTGACAGCTGTCAGCATTTCTGTCAACCTAATAAAAATGCCATTTAATGATTATATCACTAAATTAAAGTATCGAGCAGACAGTTTTCTATAGGTTTTGCAGGTACAAAATACGAAATCGATGTCAAAAATATATTATTATTTTTGGTAGCTGTCAAAACTGCTGCTAAATTTAAAAATATGCAAGTATATCTTTTTCGTATTAATTTCGTATTCAGTATATTCAAAACCTATAGAAAAATGTCTGTTAGGTACTTTAATTTGTTGAAATAATATTAAAATGACATTTTTGTATTAAGCTGACAGAAATTTTGACAGCTGTCAAAGGTTACAACTTTATTTTAATATCAATTACTGAACTAAAAAACCATTTTATGTATCTTCTTCTATGGAAATCAACATTATTTTCAAAATTACAAATTTAAAAGATATAATTGTAAATTTTTGAATTTGACAGCGATTTTGACATCTGTCAACAAATACAATATTTTTTTTACATCAATTTAGTATTCATTACCTCCAAAACTTATAAAAGGAATGTTTGTTAAGTACGTTTATTTGTAAATAATTATTATGAAATGTCACTTTCATTAAGTTGAAAATTTTTGACAGCTGTCAAAAGTGAAAACTTTATTTTATTATCTATTATGGAATTAGCAAATTTCAAAACACTTAATACCACATCTTCTATGGAAGTAATGTTATTTTCAAAATTACCAAAGGCACACTTGAATTTTTTTAAATTTGACAGCAATTGTGATAGCTACCAACAAAGAATAATTTTATGAAATTAATTTCGTATTCAGTACCTCCAAAACCTATAGAAAAATGTCTTTTTAATTATCAGAGTCATTTGTGAAAATAATTATTAAATGGCATTTTTATTCAGTTGACAGAAAATTTGACAGCTGTCAAAAGTGAAAACATTATTTTAATTTCAATTATAAAAGAAAAATTTGAAATACTCTTTAAAATATCATCTTTTATGAAAAATCACATTGTTCTCAAACTTACGAAAGACAAACTTCTCAATTTTTAAATTTGACAGTGATTTTGACAGCTGTCAAGGATAAGAAATGAAAATTCTATTTCGGCAAATCTATTATATATTTTTCTGGCTCGATGAAGGATTTCAAAAAGAAAAGAAAAAAAGAATAAGATGATCCAGTAAATTCTGAGGTCTACAGCGATTTTGAAACGACACTTTTTTCCCACCCCACTGTGCGACGCCCGTCACGCTTTTCCACGATACTACCCAACGTCGATTTATCTGTGCAAAACCAAATTTTACACACCGTTTTCGGCCAATATCTCCGTACTCGCAGAATTGTATGCACCTACGAAGCGGGACCTGCTGGACATTGCTCGACGCCACAACGCCGCTATCAAACATGAGTTCCAACGACCAACCGGATGCGGAACCCGGTGGGTTATTTAACTAAATTTTCGTAAATATTACGAAAACGGTGAAATATTTTGATCGTCCTTGAGATGTTAATTTTCCAGAGATGTTTTTCCCAATTTGTCCGGTTTTGTCTCCTTATTTTTCACGTAAAAATGTGTCTACCTAGTACGCGTATGACGCGCTTAAATCCGGCGTTTCCCATAACAACAAAAAAAAATGTCGCATGACAGTACCAGTTCCAACCTCGCAGCGGTTTCTCGTATTGTTTACAAACATTTACAGCCTTTCGTTTGCGCATAAAAACCTGAAATGTTACAGTACATTATATCCATATAAATTATACAACTAATAACATACAATTAGTGTGCCTCGGATGAAATCCTTGGTGATAATTAGAATGTCACAAGCGGATATAAATTTTGCAAATAATCATCTGCAATCAAGTATGTAACTTCTGTTTCGGCTGCAATAAATTACCATTTAAATTGCATCCCAGATTTTTAAGGACTGCGAATAATCAACGCAAATTAAGTCTCACCTTTACATACAGATGAGCTTAGGAAGTGGAACTATTTTAACATAACAGACAGTAACAGACTAAATATCTATGCGCGCATTCCTGCATTTGTATTGCCGTAATCCAATGTTATAGTGCATAACACACAAGTACGTTTACTTTCGTTGGTCTTATCGTAATAAAGATTTAACTGCCAAAGAAATTCAATGAGAGTTACGCGTGTAATAATAAAGAAGCATTCCCACGATATCTTCCATCAGTGAATTATCTTAATCGACGCTCGCAAGGGCCGTTCTGTTTTATTAATGCCGTTGCATTAAATAAGAGATTAGGATTCTTCCATATATGGGTGCTGTTAATCTTCCAAGTAGTGTTGGTAATATCCTATTGTGAGGTGTGAGCAATAGAAGTAACAAAGACAGATTGAAAAAAAACGTGTATGGTTTTTATGCCTGTACCTACCTCTTTTACGGGGATGTTATAACTGTTTAAAATTTTCCTCGTTTATTTCGTGTTTCCTATATCGTGTCGTATGACAGAAAATCCAAAACAGAGCAAAATTTCCGTTTTATAGGTATTCTCACGGATATTGCTCAACACATCCCGAATTCCTGATTTTACTAGCTTACTACTTTATGTCATACTGCCAAGGCTTAAAAAAGTGGTCGTGTACTACAACTATCAACCGGTATTTTTATTTGTGTTACAAATGTTCTTTAACACCTAGTACGGTAACGGCGGAGACATTTCCGTCTTTAATTGCTCAGTGATTCGAGTGATCCGTGGGAATTGTCAGCGATAGTTTAAGTTTATTGTGTTCTTACGTAACAATGTAGGCAAAAACAATGATTTCGATGTAATAGCCCTTATATAATATTAATAGTAATAATAATATTTGTGAATTACAAATTCATTAGCGTGCAAGCTTTATTAAGAGCTAAAATAAACTTTGAACATTTTAAACTGGTCAGCTATCTAGCAAATAAAAGTTTATTTGTTTGGCCTATTTTAATTCAATTTGAGGTATTTCACCTTCCAGAACATACTTTTTGTTGTAAACATTTTTATACTGGCCAGTTTTTTAGTGATGAAAGGTTTATTTGTATGGCCCTTCTTGGTTCACAAAAATAACTTCTTTATATTTAATTCAACTATAAGTTATTTCACACATTTTTAAACATAGACGTTCTTGCTTTAGAAAATTTTACACTGGCCAGTTATGGATCGAATTAAAGTTTACTTGTTTGGCCTTCTTGGCTTACAAATGTCAGTTTTAATATTTAAATCAACAATTTTTAACTCACAATGTCAGCTTCTTTATATTTTAATTCAACTATAACTTATCTTACACAGAAACATATTTGATGCCTTATTTGTATGGCGTTCTTGAGTCATAGAAATCAGTTTTTTTAATTTAATTCAACTAAGTCACTTCACACAAAACCAGCTCTTGCTGGAGATAATTTTACACGGGTCAGTTCTCTAGCAATTAAAAGTTTATTTGTTTGGCCTTTTTTTTATTTAATTCAATTTGAGGTATTTCATCTTTGGGAATATACTTTTGTAGAAAAGTTTATACTAGCCAGTTCTTTAGTGATGGAAGGTTTATTTGTATGGCTTTTCTTGGTTCACAAAAATAAGTTAATTGTGATTAATTCAACTATTACTTATTTTACACATTTTCGAACGTAGACATTCTTGCTTTACAAAATTTTACACTGGCCAGTTGTGGATAGAATTAAGGTTTACTTATTTGGCTTTCTTGGCTTACAAATGTCAGTTTTAATATTTAATTCAACAATTTTCAACTCACAATGTCAGCTTCTTTATATTTTAATTCAACTATAACTTATCTTACACAGAAGCATATTTGATGCCTTATTTGTAAGGCCCTTTTGATTCATAGAAATGTTTTTTTATATTTAATTCAACCAAGTCACTTCACACAAAACCAGTTCATGCTGGAGAAAATTTTATACTGGTCAATTATCTAATTAAAAGTTTATTTGTTTGGCCTTTTTTATATTTAATTCAATTTGAGGTATTTTATCTTTGAGAATATACTTTTTGTTGTAGAAAATTTTATACTGGCCAGTTCTTTAGTGAAGGGAGGTTTATTTTTATGGCCCTTCTTGCTTCACAAAAATAAGTGCATTACGTTTAATTCAACTCTAAGTTATTACACACTTTTTACTTTAGAAAATTTTACACCGGCCAGTTATGGATCGAATTAAGGTTTACTCGTTTGGCCTTCTTGGTGCACAAATATCAGTTTTAATATTTAATTCAACTGTTTTTAATTCGCAAATGTCAATTAAGTTTATTTGTTTAGCCTTTTTTATATTTAATTCAATTTGAGGTATTTTATCTTTGAGAATATACTTTTTGTTGTAGAAAATTTTATACTGGCCAGTTCTTTAGTGATGGAAGGTTTATTTGTATGGCCCTTCTTGGTTCACAAAATTAAGTGCATTATGTTTAATTCAACTCGTTATTTCGCACATTTAGATTTAGAAAATTTTACACTGGCCAGTTATGGATCGAATTAAGGTTTACTTGTTTGGCCTCCTTGGCTCACAAATGTCAGTTTTAATGTTTAATTCAACAATTTTTAATTCGCAAATGTCAATTAAGTTTATTTGTTTGGCCTTTTTTATATTTAATTCAATTTGAGGTATTTCATCTTTGAGAATATATTTTTTGTTGTAGAACATTTTATACTGGCCAGTTCTTTAGTGATGGAAGGTTTATTTGTATGGCCCTTCTTGCTTCACAAAAATAAGTGCATTACGTTTAATTCAACTCTAAGTTATTTCACACATTTTGCTTTAGAAAATTTTACACTGGCCAGTTATGGATCGAATTAAGGTTTACTTGTTTGGCCTCCTTGGCTCACAAATGTCAGTTTTAATATTTAATTCAACAATTTTTAATTCGCAAATGTCAATTAAGTTTATTTGTTTGGCTTTTTGTATATTTAATTCAATTTGAGGTATTTCATCTTTGAGAATGTATTTTTTGTTGTAGAATATTTTATACTGGCCAGTTCTTTAGTGAAGGGAGGTTTATTTTTATAGCCCTTCTTGATTTACAAAAATAAGTGCATTATATTTAATTCAACTCTAAGTTATTTCACACAATTTGCTTTAGAAAATTTTACACTGGCCAGTTATGGATCGAATTAAGGTTTACTTGTTTGGCCTTCTTGGCTCACAAATGTCAGTTTTAATGTTTAATTCAACAATTTTTAATTCGCAAATATCAATTAAGTTTATTTGTTTGGCTTTTTTTATATTTAATTCAATTTGAGGTATTTCATCTTTGAGAATGTATTTTTTGTTGTAGAACATTTTATACTGGCCAGTTCTTTAGTGATGGAAGGTTTATTTGTATGGCCCTTCTTGCTTCACAAAAATAAGTGCATTACGTTTAATTCAACTCTAAGTTATTTCACACATTTTGCTTTAGAAAATTTTACACTGGCCAGTTATGGATCGAATTAAGGTTTACTTGTTTGGCCTTCTAGGCTCACAAATGTCAGTTTTAATATTTAATTCAACAATTTTTAATTCGCAAATGTCAATTAAGTTTATTTGTTTGGCTTTTTTTATATTTAATTCAATTTCAGGTATTTTATCTTTGAGAATATACTCTTTGTTGTAGAAAATTTTATACTGGCCAGTTCTTTAGTGATTGAAGGTTTATTTGTATACACTGGCCAGTTATGGATCGAATTTAGGTTTACTTGTTTGGCCTTCTTGGCTCACAAATGTCAGTTTTAATATTTAATTCAACTGTTTTTGATTCGCAAATGTCAATTAAGTTTATTTGTTTGGCCTTTTTTATATTTAATTCAATTTGAGGTATTTCATCTTTGAGAATATATTTTTTGTTGTAGAATATTTTATACTGGCCAGTTCTTTAGTGATGGAAGGTTTATTTGTATGGCCCTTCTTGGTTCACAAAAATAAGTGCATTACGTTTAATTCAACTCTAAGTTATTTCACACATTTTGCTTTAGAAAATTTTACACTGGCCAGTTATGGATCGAATTAAGGTTTACTTGTTTGGCCTTCTAGGCTCACAAATGTCAGTTTTAATATTTAATTCAACAATTTTTAATTCGCAAATGTCAATTAAGTTTATTTGTTTGGCTTTTTTTATATTTAATTCAATTTCAGGTATTTTATCTTTGAGAATATACTCTTTGTTGTAGAAAATTTTATACTGGCCAGTTCTTTAGTGATTGAAGGTTTATTTGTATACACTGGCCAGTTATGGATCGAATTTAGGTTTACTTGTTTGGCCTTCTTGGCTCACAAATGTCAGTTTTAATATTTAATTCAACTGTTTTTGATTCGCAAATGTCAATTAAGTTTATTTGTTTGGCCTTTTTTATATTTAATTCAATTTGAGGTATTTCATCTTTGAGAATATATTTTTTGTTGTAGAACATTTTATACTGGCCAGTTCTTTAGTGATGGAAGGTTTATTTGTATGGCCCTTCTTGCTTCACAAAAATAAGTGCATTACGTTTAATTCAACTCTAAGTTATTTCACACATTTTGCTTTAGAAAATTTTACACTGGCCAGTTATGGATCGAATTAAGGTTTACTTGTTTGGCCTTCTAGGCTCACAAATGTCAGTTTTAATATTTAATTCAACAATTTTTAATTCGCAAATGTCAATTAAGTTTATTTGTTTGGCTTTTTTTATATTTAATTCAATTTCAGGTATTTTATCTTTGAGAATATACTCTTTGTTGTAGAAAATTTTATACTGGCCAGTTCTTTAGTGATTGAAGGTTTATTTGTATACACTGGCCAGTTATGGATCGAATTTAGGTTTACTTGTTTGGCCTTCTTGGCTCACAAATGTCAGTTTTAATATTTAATTCAACTGTTTTTGATTCGCAAATGTCAATTAAGTTTATTTGTTTGGCCTTTTTTATATTTAATTCAATTTGAGGTATTTCATCTTTGAGAATATATTTTTTGTTGTAGAATATTTTATACTGGCCAGTTCTTTAGTGATGGAAGGTTTATTTGTATGGCCCTTCTTGGTTCACAAAAATAAGTGCATTATATTTAATTCAACTCTAAGTTATTTCACACATTTTGCTTTAGAAAATTTTACACTGGCCAGTTATGGATCGAATTAAGGTTTACTTGTTTGGCCTCCTTGGCTCACAAATGTCAGTTTTAATATTTAATTCAACAATTTTTAATTCGCAAATGTCAATTAAGTTTATTTGTTTGGCTTTTTTATATTTAATTCAATTTGAGGTATTTCATCTTTGAGAATGTATTTTTTGTTGTAGAATATTAGTTATGGATCGAATTAAGGTTTACTTGTTTGGCCTTCTTGGCGCACAAATATCAGTTTTAATGTTTAATTCAACAATTTTTAATTCGCAAATGTCAATTAAGTTTATTTGTTTGTTTTTTTTTATATTTAATTAAATGCAAATAAACCTTCCATCACTAAAGAACTGGCCAGTATAAAATTTTCTACAACAAAAAGTACATTCTCAAAGATGAAATACCTCAATTTCATCTTTGAGAATGTACTTTTTGTTGTAGAAAATTTTATACTGGCCAGTCCCTTAGTGATGGATGGTTTATTTGTATGGCCCTTAAATAAGTTCATTAAATTTAATTCAACTATAAGTTATTTCACACATTATTGAACATAGACGTTCTTGTTTTAGAAAATTTTACACTGGCCAGTTGCCTAGCAATTAAAAGTTTATTTCTCTGGCCTTTTTTATATTTAATCCAATTTGAGGTATTTGATCTTTAAGAATACACTTTTTGTTGTAGAAAATTGCATACTGGCCAGTTCTGCAGGGATGAAAGTTTATTGTATGGCCTTTTTGGCCAAATACCAGTGTTATAAACTATTTTACACAGCCCTGGACTTTGCCTGTAGCACATTATTCTGTCCTTTGATCCTAATTTGACGCAACTAACACATTGGGCCACCACTGCCTGCGGGGAATAAACGATATTAAACTGATTGAATCGTAAACAAGCTCGTGAAATGTTAAGTTCTCGCTTTATTTTGACCAGTCGGTGTTTATTTTTTCCAGTCACCTCGGGCTCACGTATTCCGCGGTTACGTAAGCCGTTCGGCTGTTCTCATGTGCGCTTCAGTCTAATATCTAGATTTATGGGTTCTTCATGCAGACAATTTGGATAATGTGGGTCATGCGATGATACCATATACGCTCTCACTTGTTGCTTGTTTTGTAGCCCTCGGGCATGGATCTTCATCATAGAATGCCATATTAATATCTATTGTATATCTCGTCTCTGCTGTAGGTTTACGTTATGACTTAATGGGTAATGTAGTAAAATTTTTAATACGATAAATGCTTTGTTTGCCGTAGGTAAATGTGTGTACCGTGTGTCTATTTGTACGGCGTTCAACCGTCATATGTCGAGAGGAAAAAATGGTAGCCAAGTAAACCACTGCTAAAAAAGTTTGCAACTATTGCTACAAATACAAGTACTGGGTTAGTAGGTTAGACATTTGCAAAAGACAATTAGTTCGTTTATTTTGTCACTGGCTCGCCCAAAGTGTCTCGTATTGTATTTTCATTGACGAATTGAAGCCATGCCACATGATTATTATGGACAGGATAGAATCAATAGATTGACATCGTACATTATCTTTAAGTTGTACATGTCTTCCTGCATCAATCAACGTCGATGACTGGTGGTCTTTGTGATCTTTCTTTGCATAAATATGCATCGTATTAGTCCTAATAGCGGTTATTATTGCATATAATTATCGATGTTTAGCCGATATTTCCAGACATTTTGACAATAGTAATTTAACAATGAATTTTCCATCCCGTCGCTCTGGCCATCCGGCAATCTAAAACTCAAACTATTTAGTATGCGTATTTTAATTGCGCATAATGTTGCGTAACAACAATTTCAGCCAGAAGATGGTATTAACAAATGTTTGGTTTATTTCAATTTGCACCTTTAATTGAAGTTTTCTTCACATAATCAAATAATGTAAAAATCGTTGCGAAATATGATGGGACGGTATTGGTAAAAATAGGATAGTAAAAGTAATATACCTAGGTATATACAGGGCTAAGTTTATAAAAAACTTTCTTAACAAGACGTTTCATAAAATCTTATCTTATTCTTATCTTATTGTTCGTGAGTACCGCTGTATTATACTAACTAAATCAAGCTAGAGCTAATTAGTAATTCCTCCGTTTGTCTTTTGTTTCATAAAATATGCATCGGCTGGTTAGATCTGCTCGCTCGGGTAATCTTTAAGGCTTCAGTGCATAAAGTTTTACCGGAAAACTTAACTTACGAAAAATAGTCATTGATAAATAGCTCTACGTTTGTGGCAGTAGTTCGCCATATTGTAAAACCTTCTGTATAGACAAGAATATCTATAGCTAACCGACTGTTCGCCGTTCATACTATATCCTGTTGGAAATTCCGTTTGCTTGCCGGCCGAAATCGTTTCAGCCGCGAAAACAGACACCGGTTATCAAAACTCACCGAAATGAAATTATATTCACGCGTATATACTCTTGATTGCCAGCCCGCATATTTATTAGCGTTATCAAATTTGTACACACTCGACTGCAAAGTCGCTGAAATATCCTGTTTATCGATTTGTTGATTACTGTTTTAATAAATAAATAAAAGTCCAGTTGACAAGACAATCATCTTAAGGCCCCCCAGGACAAATAACCGTATCTCCATCTGTTAGCTACCCCTAAACGTTGGATCCTTCTTATTCGTAATGTTTATTAACGATTTGGTATTTGATCTCCAATGCTTGTCGCTCTTGTAGGCAGGCGACTTAAAAATATATATGTAGATTCATAAATACAAAGATTGAATCAGCTTACAAAAAGATCTGATTACAATCATGGTGTGAAAAAAACAAGTTGCTGTTTTCTGTAGATACATTAAATATTACAATACATATATGGCTTTTGGCATCAGGAATAAAGAGTTTTGCTGGATAAACGATCCCATATTGGAACAAGTCTTGCGTCCTCAGACACTCCTGCAAAATAAAAAAAAATAATTAAGATAGTAATATCCGAATCGGCGAAGACGCTGTTACTTACGGGGGCTCCTCAAGGTACTGTCCTTAGGCCATTTTTTAAATTCTAGGTAATCCCTAAGAAATCATATTCTCCAACGTGGAATATAACGATACCCTCCAATCCGGGAAGTTAGGTCTGCAAATAGAAGTGGAATTGTTACAAAAGTACTGACAGCTAGAAGTTAGGATATAAATTTATTTTTTCTAGTTTTCCCACAAATTCTTATTTTATTTTTACACTGATATGCAAAAAAAAATTGGCACTTTAAATCATTGTCCTTGATTTAATACATTGCTCGCCAAGATAATAAATTAAAATAACGTCTTGTATTACCTGACGAGATGAATAGTTTCTTCCTGAAGTTAACAAATTCTGACCCTCAGCAACCTTCCGCGTTATGCTTACGTAAGGCAAATGCATCTAATTATTTAATTGGAACCGAATAACGCCGGCGGACTAATTTATTAGTAGTTTCAGTATGGATGCGTGTATGTAAATTTTATAATCGTTGTAATATACAGGGTAACTCAAACAGGTCGCCCCAAAAGGAAACATTTAAATAAAAAAATTGGGCAAGGATATTTAGTTGAGCCGATTTAATTTACCAAATATAAGGAATTTTATTTCCTGTGCCGCTTATAGAAATTTTAAGAAAAAGTTATTCTAGACGGCTATTGCCGCGACGTTTCTCCGCCCCTTAAATGCGAAAGTACCTTCTTATTAAATAGAGTGAAAAATGCGGAATATAGGTATAGCACGTTGTGCGTGCGCCATAATTTATACATTCTTCGCAAATAACCTTTTGTAAACGTGATCGATTTTTCCAAGAAGACCATACAGAATGTAAAACAATATTTGAATTGCTCTCTGTTGCAATAAAGGTAACAGGAGACTGAAGAATACCTATATTGTAAATAATTGGACAGGGCGTTACAAAAAGACTTGGCATTGCCTTGAACTTTGAACATTATAACTGAAAATATCCAGCTACAATAGAGACTTTAAAAACCGGTGAGACGGACACCGCTGTTTCGGAATTATTCGCCCATCATCAATGTATTAAAGTAGCAACCAAGTTTTATAAATTTAAGTCATATAAATTAAGACGCCATAAAACATTTATACAATTACTCGGAACATGATTATATAAACCGGTACACTTACATACCTCCTATAGAACTACTACTCACTGCAGATTATTTGGAATTGGATATATTTGGATCCTCAATTTAACCCAACAAACATTTCAGGCAACCAGCGCGGTTTTCTAAGGAGTAGCTATGAAAAGGCGACAGTTGCTGCGTTATAGAACCGCTAGTTTTATAAGTTTGTTGGTAACATCAATTTTAAAATCACTTTCAGGTAGTAAGATAACGTAACCTTTATATAACTCAAGAACTTCAATAGATATTACAAAATTTTAATTTATTTTAGGTGATCAATTTTCTTTTGTTGGTAACTACTGTAAATATAAGCATCCATAACAAGAAGCCACAAAATTTTATGGACAGCTTTGGATCAATATTGGTTTAAACTGATTACATTTATATATCCCCTATAGAACTACTAGCAAATTATTTGATTACGTTTATATACCCTTATAAAACTACTAGTCACTGCTGGTTACTTGTGTTGTTGTATTGGCTTAACTGTTTGATCCAAATATTAAAAATTGGATCAAACAGTTAAGTCAATATATATTTCAAGTAACCAGTAGTTTTATAAGGAGTATATAAACGTAACGGAGTTATATAATCATGCTCCAAGGTGTTATAGTATTACTAAAATAGTTACGGAGTGTTTTATTGGTTGACTATCACTTAAAGGTTTATAACACGGTGATGGGAAATTCTCGTTTCTGTATTATAAAAGTTAGAAGAGCGTTTGCTGCGAAAAGGTATATAATAAAGTTATGTAAGGGTGACAATAATTATGACGTTATAAAACTGTTAATTTTATAACTACTGCAAAAATGGGTAGTTTTAAAAACGTATCGCAAAATTGTATAAAAGAACTTTGAAACGTGTTGGTTTAAACCGATTACATTTATATACCCCTTATAGAACTACTAGTCACTGCAGATTATTTGAAGTGCAATATATTTAAATCATAAAGTTAACCTAACACGTATTTCAGGTAACCAGCAGTGACTACTAGTTTCATAAGGAGTATATAAACGTAAAAGAGTTATATAATCATGCTCCAAGGTGTTACTAAAGTAGTTGCGGAGTGTTTTAGTGTTTCACTATCTCCCGAAGGTTTATAATACGGTGATGGGAATAGTCTCATTTCTGTATTGTAAAAGTTCGAAAAGCGTTTGCTGCTGAAAGGTATATAATAAAAGCTATATAAGTGTGACAATTTTTACGTTATAAAACTATTAATTTTGTAACTACTGCAAAAATGAGTAGTCTTAAAAACGTGTCTCAAAACTGTATAAAAAAAAACTTTGAAACATGTTGGTTTAAACCGATTACATTTATATACCACCTATAGAACTACTAGTTCCTGCAGATTATGCGAAAATGATATATTTGGATCAAACAGTTAAGCCAATAAATTTCAGGTAACCAGCAGTGACTAGTAGTTTTATAAGGAGTATAAATGTAGTGAAGTTATATAATCATGCTCCACGGTGTTATAGTATTGCTAAAGTAGTTGCGGAGTGTTTTATTGTTTGACTATCACTTAAAGGTTTATAACACAGTGATGGAAATATTCTCGTGTCTACATTATAAAATTTAGAAGAGCGTTTACTGCTAAAAAGTATATAATAAATGACAATAATCACGTTATAGAACTATTAATTTTATACTTACTACAAAAATGAGTAGTCTTAAAAACGTGTCTCAAATTTGTATAAAGAAACTTTGAAACATGTTGGTTTAAACCAATTACATTTATATACCCACTATAGAACTACTAGTCACTGCAGATTATTTGAAATTGGATATATTTTGATCAAATAGTTAACCCAACACGTATTTCAGGTAACCAGCAGTGACTAGTAGTTTTATAAGGAGTATATAAACGTAAAGGAGTTATATAATCATGATCCAAGGTGAAATAGTATTACTAAAGTAGTTGCGGAGTGTTTTGTGTGACTATTACTTAAAGTTCTTCGTTACTACATTATAAAACTTAAAAGAGCGTTTGCTGCTAAAAGGTATATAATAAAGCTATATAAGGGTGACAATTATCATGTTATAGAACTATTAATTTTGTAACTTAAATGTGTCTAAAAATTATTTTAAAAAACTTTGAAACATGTTGGTATAAATTGATTACATTTGTATACCCCCTATAGAACTGCTAGCCGCTGCAATTTATTTGGAATTAAATACATTTGGATTGAAAAGTTAACTCGATAAACATTTCAGGTATAAATATAGCGAGTTTGTATAATCGTGATCCGAGGTTTTATAGTGGTGCTAAAGTGGTTACATAATGTTTTATGGCGTGATTTTTACTTAGTGCCTTATAAGCAGGCGATGGAAATATTCCCATTGCAAAATTATACAACTATATGAATGATTGCTGCTAAAAGATATACATATAATAAAGCTATATAAGGGTGACAGTTATAGAACTATTAGTGTTCTATACAAGACACTATTAAAGAAATATTTGGTGATGTAAAAAACTAATATTTCCCTATTACAAAAGTTGCCGAACATCACCAGTGGGTGCCAAACTGGGGTAGTGACCCTTTTCCCTACCAGAACTTCTACGCCACTGGTCCATTCATATCCTTTAAGAATTCCCCATTTCGAGTTTTCCTGCAGAATTTAGCTTTCAATTATTTATTAGACCCGCTCTTTGTTATAGAATTATTATTAAACCACGCCGAACCGCACACGAGTTAAGAAATCACCTCGCTCCCCCCTAATTAAACGTAATTGTTTAAAAAATATCATTATAATTTTCGAGAACACATCTCTAATGTGGGCGCCATACGGCCTCAAAGTATTCTGCCATTTACGCTGCACTGAAATTAGCGAATTGGGTTAAATAACTCGGAGATATCGACGCCGCGTTAGGCGATAAACCTTTTGTTTCTTAACGGACCGTGAAGTTTCAGAACAAGACATTTTAAATTAAGCGCGTCATTATAAACGTATTATTCGATCAAATTCATCTAATGTAATATGTAATCACATTTTGACATTTTAAAGGTGTATACATTGTCTTAGCGTTATTATTTAATATATATAAATAGTATAATGATGCTTAAGTAATCGGAGGAATGTGTGAGAATGTAACGCTACAAGGTGGGATTTTAAAAACGCGGCCGGTCACTTTCTCGAACGTGATTTTCAAAAATTATAACATACAGGGCGACCCACACAAGATGCTAGTTTTAATAGTTGTAGAAAATATTTAAGAGCATCGTTTTTAAATTGAAAAGGATGCTTGCACTCTGTACACGAATAACGCGCCAAATTGCAGATTTATTAAATACACATTAATAAACTGTCTGAGGATGATCGTAATTGTACATTTTAGAACCACAAATCACTTACATTACCACTTGCAACGCAATTATCTAATTGGTACAGACCATCGGAGCGCTGTAACGTGCATGCCATGTTATGTAAAGTATTAGCTTTAAATGTCGATTTTGTAACGAATAATTACCTGAAATTTAAACAAAGAAATTGATGGAAATTCATTCGTACATGTATACGAAAAAATTACCAGTAAATTTAACGTTTTAATTAATTTTCCTTATCTCGAATGTCAGGATTCCACGCTGTCCCAATACCCTATAAATAAACATTTATGAACAATCATTCTAACAAACTAATTTTGACATGCTGCGGCACTCCCCGCGTCCATTGTACAATAATTCAACAATTACTATGCCGGAGACAAGAATAACATTACTGGGTAATCTTGATGGTCGTCCCTTCAGTCTTCATTGAAATATTCCGTGGTTAATTGTTATTTCACCTTCGCTAATCCAGATGGACTGATATATATTTATTTTTTCCACCTACCTTCGCTGCGTACTTATGCAACTCCGAGTCGAGATCCAATCAAGAGATGTACTTGAATTGTGACGGATGAGCGTGAAAATATGCGTGGCATGTTTTAATTTGTGTTGCGCAAACTAAACTCAGGCGCTGGGGTGGGAAAAAAATTGAATCATGTTATTTTTTTTTTTAATTTTCTTTTTGAAATCCTTCGTCAATCTCTCAAGCCAGATGTTTTATTTTTAGCTATAATTTTTTATAACTGTCAAAATCGCTGTCAAATTTAAAAATTGAAGAGTAGGTACGACGTAATTTTGGAAACAATATGATTTTCATAAAAGAAGAGATACTTTAAATTTTTCTATTTTAATAATTGAAATTAAAATAAAGTTTTCGCTTTTGACAGCTGTCAAATTTTCTGTCAACTGAATAAAAATGACATTTAATAATTATTTCCACAAATGACTTTAGTACTTAAAAATACATTTTTTTATACGTTTTGGAGGTACTGAATATGAAATTAATTTCATAAAATTGTTTTTTGATAGGTGGCAAAATTGCTGTCAAATCAAAAAACATCAAGTGTGCCTTTCGTAATTTTGAAAATAACGTGATTTCCCATAGAAAAGTCTCATTAAGTGTTTTAAAATTTGCTAGTTCCATAATAGATGATAAAATAAAATTTTTACTTTTGACAGCTGTCAAAATTTTTCAACTTAATGAAAATAACTTCTTAAATTATTTAAACAAATAAAATTACTTAATAAACGTTTTTTTTTAAGTTATGGAGGTACTGAATACGAAATTGATGTCAAAAAAATATTATGTTGGTTGGCAGATGCCAAAATTGCTGTCAAATTTAAAAATTTACATATTTTTCGTAGTTTTGAAAATAATGTTGATTTCCATAGATACATAAAACGTTTTAAAACAGCAATTGATATTAAACTAGAGTTGTAACGTTCGACAGCTGTCAAAACTTCTGTCAAATTAATAAAAATGCCATTTTATTATTATTTCAAAAAATTAATAAAGTACTTTTCAAACATTTTTCTATAGGTTTTGGAGGTACTGAATACGAAAGTAACAAGAAAAAGATATACTTGCATATTTTTAAATTTAGTAGTAGTTTTGACAGCTACCAAAAATGATAATATTTTTTGACATCAATTTTGAGTATAGTACCTGCAAAACCTATAGAATATTGTCTGCTCGGTACTTCAATTTGTTGAAGTAATTATTAAATGACATTTTGATTAGGTTGACAGAAATGTTGACATTGTGTACAAAATTAAGGAAGACGAACTTGCATATTCTTAAATTTGACAGCAATTTTGACAGTTGCCAACAAATATAATATTTTCTTCAAACTAATTTTGGATTTAATACCTCCGGAACCTATAGAAAAATGTTTGCTTAGTTGCTTTCATTTGTTCAAATAATTATTAGACAAATTGACAGAACATTTGACAGCTGTCAAAAGCGAAAACATTATTTGAATTTTAATTATAAAAATTGGAAGATTTAGATCTTTTTCTATATAAAAACTCTCATTGTTTTAAAAATTACAAAAAACGTACTTGTAAAATTTTACATTTGACACTGCTTTTGACAGCTGTTAAGAATAAAAAAAGAAATGAAAATAAAGATTCTCTCTCTCTCTCTCTCAACAAAGTTATGGAGTCCATTTCAAAAATTAGTTTTTCCAAAACCCCACTTCTTTTAAAATTACATAGTATCTTGCATACTTTGATTTAATTTTTTTTCCTGGATATTAAAATAACCTGTGGTTTTATTGTTTTCTTCTCTAATGTTTTTCGATTAGGTGATTCAGAAGGTATTCGTGCAGTATATTAAGAAACTGCAATACAATACCTGTTTGAAATGTATAAATGGGTAATAAACTACGGAATTTATTCAAATATTCAACGACTTGTCAATTTTACCGACAATCTGCTAAGCGTAATTATGGAAATTAATGTATTTATTATCATAATGGATTTTATTGATAGTCGTTTGACATGGTTAATTAAATATTCATATTGCTAATCGCCGTCTATCTTAGCTTGCGAGAGTAGTGTTAAGGTCCTAGGTATTTTTTTGTAATGAAATGTTAAGGGTCGTGGGCAAGTTATTGACATTTGTCAAAAATGATTAATTACGTGAGGAATTTATGTGATAATCATAGTCGCGTATACGTGTATTGAAAGGGCATTCTGTTGGCTTTCGTTTGTGCTTTACCTGAATAGAATTCACCAAGTGGTTCTCGATATAGAAATTTTTTTGTAATCGACAATTTTTTGTCAAATAATCCGCTTCTGGTTTATTTTTCGATCGTAGTGGTTATGACCTTTTTTAATTAACATTTCTTCTTTAATACCATGCCCATCTGAAGCACCATTATGGCTCAAGTTGATGTCTTAGTTTCATCGAAATCTGAAAAATATTTCAATTTTCGACTTTAGAAAATTTTAAACATTTTTTTTTTGAAAATATATTTACTAAAATCAAATTAAATCATAATAACTACCCTTTTGCATAAATTAGTACAAAGTGTTTAGAAATAAATCTCGGGAAGAGGGATATTTAAGGAAAAAGTAAAAAATTTAATTTGAATTTTCAGAAATGGTGAAGGCGCAGGTTATTTAGCGTTAAAGATGCACTTTTTCAGTTTCTCGCCTATAACTTTCCAACAATGAGATTAACGTCAAAAGTACTTCTATACTTATTTGTACTCTATTAAATTACGCGTAAAGTGAGCCTGGGACCATTTCTCTACGGTAAATTTAAGCCGAGATATAAGCTCTCGAATTTGAAATAAAAATCAACGCAAACATTTCAAAGATTGGACTTCTTCGCGTTTCTCTTTATAATTTTTTTTCTTCACGTCAGGTAGCAATAATGCATTAAGGATGAATTGAAATGAAGTTTTGTGGTAGAGAAACTGAGAGAAAATTTAGGGTTTCTTCTTTCAAATTGGAAGAATATAAAAAAATAAAGCGGACAGCCCCTGCGGCAAAAATAAAACGGACAGTTGCTTTCTTTTTTGAAAGAAGAAATTTAAGGTGTTTTCTTGTTTAAAATTGAAAAAGAGAATAAAGCTGACAACCCTGCCCTGTTTTTTTTAAAAGAAGAAATTTTGCGTGTTTCTTCTTTAAAATTGAAAAAAGGAATAAGCTGACAGCCCTGCCCTGTCTTTTTCAAAAGAAGAAATTTAGGATTTCTTCTTTAAAACTGAAAATATTTAAAAAATAAAGCGGACAGCTGCTGTCTTTTTTGAGAGAAGAAATTTAGGGTGTTTCTTCTTTAAAATTGAAAATAAAAATAAAACTGACAGTCCTGCCCTGTCTGTTTTGAAAGACGAAATTTAGGGTTTCTTCTTTAAAATTGAAAACATTTAAAAAATAAACCGGACGCCTTTTTCGAAAGAAGAAATGTAGGGTTTCTTCTTGCTTAAAATTGAAAAAATGTACAGTCATTTTTGAATGAAGAAATTTAGGGTGTTTTTTCTTTAAAATTGAAAAAGAATAAAGCTGATAGCCATGCCCTGTCATTGTTGAAAGAAGAAATTTAGGGTTTCTTCTTTAAAAATGAAAATAAAAATAAAGCTGACAGCCCTGCTTTTTTTGAAAGAAGAAATTTAGGGTTTCTTCTTTAAAATTGAAAAAAATTAAGAAATAAACCGGATATTCTTTTCGAAAGAAGAAATATAGGGTTTCTTGTTTAAAATTAAAAAAGTTTAGTCTTTTTTGAAAGAAGAAATATAGGGGGTCTTTTTTCCAATTGAAAGAATTAAATAAAATAAAGCGGACAGCTTTTTCGTAAGAAGAAAGATAGGGTGTTTCTTCTTTAAAATTGAAAATAAAAATAAAACTGACAGCCCTGCCCTGTCTCTTTTGAAAGAAGAAATTTAGGGTTTCTTCTTTAAAATTGCAAAAAAATTAAAAAAATAAAGCGGCCAGCTGCTGTCTTTTTCTAAAGAAGAAATTGAGGGTGTTTCTTCTTTAAAATTGAAAATAAAAATAAGTAAAGCCTACAGCCCTGCCCTGTCCTTTTTGAAACAAGAAATTTAGGGTTTCTTCTTTAAAATTGAAAAAATTTAAAAAAATGAACTGGACGTCTTTTTCGAAAGAAGAGATATAAGGTTTCTTGTTTAAAATTGGAAACATTGAGTCATTTTTGAAAGAAGAAATTTTGAGTTTCTTCTTAAAAATTGAAAAAATTAAAAAACTAAAGCGGACAATGTCTTTTTTGAAAAAAGAAATTTTGGGTTTCCTTAAAATTGAAAAATTAGAAAAAAAAAAGCGAACAACCTTTGCGAGGATCTCTTATTTGAAAGAAGAAATTTAAGGTGTTTCTTCTTTAATATTGAAAATAAAAATAAGTAAAGCTGACAGCCAGCCCGGCTCTGCCTTTTTTGAAAGAAGAAATTTAGGGGTTTTTCTTTAATATTAAAATAAAGAATAAAGCTGACAGCCCTGTTCTGTCTTTTTTGGAAGAAAAAATTTAGGGTTTCTTCTTTAAAATTGAAAAAATTAAAAAAAATAAACCGGACGTCTTTTTCGAAAAAGAATTATAGGGTTTCTTGTTTATATAGAATAGAAAAAATTTAAAGTGTTTTTTGAAAGAAGAAATTTGGGGTTCTATCTTTAAAATTGAAAAAATTTAAAAAATAAAGCGAGCAGCTGCTGTATTTTTTGAATGAAGAAATTTGGGGTGTTTCTTCTTTAAAATTGAAATAAAGAATAAAGCTGACAGCCCTGTTCTGTCTTTTTTGGAAGAAGATATTTAGGGTTTCTTTTTTAAAATTGAAAACATTTAAAAAATAAATCGGACAGCTGCTGTCTTTTTTAAAAGAAGTAATTTGGGGTCTTTCTTCTTTAAAATTGAAATAAGGAATAAAGCGGACAGCCCTGTTCTGTCTCTTTTTGGAGGAAGAAATTTAGGGTTTCTCCTTTAAAATTGAAAAAATTTAAAAAATAAACTGGTCGTCTATTTCGAAAGAAGATTTATCTTTCTTGTTTAAAATAGAAAAAATTGTAACGCTTTTTTGAGAGAAGAAATTTAGGGTTTCTTCTTTGAAATTGAAAAAATGTAAAAAAATAATTCGGACAATGTCTTGAAAAAAGAAATTTAGGATTTCCTTAAAATAGAAAAATTAAAATCTCATTTTTAAAAGAAGAAATTTAGGGTTTCTTCTTTCAAATTGAAAAAATTTGAAAAAATAAAGCGGACCTTTTTTGAAAGAAGTTTCTGGTTTCTTCTTTAAAATTGAAAAAAACTGAAAAAATAAAGCGGTTTTTTGTAAGAAATATAGGGTTTCTTTAAAAATGAAAAAATAAAAATTAAAGTCTGCTCCAATCCTCGGGGGAGGGGACAAAATCGAAAAAAAAATTTTTGACCGAGTTTTTTTTACGCGTTTTCCTTATAACTTCTTTTCTTTGCATCAGGCGACAAAAATGCATATAGGATGAATTAAAGTAGACTATACATATAGGTATCGAGAAAAATGAGCTTGAATTTAAGATAATACGATAAACAGTTTCGGAGATACAGAGCGTTAAATTAAATTAAATACGACTTTTTCCTTTTATGCCATTTTTTTATTATAACTCGATTTCTATGCATCGGACAAGAAACTATAACATTATTTGAGATTCTTTAACAAACAAAATTAGATACCGATACAAAACTCTTTGAATTTGACGCAAATACCTTGAAACATTTTAATTCTGTATAATTATAAAATTATTGGAAGAGAACCTGAAGATGTAATTTTCCGTAATCTCTTAATTAAATTAAGGGCCTTCATTCGTTGTAACAGAATAGAGATAATTGCGTAAGGCCAAGACACACTAATAAGTTTTATAAACCATATCTGTACATTCTCCAACAAGGAATGTTCATTATAGTTCATATACGATTTCTTTTAACTGACTCACCTGTTAAGGTTAAGGTTAGTACTTAAGTGGTTCACTTAATGGTCCAAAGATCTTTTGTTTTAATTTTCTTAGCAGGTGCGTAAAAATTTATTTTGAAAACCATCACTTTACTAACAAAACAAGAGCAAGTGTAAAGTTAAACTAAAGCAAAACTGGAGCAGTCCCCAATTTATACGTATTATTAATTTTAAACAAAAAAAATTATCGCCGCCCGCAACCATATTGCGCAAATTATACTCGTGGAACACAATGCAAATTGAATCAGAGGAATTATAACAACAAAAGATGAATTGTATAGAGTCTCTTCTTTAATCCGCGACCTTGCCCATCCTGCAGGTGATCTTATTTAACAATCTAAAAAATATTTCAAATTTAATAACCCATCCTCGTTGGAATTTCGGGGGAGGATGCACGCTCCGTATAAAAGCCAAGTGCCGAATATGCATAGACATCATTTGATCATTCCTATTATTCATTATAACTAGTTCTAGTTCTAGTTCAGGATGAGACAGGTAAGTGACATTTTATTACTTTAATCATTGCATTAGATTAATAAATCGGCAAGAAAAATAATTTAATCCGGCCAGCACAGAAAATAAATTTTTTCTTCACATTTTTTTAAATTTACCGAAATTTTCTAAGATGAAATTTTAAGACTCAATATTATTAAGTAGTTAATTTTTTTGCTCCCGATACTCTAATTTAAACCAGATTGAAGAAAAATTTTCCTGGTGCTTATCCAATTTTTCTGCTTTCGGCTAAATAAAAAGGTTTAATTTTTGATTTTATACGAGGTTTAAGAGGATATCAGTGTTCCTTAATGTTATTTTCACGGAGATTGTTCAGCAGAAGAGCAACCAATATCTAAGACCTTATTTTGTAAAATAAATTATTTTTCCAAATATTTACCTCTCACACGACCAGTTATTGTTACTTAGATCAGTTATTATAAGGGCGTTCCAGGGATCTCATTAATGGAGAAACTTACCTTTATAAATTGATAATAATTATTTTGAGTACTTTTGAAGATATTCGCAATTCTAAGGTAATATTTAAACAATATCTAAATTATTCAAAGACCTTATTTTGTAAAATATTATTTTTCCAAATGTTTACCTCTCACACGAACAGGTATTGTTACTTAGATCAGTTATGCGTGTAATAATTCTCGTGGTTTTGTAGCGCTCTATTAGTATGCTGACATTTTTTAATTACGCCTAACAAGCTTAATGCAACATTAATTAATTAAGCATAAGGTGCGAAATGTAAAAACTTATTGTAATAATGTCTCCCATAGTAATAACGTAATAATATAATCCAAAAAGATTGCTACCCGAATTTCATAACTACATTAGCTCCTTATTTAAATAAAACAGCTTGAAAAATTTACCACAATAATTTATTTTCCAGGTAATACTCGCTTTGGCTCTAGTCGGCTTCGCGGCATGCGCCCGCCTTGACTATCTTCCCCCTGCGCCAGGAGGCAGGTCCTTCCCAGGATCGGGAGCTGGCGCCGGTTCCGGGTCTGGCGGCGGTGCAGGATTCGGAGCTGGTTCCGGGTCTGGCGGCGGTGCAGGATTCGGGGGTGGTTCCGGGTCTGGAGGCGGTGCAGGATTCGGGGGTGGTTCCGGATCAGGCTCGTTCGGCGGCTCCGGCCGCCAGATCCCCATCCTGCGCCTGGACGACAACAACGACGGCGACGGCACCTACAAGTACGCCTACGAAACCGGCAACGGGATCTCAGCCCAGGAGCAAGGCGACGCCAGAGGCGATGGAACCAAAGCCCAGGGAGGGTTCTCCTATACCTCTCCTGACGGTCAGCAGGTGCACATCCAATATACTGCTGACGAAAACGGCTTCCAGGCACAAGGATCCCACATCCCCACCGCCCCACCAATCCCTGAGGAAATCCGAAGGGCTCTTGAGCAGAACTTGGCTGATGAGGCTCGCGGGATTGTGGATGATGGGCAGTACCGAGGCGATTCTTCCGGACAGTACAGGGCTGATTCCTCTGGGCAATACAGCGGCGACTCCTCTGGAGGATTTGGCGCCACAGGTTACAGCCAAGGGGGCGGATACAGATATTAGTGAAGTGTTCTTGTCGATTTTAGTATTATGTGCATATAAGTGAGATTTTTTATATTTATACTTACAATAAAGAGATTATTACGAAATGTTTTGTTTAAATACAAATACAAATGATTCATGTCTGGAATATACTGCAATTACTACTATTTATAAACGACTACCAAGCCGAAGGACTTACTTGGGTTAGCTATAAACCCTTATTTTTCTACTTTCAGGGCGTTCCAGGGATCTCATTAATGGAGAAACTTACCTTTGTCAAATTGATGATAATTATTTTTGGAATTAGATGATCAATCTTGATGCGGTTTTTTGTGATCGTTAGCAAAATTCATTGGCTTTCGTCCACCGTAAATAGATTTTTTAAATTGTGGGTGTTTCTCTTATCTACAGGTTGATTATCCAGGCCCTTACATTTATGTTTAAGTTTATCGTTCTCCCAAATCCTTAAAAAAATTTTGGGATCTTTTAAGATATGTTTGTTATGATTTATAAGTAATTCTAAAGAACCAACAAATTTTTTTGTAGCATTGTTTTATTTAGAACCGCAACAAGATTAATCATCTAATTCCAAAAATAATTATCATCAATTTGATAAAGGTAAGTTTCTCCATTAATGAGATCCCTGGAACGCCCTGAAAGACGAAAAATAAGGGTTTATAGCCGACCCAAGTAAGTTTTCAAATATTACCCATATTTTCCCAATATCCACTTCTATTGTGCACCAGTTTAGTTCAAAAGTATAGGTTTAAAAAGGGACAAAATATGATGGGGCACCCGGTACAAATTTGTGGCGGATTTGGAGACTCTAATTATGACGACAGATCGTTTATTGATTGTCGCAAGTATACCAGAACAACCAAACAATTTTCAATGGAATGATAACCCATATTAAATCGATCGCTTAAGAGGATACCGCAACTGTTAATCGTTTGAATTGTCGTAAATACCATTTATTTGCACTTAATAAGCACAAGAAATACATCTACATTGTTCATTCAATGAACCGTAGCAGCTGTTGCCTCACATCCTTATTTAAACCACAATGCGTGTTTTTCTTTGTAAGACCACAATCGTCGATTGCATTATCGGGAATTCCTTATGATTTAATTTAATCCCATCCTTATACACCTTTCAGCGCGCTTTTAGATTTTAGAGATATCCGCGAGTAATTCCATTTTAATAATGTCGCAAGTCGAGGCTTAACATTTCGAGATTCGCAAATGAGATCATGCACGACACGTGGCGTGAGTTACTTGTGACTTTTCCCTATTAAAATGACACACCCTTGCATTATAGCTTACACCACAACAGATTTATTTTTTAATAAGAGAAGTAGCATGTATGCCATGCAGAAAGAATTATCGAAAATAGTAAATCGAAGCATAAATTTGGAGTAGCCATTTTTATTGAACTTTATGGACGATTTTAGCTTCTAACGTTGGTTAGAAGTAACAACGGTACAATAATTGGGAAATTTAAATACCTACGTTTCGACTTATGCAAGAATTCTCTCGTTCTTAATTTACTTGATTTTCAACGGAGCCATTGTAGCGACGCAAGTTATGAACAATTATGACTTTATCCTTTGCGTTGCAAAATTGCAGGTGACCCTGTGGTGTCAAGTTGAATGAGAATGATGTTAACATCCTTAGAGATCGTTATGCAAATATTTGCCCAGCTGTTATCTTTGTAGAATGTGAGGATGGTAGTTATTTAGGTATTTGATTAAAGATGCAAATTGAGGTGATTATTATTTGGTGTTATTGCGGCAGTCGAATCGAGATCTTGGGCTTGGGCTTGTTTTTTACTATTTGGGCGTAAATAAATATCTGCATACATTTACGATGAACTTTAACTAATGGTTTGATTGTGATGAATCGTTTAAGATAAATTAAGTAGTTTAATATATAACAGGTATGTTTCCGTAACTATTAATTAAACTGGTTGGATATGTATTTAATTTTTTTTTAGTTTTAACCTCCATCAGAATCTGGAGATATATTAATCATAAGTGCATTTATAACAAAAAAGGCTTATTATTTTATATCGCTCTGCCCATCCTGAGATAGCTTAGGAGCTAAATATTTAAAAGCTTGTTTGCAATATGTATTACATATATACAGTGTGGCCCAAATATTTTCGTCCTCTTGATTTGAATAGGTGTGACGACTTTGACAAATACTACGCGCATATACCTAACATAAACAAACTAATTTAGAAGCTACCGTAATTAACGAGATTAATTGACTGTGTGAACTTTTTCATCGAATAATTAAAATTAGGCAAGACCTCCGCACGAAGAACATTCACCAATCATCATACAAATATTGTTTGACTTGGACTTTAGTAGTGTAAATTAACTATAGAATTTATTACGCGTAACTTCAATAAATCAGACTTTCCTTATTTGCACAATTTCAAGAGGAATAATGCGATAATGATAAATCAATAAAAGCCACTTCTGATACCCGGTTCGCGTTTCCTTTTTAAATCCGGCACAAATGATTTAAGACGCCTCATTCGTATAAATCTGCACCGACTTAAATAAGCAAATTTTATAATGACTAATCCGTTTAGCCTCTCCGTCTAAATTTAATTATTACATGTTTCGCAATTTCAAACTACACTTGTAAGTATGTGTCATTTATATAGCAATGATTATCATCTGTTACCTGCATCCTGCATCCTTTTCTGCTGGGACGACTCCAATATATTCAGACTAAAACTATACTCGTATTACCTAGCTGACAATTTTGCATAGGCTAGTAATTGAAGACACATTTTATTTTGCAAGCATCTTCATATACAGTCCATCACACGTTGAAAGGTGGCGGGTGCATTTTTCAAATCACCCAGCAAACGCAGAGTACCACTGTTTCGTAACGTTAAGTCACAAATAAGTAACTCTAGAAGCATATTTCGAAATGCGAAACAGTTTCGTAATTATGGCAATATATCTGTGCCTGAAATTTTTGTTTTGAAATTGTTTAATATAATACAAAACATATTTGTTGGGTTTGAAAAAATTCGAAACTGATACCTATCAAATGTTATTCTTAATTCGACAAACGTAAATGTTTCGTAACTTACAAAACGTCATACTTTCAATGGTTAAAATTTAAGAATATTACGCAATTGTTGGTGCGGTATTCCTTCAGTAGCTATAAACTGAAACAATTAAATAATCAATAACAGAACAGCTGTTATTTACATGCTTTGAACAAAGTTTAAACGACTTTCAACACAACAGATAAACTGAGATGCACTTTATTTCTGTAAAGTTCTATAAAAATGTAAATAAATAGCGTAAGACTTACTTGTAAAACCATCAGTCTAGTCAAATGACGAGACACAATGTAAATTAGATCCTAAGAAGTGATTGTGTAGCGCAATTTGAAAAGTTCAGTGATGCTTCGTCGAAGTCAACGGCACGTCAAAATTTCATCTAACGCAATATAAACAAATGGGTATCCACAGATTCGTCATGAAATGAGGATGCTGAAAATAACATAATTTCATAGGAAAAATATAGAATAAAAAAAAATAGGCAAAAATACAAACCATAAATGACAGATAGCAATCTAGAAATCCTTGATTTGCAAATTTTCTGCATGTTCCTTAGAAACGAAACAAAAGTTTAGTTGTTATTGGGTAGTGAATGAAGCAAACCCTCGTCCAGATCGCTCCTGAAAATATTTGGTAGAATTAACGGAAAATATTGAAAATTTATATATCTACGATAGTCCAAGGGTGAGTCAAGGACAAATACAAAAAAAAGAACGGAAAAGCAACTCCAACTTACCAAAAATAAAGGTAATAAATATCCTAATTAGTAAGCACCTATGTGATTGGTCGAATTCCAAAAGTGCATCCAAGGCCTATTTAGTTTAATCACATCCAGTAAACGGTTCAAGAAATTCTAGAATAATCTGTCATCATAACTGCACCACAAGTGTCAAAAACAGGACTGCCAATTTAAATGCAGTTAAAACGACTCTGTAACCAGAGAGTGTAAAACTTACCATGAAATAAATTTTTAAAACCATAAGTTTCTTTTATTTTGTAAACATCCAAGAGGACACAGTCCTTGATTTGTTATAGATTTAACTAGTTTTAATTATCGCAGGGATTTAGATTAAGAAACGTTATTTCTTTTTGATCATCATCTGATTTATGTAATAAACGTTATACTTTGAGTGACATCTATGTTTAATGGTATCAACCAAAGCATTTAAATTCATCTCAGTTGCATATCAAACTAACAGCCGCCCCAGCGCCATCTAGCTGTCGATTAGGGAAGTGACATTCATATTAAAAAAGATTTCTAATTATCTTAGTTCATACAAGTCAAATAAAATAAAACAGCACGAAATTCAAACAATCTTTATTCAAAAATAGCACAACAGCAGATTTATAGGTAAGATATTTCTTCGATAGTAGAAGGGAACCCCCCAAAAGGCCCTGAAAAGAAAAAGAGTAATTGTAGCAAACCTATACAGTAAGTTTCACGTTAAATAATCATAAAATCATACGCACTGTCGCTTATTAAAAAACACTGGAATAATTCAGGCCATTGGCGTACTGATCGTATACCATATAGTCGATAATTCAAAAACTATATACAAGAACTAAAATATTTCTAAACTAAGTACCAGTGCATGCTTAAAATTTAAAATTTAAACTTACCTTAAAAATAAAAATTTAATTTAACAAATCCAATAATATATAATAAAATTTGGCGCCCAACGTGGGGCCAGAAAGAAACACAAACAACCAACAATAACATCAATAAAATAAAAATAATTATTTACAAAAATTCCCCCTAACATAATAAATAAATTGGCGCCCAACGTGGGGCCCAAAAGAAACAAAAAAACCATCAATAAAATCAAAAAAATAAAATAATAAATATTTTACAAAATTTCTCCAATACATAACAATATACACGTTTAGAGTAACTGGTAGGTAAGTAATACCAATAGATTTAAAATTTGATAAGGTTTTAATTGTATGTATTGTAAAAAGCGGTAATTTGCTGGGCAAGATATAACATGGCGTGGGCACATTAACAGAGTGGGTAGCGAATCTTTTTACTAGTACCTATAAATTGATAAAATAAACGCTTTTCTGAAAATCTCGTGTTTTTTTAAATGGGTTAACTATAAACAATAATCAAAAATATGTACAATACTTTACTACTAACCATAATAATCCACTTTATTTGCACAGTAGGTATTTATTTGCAAAATTGAATTGTTGAGTATTCTTTACTACCTACTGACCCAACTGTGGGCTTAACCAAAAATTTTGCCAAGTAATATATTATTTTGTATTTCTTTTTGAAGTTATTCCCCGATGTGCAAGAAACGTATGTTTTTCTTTTAAATTGTTTCAATTAAAAGGGAATGAACTTTATTGATTAACGTAGCAAACTTACGTTAAAGCGAGTAAAAACATGACTCTTAATTTCTTTATAAACTACTGGTTTGCTGTAATGAATTAAATTGTTTTGATATGAATTTAATTCCGATTTTATTACTACCAAATAATTATTATCCGTTATGCTGTCTACTCATACTCTTACTCATATTTATTTAATTGAGTAAGACTAAAATATACCTACTTACCGAAAAATAATAATAATAAATTTGTTTGGCTAAATTATGTGAGGTTTGAATTAATTTTATCCTGTGGATAATGTTTTGGTAAAATTTGTTGAGCGGATCGACACAAATTCAAATAATCGTCGTTGTAAGTTTATTAGGTCAAAATAGTCTGGAAGGTCTAATAGGCAGTAAGTTGCGATATCTTTAACCTTTTGCCTGTAACATTGTACGTTTGTTTTTTACGGTGCGATGAATAAAAGGTGTATCATGTACGCAATAAGGATTACGCAAGTATTTTGGGATTAATTATAAGGTATATTGACGTATACTATTACTCATTATTAATAATAGTGAGATTACGGTAAAAAGCAAAGAGTACAGGCACCAGTAATTGTGCTTTAATAATAAAAATAATAATCTCGCTTACTGCATCTATTAAAAAATCAAGACAAGTCTTTAGCTTAAGAATGAAAGTGAAACAATGCGAAGAATATATGTGCCAACTAAACGATCTCGGCATTCTAAAAAATCGTCCTCGATCCTCTTTCGAATAGTACCTGCGGTAGCTTGAATATGTTAAGGATGCGTGACTGGAAATTGGGTCAGAGTTGGTTTAAGGTTCTGAATGATGAGAGTCACACGAAACGGCATTCTTTAAATATGTGGTCGAGAAAGGCTTATTATTCTATGGTACAGGGTGTCCCGATGCATCCTTTATTCTATACGGAAATAAATATTTTAAACGTTACAACACGAACAAAGATTCAAGGATTCACTATGGTCGACTTGGAATCTGATCTATGCATATCCTAGATACAAACGATACCTGACGCTAAATTATTGTCATCCTCCGCCGGCTGGTTTATTATAGCAGATGCGTTACAGTGTATCACTTAATGTTTGTGATATAAATACTTCCACTCACTTTAGAACAATAAAATGTGCATGTAATTGATTAAAAATATAACTGTTCGTAGAACAATGCGCTATTAAATTTAACTCGTATTTTGCTGCCAATTTACTTAACGTTTTTTTGCCGTTTACGGCGCGATGATACGTTTATATCTGCTTATATTACGTAATACGTTATTATTAATGTGCTGTCTATCTAGCAGTAATGTACCTGCGAGAAAAACTGTGTTTAAAATAATTGTTTAGATACGTTTTTAAGAGGTTGCTTCATTTGATTTCTTGGTATTAGGAGAATTACATGTTATTTTACGTGGAGGTGAGGAGGTCACCTGTTTCTTTGTTGGTATTAACAGGTGCCAATATACCTACAGTGTTAGGTAGAAGTATGGCTATACGCACTGTTGTAATGACATTTTTTGCTCTGACTTAAAAGAAAAGGTGTTATCTACCCTTCATTCTGATCTCCAACATCTTTGGATTTTTGTAGCGTGTGATACCTACACAAAAACAAATTGATGACGAAGATGAAACACCAAAATTCAATAAATGCACTGATTGCCCAACTACTAATTTAGCCTGTTATTATTTAGCAAGCTCGTTAATTAGGTAATATGACTCAGGACGCTATGTCACTATGTCATGAAGAAGTACACTTATTATCTCACATATAACGATTTCCCTTAATTTGGCAGACAGTATTTACTCTGTATATTAGTATGTTTGTTTTGTATAATATTTGCTATTTATTAACGCAATTAGATATGTTTACCTAACAGTGATTGTCCGGAAAGTGGGCAGTTTTATTCCAAAATTTGCCTGTGGCCTGCCAATTACACATAATAGTACAATTATTATTATGCTTAAATTATTGTTTAAAATAAGAAGGTACATATTTGTTGGTTTGGTGTATACTTACATATAATAATAATATAATTCTCTCCCCGCACCGGGTTCCGCATCCGGTTCGTCGTTGGAACTCACGTTTAGTAGCGGCGTTGTGGCGTCGAGCAATGTCCAGCAGGTCGCGCTTCGTAGGTGCATACAATTATGCGAGTACGGAGACATTGGCCGAAAATAGTGTAAAATTTTGTTTTGCACAGAAAAGTAGACGTTGGGTAGTATCGTGGGGAAGCGTGACAGGCGTTGCACAGTGGGGTGGGAAAAAAGTGTCGTTTCGAAATGGTTGTAGACCTCAGGATTTATTGGATCATCTTTTTTTTTTAATAATCTTTGAAATTCTGTATCGAGCCAGACAAATAGATATTAGATCTGTCAAAATAGAATTTTCATTTATTATCTTTGACAGCTGTCAAAATCACTGTCAAGTTTAAAAATTGAGAAGTTTGTCTTTCGTAATTTTGGAAACAATGATTTTTCATAAAAGAAAATATTTAAGTAAAAGGGTATTTTAAATTTTTCTATTTTTATAATTAAAATTAAAATAACGTTTTCACTTTTGACAGCTGTCAAATTTTCTGTCAGCTGAATAAAAATGTCGTTTAATAATAATTTCCACAAATGACATTTTTCTATAGGTTTTGGAGGTACTGAATACGTGATTAATTTCATACAATTATTATGTTTGTTGGTAGCTGTCAAAATTGCTGTCAAATTTTAAAATAATCAAGTTTGCCTTTCGTAATTTTGAAAATAACGTGATTTACATAGAAGAAGTGCTATTAAGTGTTTTTAAATTTGCTAGTTCCATAATAGATAATGAAATAAAGTTTTCACTTTTGACAGCTGTCAAAATTTTTCAACTTAATGAAAATGACATTTTATCATAGTTATTTGCAAATAAATGTACCTATACTTAACAAACATTTCTTTTATAAGTTTTGGAGGTAATGAATACTAAATTGATCAAAAAAATATTATGTTTGTTGACAGATGCCAAAATTGCTGTCAAATTAAAAAATTTACAAGTATCTTTCATACTTTTAAAAGTAATGTTGATTTCCATGGAAGAAGATACATAAAATGTTTTAAAACTTTCTAGTTGAGTAATTGAAATTAAAATAAAGTTGTAACCTTTGACAGCTGTCAAAATTTCTGTCAACTTAATAAAAATGCCATTTCATTATTATTTTAATAAATAAATATACCTAACAAACATTGTTCTATAGGTTTTGGAGGTACTGAATATGAACGTAATACGAAAAACATATACCTGCATATTTTAAAGTTTAGCAGCAGTTTTGACAGCTACCAAAAATCATAATATTTTTTTGACATCAATTTCGTATTAAGTATCTACATGCAAAACCTAGAAAATTGTCTGCGTTAAAATAATTAGTAAATGGCATTTTTATTAGGTTGACAGAAATTTTGACAGCTGTCAAAAGTAAGAAATGTTTCCTAATATCAATTAATTGTGAAATTAGCAAATATTAAACAAAACACATAAATCCTTTCTTCAATGGAAAATCACATTGTTTCCAAAATTAAGGAAGATAAACTGATGGCATATTTTTAAATTTGACAGCAATTTTGACAGTTACCAACAAATATAATATTTTCTTTTTGAAACTAATTTCGTATTCAATACCTCCGGAACCTACAGAAAGTCTGCTTAGTATTTGTTCAAATAATTATTAAATGGCATTTTTATTAAGTTGACAGAAAATTTGACAGCTGCCAAAAGCGGAGAAACGTTATTTTAATTTTAATTAGGTATAAAAATACAAAGATTCGCATTTAAAACACTTTATACTTATCTCTTTTTCTATAAACACTCAATTGTTTTCAAAATTACAAAAAACATAAGTTTTAACTTGTAAAATTTTAATTTTGATACTGATTTTGACAGCTGTCAAGAATAAAAAAAAAGAAAATTCTATTTTGGCAGACTAGCAAACTATTTTTAAAGTAAAGATTTGAAACTAAATCGAACGATTATTTGTGACCTGTAGACTGATTTTAATTGAAAAAAAAAGGATATTTTTCAATAAAAAATCAATTTTGGATCTAAATTTCAAAAAATTATAACTAAAAATAAAAACCCGACTTGAACAAAGAAATTTGGTATTTAATAATACTATAGCGATTCGATTTTTTTTTTAACAAAATATTACCTTAAATTGCTAATATCTTCAAAACTACTCGAAATAAATATCACGTGTAGGGGATCGTCAGATATAGCTCTTGTAATTCTCTATTTGATTGTGGAATAATATGCAGGGCGTTCCATTTAAAATAAGAAAGTTATTGATGTTTTTAAATTTGCGTATTCGAAATTAAATTATGGACACCCTGTAGACGAAAGTTTAAATTCTAATACATCATTTGAAAGTTCAAATGTAGCTTAATTAGCTGCCACAATAAAAAATTTAAAATTATTTTTAATTAAAAAAATATGGCATTTCTCTTTAGGTTCCACATCTGTCAAAATTTCAACAAAATTTCGAATATTTCAGAAACCGCTCAAAAGAAGTACATGTTATGATATAAGTTCATTGGAAAGCTCCTGACATTCTCTAATCAAATTTGGAATAATATATAGGGTGTTCCATTTAACTTAACAAAGTTGATTACTGCCCAGCCTAAATGGAACACCCTATACAACTAGAAATATTTTTGTAATATGCAGTGTTAATTGCTGAACAACTTTTGTTTTAAAAATATTTACCCATCTAAAATAGCTAAGAAGTTGTAGAAGAAATACGCACTATGTTTGGGTGATATCAATGCTAGCGCAAGACACAAACCTTCGACACCGCACCAACTCTTTGAAAAAAATTTCTTTCATAGGATAAATGGCTTTAGAGGTACATTTATTTATTAAATGAGAGGAAGAAAACAGTTGATGAGACGGTTTTTAATTTTTGGTACTGTTCCAATTTTTCTTTTAAAGCAGGGCTACTGAGGAACTTTAAAAAGAAACAGAAGTCAACGATTATGAAGAAGAATGTAACGTTTAATAATGTTTAATATTAATAATGTTCTGTTTTATTATTTATAAAATAAGAAAATGTAACAAATTAATTATTATCTTCAACGAATCGTTCAAAAATTCACTTAAAATCGGTACACTTTGTTTCCAAAATTATTTACAAAAAATGGCGTCTTCTCCTTATACCTAACCCGATTATTTTGATAATTTTTGAAGCCGATACGTTACCCTCATAAACTTTTTTTGTTTCATTAGGTACATTATACACAAAACGCTAGTTGAAAACACAAGAAATAATTGGTTCTACAATGAGGTTTTAATTAGGTAGGTAATTTTATTCATAGTTAGTAATTCTTCTATCCAGCTTTCATATTTTATTTCGCTATTGAACTACCAACACCCGCTTTTGTCAAAATTAAAACACTACTAAACCACGTTTTTTTTTCACCACCACTTTACAAACCAGCAACTCAAATTATTTTTTTTTAAACCTATAGCCAGAACGACCAAAATTTCCTTTAAAAAACAACAAACCGGCGCTGTGCATCCATCAACTAACTAGCTTCAGGCTCATACTCGTACGTACTCACGATTTCAACGTCTTAACGAGATGCCAGTTCCAATATTATGAAATTCCCTAATCATAAACACACAAAATATCCGCAAAACCGCGCTCCGCAACGCAGAAAATCTCATGTGGACAATATGTAGAGTAATTAGTGTACCATACCGGAGTACTGTAGCCGGGGGCGAGCAATCTAGGATTCTGCAAGAAGTGCAATAGATTCAAGAGCTCATCTTCACCAGTGGGAGTTATATTATAAAAGCAAAACGCCAAATCTGTGCATCACACTTCGAGTGCATTTACTTCCAGCATGAAACAAGTAAGCTATTTACTATTTCATTACATGTCAGGGTACATTACTGCTGCGAGTGAATATCAAGTGCGAGTGATTGCGGAAGTTAGCGTGGGCGATCGCCGATTGCTTTTGGTGTATTCTCGGTGATGTACCTATTGGTTTTTTAGTTTAAAGTTAAATCTTCTTGGGTTTGTATTAAGAATGCACTATATTCATTTTGATTCAGTGAAATATTTTTATTTTCTAAAAATTAGTAGCAAAAAAGTCCAATATCAAAAAAACTTGGTTCTGTTTATTTTTAAAAAGTAACGTTTTTGTAAGGCTTTCTGTCGATCTATGGCTGATGAGGAAATAAATACTTCATCAATCCTGCAAGGATTTCCAACCTGAACAACAGAAACAAGTCATTTAAAGATATCTTAACAAACTAACCAAATGTGCAATTGACAGAGGAAAAAAAACACTTCTGCCGCAGCTCAGTTTTTTTATTTTTTTTTGTAATTATTGATTTCTGTATATTTCGTGCATTTCTAGGTAGTGTTAGCCGTAGCCCTTTTCGGGTTTGCAGCATGCGCGCGCCTTGATTACCTTCCCCCAGGCCGAGGAGGCGGCGGAGGTGGAGGAGGCAACGGTGGAGGCGCAGGCGGTGGTAGATTCCCAGGAGGAGGTGGCGGCAGCGGAGGCGGCGGCGGTGGTGGATATCCAGGTTCAGGAGGCGGTGCCGGAGCTGGTAGGTTTTGTTTTCTTTAACCCGAATTTATTCCGCTCAAAGTGGCTTGTTGTAGAACTTCTTATACTGGCCAGTTCTGTAGTGATGGAAGATTTATTTATAACACAAGTATATGACTTTATATTTAATTTAACTATGAGTTATTTCACACAGAAGACTCTTTTAAGATACATTTTCTTGCAGTAGGAAATTTTACACTGGCCAGTTAGGTAGTGAAGGATGGTCTTTTTAGCTCACGATTATAATGTTTTTTATATTTAATTCAACTTGAGTTACTTCACACAACTTAATAATTTTTGGAGTTATTTTTTTGCTCTGGAGAATTTTTTTACTGGCCAGTTCTCTAGCGATGGACAAATCCGTGTATTTATGTGACTCACAAGTATGAGTGTTTTTATATTCAATTCAACTATGAGTTATTCCATATAAAAATAATACTCTTTAAAGATAAACTTTCCCGCTGTAGAAAATGCTAAACTGGCCAGTTCTTTAGTGATGGAAGATTTATTTGTATGGCCTTTCTAATTCTCAAGTATCAGATTTTCATATTCAACTATGAGCTTATCACACAGAAGCATCTTGAGCATAAAAATTCTTGGTGTGGAAAATTTTACACTGGCCAGTTAGCTAGTGAAGGAAGGTTTATTAATATGGCCTTTTTGGCTCACAATTATAATGTTTTCTATATTTAATTCAACTTGAGTTACTTCACACAATTTAATAATTTTTGAAGTTATTTTCTTGCTGTAGAGAATTTTTTTACTGGCCAGTTCTCTAGTGATGGAACGTTTATCCGCTTATTTGACTCACAAGTATTAGTGTTTTTATATTTAATCAACTATGAGTTATTCCATATAAAATTAATACTCTTTAAAAATAAACTTTCCTGTTGTAGAAAATGCTAAACTGGCCAGTTCTCTAGTGATAGAAGATTTATTTGTATGACCCTTTTAATTTTTAAGTATCAGATTTGCATATTTAATTCAACTATGAGCTATCACACAGAAGCATCTTTGAGCATAAAAATTCTTGCTGTGGAAAATTTTACACTGGCCAGTTAGCTAGTGAAGGAAGGTTTATTAATGCGTTTCTTTTGGTTCACAAATTTAAGTTTTTCTATATTTAATTCATTGAATTATTTGACACGAACCAAATAGCCTTTGAATATATTTTCTTGTAGAGAGTTTTTACTGGCCAGTTCTCTAGTGATCGATGGTTTATTTGTATGGCCTTCTCGGGTCATAAATAGCAGTTTTCTATATTTAATTCAGTTAAATTATTTCACACAAAAACAATAATATTTGAGGTAAACGTTCGTGCTGAAAAAACTTTATACTGGCCAGTTCTCTAGTGATGGAAGATTTATTTCTATGGCCTTTTTAATTTTCAAGTATCAGATTTGCATATTTAATTCAACTATGAACTATCACACAGAAGCATCTTTGAGCATGAAAATTCTTGCTGTGGAAAATTTTGCACTGGCCAGTTAGCTAGTGAAGGAAAGTTTATTAATAATAGGGTTTTTGGCTCGCAAATATAAGTTTTTCTATATTTAATTCATTGAATTATTTGATACAAACCTAATAGCCTTTGAAGATACTTTCTTGTATAGAATTTTTTACTGGCCAGTTCTCTAGTGATCGAAGGTTTATTTGTATGGCCTTCTCGGATCATAAATAGCAGTTTTCAGTTAAATTATTTCACACAATTATATTTAAAGCAAACGTTTTTGCGTAAAACACTTGATACTGGCCAGTTCACTAGTGATGGAAGATATATTTGTATAGCCATTTTGATTCACTAATTCAACAAAGAGTTATATCACACAGCAGCATCTTTGGGCATACATGTTCTTGCTGAAAACATTTTATACTGGCCAGTTCGGTAGTAGTTTATTTATTAACCTTTTTGAATAACAAATATTTATTTTTCTATATTTATTTCGGTCATGTAATTTTACACAAAATCATTTGAAGAGTGTTGCAGGTGAAAATTTTATACTGGCCAGTTCTCTAGTTGTGTCAAAATTGTCTGTATGACCTTTTCACATTAGTTCTTAATATTTAATTCAACTATTCGTTATTACGCACAAAACCATATTTGAAGATAAAACTCTTGCTGTGTACTGGCCAGTTCTGTAGTGATGGAGAGTTTATTTGTATGGCTTTTTTGGTCAAATATCAGTTTTTTAGATACAATTCAACCTGAACTGTTTTACACAAACTTGATAATCTTAAACAATGAACTTTTATACTGGCCAGTTCGTAGTGGTAAAAATTTTATTTTATGGCTTTTTCTCAAATATCAGTTTTTTATATTTAATTCAACCATTAGTAATTACTCACAAAAGCATATTTGAAGACAAGCAGTTTTGCTGTCTACTGGCCAGTTCTGTAGTGATGGAAAGTTTATTTGTATGGCGTTTTTGGCCAAATATAAGTTTTTTACATATACATAGTTCAACTTGAACTGTTTTACACAAACTTAATAATATTTAACGACGTCCTTTTGCTTTTATACTGGCCAGTTCGTAGTGATGAAAAGTTTATTTTACGGCCTTTTCGAGCCACAAACCCAATAATCGTCCATCACCCTGTATTTTATGGAAACAAACATTGTGCCTGGTTCATCCTAAAGTTACATATTGTTTGTGAAAGGCGAATGGTGTCAATATATCCCACAACAAATGCTAATTCGTTTAATTATCAGAATTAGTTGCAAGCCAAAATTGTATAAGTACTCGACGAGGTATTGCAGCAACACAACTGATGATACTTGATGTTATATAACAAAAGTGTCCAGACACGATAAACACAGTAAATTATCGCTAGAAATGAGGACTCGAATCTCACGCCTCGATTATGTATGTGCGAATCTATTCAACCA